>JAOTIX010000125.1:14325102-14335430 GCA_027123715.1 Gaidropsarus macrophthalmus
CACACACACACACACACACACACACACACACACACACACACACACACACACACACACACACACACACACACTCTGGAGGTAGATGGTGGTCTGGTGGGATCACCGGTCCACGGTGACCTCTGACCTCCTGAGGTAGAGGCTGACCCGGTGTCTGCGTCTCCAGGAGGAGGAGCTGGCCCAGCAGGGCTTGTTCTTCACCAGCTTCGGCCTCCCCATGGCGACCAGCGCCGTGCCGGAGATGGACGCCACGCCCGTGTTCGCCGACCTGCCGCCTGGGCTGGGCTTCTACGAGATCCGCCGGCGTTTCGTGGACCGCGCCAAGCGCATCGACACGGTGTCGCGCGCCGCCTTCCCACTCAGCTTCCTGCTGTTCAACGTGCTGTACTGGCTCACCTACAAGGTGCTCCGCCACGAGGACATGGCGCTGGCGCTCTGACCCCGCCCGCCCGCCGCACTGGCACCTCCGGGACGCTGGACACGACCGTCTGTAGCTCCGCGCGCAGGGAGCCACGCCGCTAGCGTAGAACGCGGGAGCTGTCGCCGTCGGTTACGACCACTTCGCGAGATACGAGCTGCCGCTGCGCCCCCACCCCCGCCCCGACTTCATCTGCCCGCTCCGTCTCCGGTTGGTTGATGACAGACCAGATGATCCACGGTGATGATGTCGGTGTGTGCGAGACATGAAGATCAGGTTCTCTCGCTGGGTGAGGAACATTCGGTGGACCGAGCTTCACAGACGTAGAACCGTGGATGCAGCGACCCAGTGACCCACAGCCCGCCTCATCGCCGCCACGAGACACTGAACTTATTCTTCCTTGACCCTCATCTGAGGAAGCCTGGGGGTCTCTCCTCTGCGAGGGCCTCTGGAGACCCTGAGGGACTTCTGTTCTGTAGATGTAGCATGTTGGCGATTGCGCCTGTCCTAATACAGTATCATTCAGCTGGCTTTGCATTTGGTTTTACACCGTCCTCATCGCTGTGTGTGCATTTGGATTCAGAGCTGAGGAGGTTCACGGAGATGAACGAGAGAGATGGGAACAGAACCGAATTCTGGTTGAATGCTTTCCACTGGGTCAATGAGATGTTTGTTGTGAGTGAAGGATGAAAAAGAGTTTATGAAAGTGGTGTTCATGAATTCAACTAAGCATGACCTGGAGCCACTTGTGCATGTTTGTTTAGACATTTTAAACGTAATTATATTAACCATTACTATTTTTACCTCTGGAGATGAGAGGTCTTGTAACATAAGCTAACAGACCCTCACTAACTCATTCAACTTAGTCTGTTTAAGTTATAGGGCCCCTATTTTACTGCAAGGTGTGATTTTGATTATTTATTACAAGCCGTTTGGAAATCTACCCATTTGTGACTTCACAAGTGGGAGTGTCTGTTTGTATGACGGAAAGATCAGCCTGTACCAGTTAGTAAAGTTCACAGATTCTTACAAGTCTGGGTTGTAAATCTTCATGGCTGGATGCACCGTATGAAAGTTGCTTTATAAAAGTGTCCGCTAAATAATTAAAAGGATAAATGCATTTTTTTGTTTTTTTAATCAGTATGTTAGAGGTAGGTATGAGGAGTCTGGTAACCAAGCTAGCAGCCTTGTGATTTTAACAGCGTTTGAGTCTCTCCACCACACGGCGGCGCTGTAGCAGCTTTTTGTGCCCTGCACTCTCTGAAGACACAACTAATACGAAACATTTGGACATAATGTAATTTACATTTTTTTGAAATAATACATAAGAAAAGCTTTCATGAATAAACGTCTGTGTTTAAACATGTAACTTATTTTTATTTCCATATAGCAGTTACACCACAGTCAGAAACGGTGGAAAGGCAGTTGGTATGTACGTTTTTTATTGTTGTTGTAATAAGTAAGTTATATTATTTAGAGTTTTCTAATGACTAACCCTCAAACATTTGCTTAAGGTCCTGCCCACTCCAGACCCCTTACCTGCTGGGTCGGAGGACGTGCTTGTGATGTTCTCACCGTTCAGGTACAACAGCAAAGAGGGATTTCTCCACGTATAACTTTGTATGTGATATACTGGCATCTAGTGGCCAATTCAGGTATTGTTTCATTCATTTCCTCCATCATGTGTACAGATGACCCTACTGTGTTTGTGTTGTAATCTTGGCCTAGATAACATATACGTTGTATTCATAAGGGAATATACCAGCCATTAATTCTGTTCTAACTAACAATTCGTGTGCACGGACTGCAGTTTAAAGGCTATGTTTACATTTAGGGTATTTAGCAGACTATGTTGATGTTAATTGTGGTATAAACCACAGTGTACCCAGTCACACCCTTCTCAGTGTCAACCTGCTGCCTCATTCCGTGGTTTCTAAGTGATGTGGTTTTCCTACAAATATGAATTCCCTGAAAGGTTTGGTCACACCAAACCAAACACGAACCGACAGGTCGGGATGAGTTAAGCCTGCAGGCTGAGTGCAATTTAGATTTAACCTTCAGATTAGAACACCTAACATTTCGGAAGGCTAAAGTGATGGGATAATGAAGAGTTGTTGCAGCCAGGCCCAGCTGCTGGTGTCAAGTACTGCCAAGTGACGTCACACCTGCAGAACTCCGTTCCAGACAGACCGCAGACAGACAGACAGCAGTTGGCCTCATACATTGGAGATAGTTTAACGTTTTCCAGATATTATTTGGCAATTATAATGATTCATTACTTTCAATAGGCCCATTCACTGTAGAACGTAAAACAGTCGCACATTTTGTTTCTATTATGAATCATAAATACAGTACAAAAACACACTTTATTTGACTATATGAATGTAACTATTTTAATGACGTGTAGGGGAATGTGTAACAAAATGTCAAAACATACATACACACACACTTTCTCATGAACATGAATGTAACCCAAATATAAAACGTAATACAAATCGCTACTTTACTTACTATATGTTAGCTCTGTTCTAGTTACTTAAACACCACATGTGATCAGAACTTGTGTGAAGTACTTATTTTCATTAAACATATGACCACCACCTATGACCACTATTTGTTTATTAGTAGTTTCCATTAATCCACCACCGCCAGTGATGCCCACCACGTTGGGCCCCCGGGTCCCCGGCATGGAGACGTGGCAGCGGCCCTGGTCATATGATCACAGCCCGGGCTCGGACCCCTCCCAGCCCCGGCAGCAGCAGGACTTCCTCTAAAACCAGACACTTTATCCAGCGTGTGACACAACCTCAACCTCCAACCACTTTTACTATGTTAACTCCGTTGCCGTAGTGTATTGATCCGCATTGATTCGGTGTGGTTAGTGTGCAGGGGCGGTGGGCGACCCCGGAATAGTCAGCCTTTTGGACTTTACTGCTGACGTTTACACGGGGCTGCAAATAGCTCCCGATTCCCCCCGGCGGTGGTCGGGCAGATCGGGGCTGACTGCTGGCTCAACCCCCGGTACTCTGCTCTCCGATGGAGGAACAGCCCAGAGACCGGCCGCCAGAGAGACACTACCCCCGCCACCAACACCCCCACGCCGAAGACAGACCCTCCGCCTCGGATCTGAATGGACTGAAACATGAGCAGAGCCACGTCCAGCACCAGGAAACGCAGGCGAAGAAAACAGGTTGGAGGAAACATGCAGAAAAGTTAGCTAGCGCCGCTACTGCTAACTAGCGCGGCTAATGCTAACTGGCTGAACGTCCGCTGGACGGCTTGCGTAGCTGGCTAGCTGGCGAATGTCAACGAGTCGACTAACCTTAGCAAACTAGTTAACATCGGCTAGATGACAACATTTAGCCCGCTGACTATTTTATGTAAACTCTGGCCATCTACCCAATGCCACGGAGACTACTTAGCTATAGCTCTAACTAGTTAATGTCTGATGGGCGCCTAGCCCCATCTAGCTAGCAGCTAGCTTGCAAATGTCAGCTAAGGGGTAGCATTAGCTGTTAGATCCGGCATGGTTCAGGAGATCGCTCTGTTCCGCGAGCTACAAGTTGCACGGGAGTAACAATATGTCCCTCCATGATAAACCAGCACTGCGAACTGGTTTAAACTGGTGTAAAACTCTCACATACTAGTTGGGGCAACTCAACCAGAACCGATGTCAGTCGGGAACACGGCTAATTTGGGGAGTGCAGGTTAGGGTGACAGTTGTCGTGGTTCTTTGACAGATCAGGGATTGACCTTCACCCATATTCTCACTCCTGATCCGGTTTAGTAATAAAAACAGTGCTGCTAGCGAAACACGACGTCCACACGGCGGACGGTCAAACGGTGCCGCTAAAATAGCGTGGATATAAAAATAGTGCCTGGAGTGGATCGGGTTCACGTTAACGCTTCATGTGTGTGTATGTAACAGTCGAGGAACGCGAGCCGGTTCCGATGGAATGTTCGCGGCTGTCGTTTCCGGTCGGCCATGTTCGAGCGCCCGTTGCGTGCTAATGCTAAAGAAGTCACCTCGCTCAGTTGAGTTACACGTCGTTTTGTAAATGTACCTGCGGTCGATATTGACGCAATGAACGGGGCAGTACGGTCTGTTCCGGGGGCTGTCAGACACGGCCGTCGTGTGTCACGGAGCCCCGCAGTTGTGAAACTTTGTAGTGGCTGATGAGTAGCGTTAGCATGGGGGGATAGCCTTGTTGCAGGGCCCTGTTGCTTGTTGTCCACACAGCGGGGAGCCACGCAGACAGACAGCTGCCCCCCCGCCCCGTACGTCGGCCACCGCCTCGGACAGCCCGCAGCAGGCGTGCCTGCTGGCCGCCAGTCCATGTATTCCCAATAGTCCCACCAGTTCCACCCTCAAGACACACCACTGACAGTCACTGGACCTACTCCCAAATGTGGACATGCACGGGTTCAGCCTTTTGCATATCTGTCCTCCACTGTCGGAGAAAGGATTTTCAATTGTGTCGACAGCAGTGGTTGTTGACGTTGGTAATGACTGTGCAGTTTGAGATGAGGTTAAACACGGTGGTTTGTTTAATGCATGTATAGAGGGGCCACACATCTCCAATATGTGGTCGACTCGCTGAATAGCTTCCACAGGCATGTTGAACTCCGAATAGGGCAGTGTTTAATTGTGATATATTAGACATCTAAACATTAAGTTTTGCAGGTCTTAGTCGTATCATAGTGCATACGCTCCCATAGTATTATTCATAGTTTTCACAGTTCAATATAGTCTCTTTGGAAGCAGTGCTATATAATTAGTAAATGCCTGGAAATTACCCAAAGGAAGCCAATAAAATGTAATCTTTTAGACAACATTATTTTATTTAACCAGGTAATATCTGTTGAGATTGGGATCTCTTTCACAACGATGGCCTGGCCGGGAAGGCAGCAGTGCACGTAATAAACAATACAAGAAAAAACATACTAATTTGATAAGAGATGATGAGGTCATTTCTGAATTGATTAACTGCTGGATAACATGAATGGCTGCAGAAGCACAGTTGGCGTCAGCATGGAGTACATCGTAAATAGTTTTCTCCTCCGTAGGAATCAGAAGGGTGACAGTGGTGGAGCAGGAGGTGGAGAAGGCCTCCGCCTGCCTGGCTGGCATGTCCCATCTCCCCGGTAGCCATGGAAACCGACACGTCACCAACTCCACCCTGAAACAACCCCCCCACAGCGCCACGCCCCCGCCACCCGCGGCCGGCGGGCCTCTGAAGGCGGCGGGCCGGGCCGCCGAGGTCCGGAAGCAGCAGAGCAAGGACCAGCCGGCCAGGGACAAGGCCCCGGCACCGGGCGAGGCTAAGCCCGGCGCGGGGCTGGTTCCAAACGGGCTGAACTGCAGCCTGCTCACCAACGGGTACTCCGGTACCGGCAGGCCCGCGGCCGACGGGCCGGACGGCACTGGATGTACGATTCAGAAGAAGCTGAAGGCCAGGAGCGCCAACGGCAGGAACCCTGAGCGCGCGGACCCGCCCAGCCCCGACCCCCTCGACAAGAGCCTGTCCTCCAGACTGGAGGGTCCCCGCGCGGCCCCCAGGGGCGAGGGCCCGGGGCCCGCGGCGACGGACCCCCAGAGGAAGACCTGCGAGGGGAAGGCCGTGGCGGTCTTCGGGAAGAAGCCGGAGGAGAAGCACAAAGGCGGGAAGGCCTCGTCGTCTCCATCCAAAGAGGACGCGTGGACGCTGTTCAGGCCGCCGCCCGTCTTCCCCGTGGACAACAGCAGCGCCAAGATCGTCCCCAAGATCAGTTATGCAAGCAAGGTCAAGGAGAACCTCAACAAGGAGGCTGCGGCGGCGGTGGCGCCCCCCGTCAGACTGTCCCAGGTGCCCATGTCCGCCATGAAGACCATCTCCTCCGTTAGCTTTACCAACGGGCCCCTCCCGGGGAACGGACACCCTCTGGGGGGGCCCTACCTGGCCCCGGGCGCGCCCCAGGCCTCGTGTCTCCCCGCCGGGGAGGCTGTAGCAGCGCCTGCCCCGGGCGCCGCGGCTAGCCCCGCGGACGCCGACGCCTCTGAACTGAAGAAGGTCACTCTGCTGATCTACCCTTTAAATATGCAACCTGTGCTGCCCAGCGCGCGGCCCCTCGCCCCGCCGGCCGCCGCGCATACCAACCAGAAGGCCTTGGGGGAGATCTTCCAGAACCAGTGGGGGCTGTCCTTCATCAACGAGCCCGGCCTGGGGGCCGAGGCTGGGGACAAGGCGGCGGCAGCGGTGGCTAGCCTGTTAGCTCTGGAGCCCGTCACGTTTTCCCCAGACTCTAAAAGGACTTGCGTCCCCGCAGGCCGGCTAGCCTCCTTCGGGCCCCTCTCCCCGGGGAGGGAGGAGGAGGAGAAGCCGGGGATGAAAGGCCCAGAAAAGACTCGGGTGGACCCCAAAGCCCCTGTCTTCTGCGTTGCCGCGGCGCAGGCCAGAGAGGGCGGGGCTAAGACGGGCCCCGCCTCCCTGCCGACCTTGACGTTTGGGTCGTCCAAGGACCGCAGCCCGCCCGCCGGTTTGGACCGCAGGTCTAGCTGGGGCGCGTTCGACGTCAGAGCTGCTGTCACCTATCACACTAAAGGTATGGTTGAAGTTAACACTGACCAATGATGTAGCCTGTAATACTTCTGCTGTTAATACTGACCAATGACGTAGCCTGTAACGCCTCTACTGTTAATACTGACCAATCATGTAACCTGTAACGCCTCTACAGTTAATACTGACCAATCATGTAGCCTGTAACGCCTCTGCTGTTAATACTGACCAATCATGTAGCCTGTAACGCCTCTACTGTTAATACTGACCAATCATGTAGCCTGTAACGCCTCTGCTGTTAATACTGACCAATCATGTAGCCTGTAACGCCTCTACTGTTAATACTGACCAATCATGTAACCTGTAACACCTCTGCTGTTAATGCTGACCAATCATGCAGAATTTAACATCACTACTGTTGATATTGACCATTAGTGGAGCGTTTAACATTACTAGTTAACAGTATGGATGTTAAATGCTGCCCTATAGTCTGTATTAACTGACCAATAGTGTGGCATTTATCATCCATACTGTTGCAACATCACTACTGTCATTCACCTGTTGGAACATATTTCTGTTGTTGATCTGCTGTTGACACTCTTTGTTTTCCTCCACAGAAATCGAATACATTTTCAATCTGCAAAAACAAGGTAAACCCACTTGTCGTGTATGTGTTGATTGTATCTGTGTGTAACTCGCTGTGTGGTCCACTGTTAACCACGAGGCTTTGAAACCCAATCTGGGGCTCTGCCGAGCCCAGACCGTATTACACGGAGGATGCAGGGTTTGATGAACAGCGTGATGTTTGGACCCGTTGGGTTTGTTCTCCATCCGGTCCAATATGTCATTTAATATCAACCGTTTAACCTCCGGGACTGTGTCATGTATCGGATGACTGTGGGTCTCTCTGTGAAGATCTTGCTGGATAGAAGTGACTGTAAACATATGTTTGTTTGTTTGTTTAGATAGTGGTAGAAACATGTCATCTTTTATAATTCCCCTTGATTATAAGTTTGTGAAACATTCATGTTATTGAAGGGCGATAAGCCGCTAAGTCCTCTTCTCTTGGGTCCGGTCCAGATCCAAAAAGAGTGGTGGTGTATAAGGAGAGCCACGACGGAGTCCACCAGTGAGTCCCCTCACCTGGGGACAGACTGTCTCACCTGGGGACAGACGGCCTCACCCCATGCTGCAGTCGCCAAGGTCCTGAAGGCTGGACTCTTATGGGACTACAACCACACCCCCGCTGTGTGGACTAGACCTCGGGGGTGGGTGGGGTGACGGCTGGACTTCACCGCAGAACCTCAGGCCAGAGGGCGGGACGCCTGGTCACCTGGACTCTGGGGACGTCCACATTTAGAAACTAAGACTTTGGTGCATCTCTGAGCGCTGTCTGAACTCGAGGGAGGGAGGGGGGAGGCGGAGCCGGACCACCATCTCTCAGCGAGGCCACACCCCCCTCGCCCCCTTCAGTCCTGCCGGCCAAATGAACTCTGGGTAGGGGGCGTGGCCGGGCTAGGCGCGTGCGTGAGCACTCTGTGCGTGTGTGGACATGAGAGAGAGAGAGCGAGTGAGGGAGAGAGGTGAAGATGGAACACTTCAAAAAAGATATAAAAAAATATATAACAAACAGAGGAAGAGCCCTGATTGGCTGCTCAAGCAAAGCCCTCGTCTTAAGAACAAGACACGCCCCCATGGATGTTTTATTTTTGAAACCATGATTCAGTGTTACCTGAGCTCAGCCCTCCAGACGTGAGCCTCCCTGCAGGGGGCGCTGGGCTTCTAGCTCGCACCCACAAACCTTTTACTCTTTGCACATTTCATGTGTTTGCGTGTGCAGAGGCCGGCGTGCCTCATCCTGTCACGGTGGTGAGGGCAGGGTGAAAGGTCGTGGAGATCGATTCAATGTGTTAATGCTGAAAGACTTGAGAGGGTTCAATCGTTCCCCCCCCCCCCTTCATTTTCAGTTTCTGGTCGAGAATCTTTTATTTTCTGTACGTTGATTGTTGAACACTTATTTTTTAAATCTCAGTTTCGATTTTTTTTCGATTTTTTTTTTTCTGGCTTGGTAGCTTTCACGTTTGTGCTTGGCGATAGGAGTGTGTGTGTGCGTGTGTGTGTGTGTTTTCTTTCTGCATGTGAACTGGTGGAGGTAATTGTTCCACTTCTGACTGCTCATCACACCTGGAGGGGGGAGGGTGGGGGGGAGGGACGGGGGGAGACAGGAGACGGGAGACAGGACCAGAGGTGGAGCAGTTGAACCCGTGCTCCACTGCGCGGCCCTCTGGGTTCTAATGTGAAGGTCGAAGGGCGATTACATTTTACTGTGGATAACCTATAAAAAGACAAGTGTGCAAACTAGTGTGCAATAACCGCCACGCCCCGGGGGCTGGGGGGGAGGGGCCCGGGTCCATAGAACTCGTACTGTAGAACTAACGTCACTTATTACCGTGTCCAAAATGTTTCCACGTGGGTTCGCCATACGGAGAAAAAAAAAAAAAAGGTTTTGTTTTCAAATGTCCGCAACAGAAACTATCATCGCAAACTCTAAACCCGGATCAAGGATCTGGCCAGCGGACCGGTCTGGCCCCCCCGGTGAGGCCCCCTGGTCCTGGCATAGGGCCCCTCAACAGGGCTCCTGTGATGTGTGGATGACTAGCACTTTATGTCCAGCTAACGGCTTTGGTGTGTTGACGAGTAGGGTTCCACCAACGTACTGACGGGAGGGAGGTCCGGTTCTTAAACGTAACTCAGGTAGTGTTAATGAAGCCATGACGGTTCCTCGCCGTCATCGAGTATTTTATCCTTTATCCGTAGCCGCGCCCCCATGTTCTCAAGAGGCTTCAACTGAAATGCATGATGGGAGCTGTAGTGTAGGACGTGATGCGCTTCAAGCAGGAAGGATTGCATTGGTCTTCCGAGCGCAAAGTGTTGAAGTGTGACCCCCCCTCCCCCCCACCCCACCCCGCCCCAAAAGCTCCTCCCCTTTATTTGAGGAGCGCACGCCTCCTCCTGTGTCTGACTGATCATGTGACCTCGGTGCAACAACCGCAGGACGCTTCCTCTGCATGGCGTAGACACTCTGTGGCCCTTTGGCGTCTTCACCTCCAGACGGTTTGGTCTGGTGTGGAGCACCTCATCAGGAGGACGTTGATGGAGGTGCAGGGTGCGTTTTGTGGCCACGCTGTGATCTTTATTGGGTGTCACCGTGTGAACCGCCCTCCGTTTGTCCTCGTTGTGACAGAGATGCATTCAGTAAGTCCTCCGGCGTAGCCTGCACACCAAAAACTCCTTCTGGTTCAAGAGGTGTGTGTGTGTGTGTGTGTGTGTGTGTGTGTGTGTGTGTGTGTGTGTGTGTGTGTGTGTGTGTGTGTGTG
>JAOTIX010000125.1:14637529-14649067 GCA_027123715.1 Gaidropsarus macrophthalmus
ATGAAGATGAAGAGGAGGACGTGGCCGACTCTCTCAGCCCTCCAAGACGCTCATATATAAATACATCAGCTCTAATTGCAGAGGATCCAGCAAGAGGCGGACCACCCTAACCACCCTCCCTCACCCCTCCGCCCCGGACCAACCGGGGGTCAACGCGCCTCCCCCCACCTCCCCGCCCCCCCCACCCCCTCCTCCCATCCAGGACCAAACGGGGGACTCAACAGGAAATGCGAGGAGCTGCTTCCTGACCTGGATTCAGGGATCTTGCTCTACACTAGACTGCTTCTTGACTTTAAGGGCGGGGGTGGTGGTGGGGTGAACCAGCACCCCACCTCTGCGCAGCCGGGAGTCAAACCGACGGGGACCCCACCCCCCGTGCGTGGTTCGGGTGGTGTATTCGGTTGGGGGTGGGAGAACACGGTGTGACTGTGTTCCCTTTTAGCTGTCAGACATACGGTGGAGGAGAGGGGGAGGGGGGAGGGGTGGGTGGGTGGTGTTAACCTCATTATTCCAGCACTCAAAACACCACCTCCACCGCGAGCAGAGACAACTAAAAGCACTCCCCCAGAGAGAGAGGGAGGGTGTGTGTTTGCTCAAGCTGGGGGGAGAATCGTGCATATTTTCTGGACCCCTCGCTCGTCGTCGTCGCGGCGACGGGAGGATGGGGTCCCGTCTTCCGTCGGGGTCGGCCCATCCCATAAAATATGCATTTTGTCACATTACATTACATTACAAACACATTACCGCGCGGGGCTGGGCCGCTTCCAGCGCTCTTCCTACACCGTTCCGAAAAATACGGGAACCTCTGGGAACGCGGTAGGATTTTGTTGACCCTTTTCTAAAAGAGCAGTGTCTCGTTTCTTGCGGGTGTTTTTTGCATGCTAAAGCCGCGTTGCGTAGCACCGTACACGGCACCAGAACACAGATACACAGCAGCGGTTCAGCGGGCTGCGCTCGCGTTC
Organism: Gaidropsarus macrophthalmus; assembly: GCA_027123715.1. Taxonomy (NCBI): domain Eukaryota; kingdom Metazoa; phylum Chordata; class Actinopteri; order Gadiformes; family Gaidropsaridae; genus Gaidropsarus; species Gaidropsarus macrophthalmus. The sequence continues at coordinate 14,638,492 of JAOTIX010000125.1, forward strand.
TACATTAAAGGCGCTCCTTTGAACATCGCAAGGTTTCGTTCTTCCTCTGTTGTCGTTGTTTTTTTTTTCCCCGCTTCTCCCCGAGTCTATTTTAAATGCAGCTGAACTTTCATCCCCATAACTTGAAATGCGTTCCTTCGAATGTTTTCTTCCGAGATTTCCACGGTTGTCGTAGCGACGCCGGAGCCAACCTCCCTGACTATCCCCATTAGGATCATCCGTCTTGCCTGCGCAAACCCAAAAAAACCAACATCCCGGAGAAAAACGCTCTCCCACGCGTCCGGGGAAGCGGGCGTTGCTTGTTTAACAGGCGGGCAGTTAAGTTAAGTTAAGTTGCTTTTATTGTCACACACACACAAGGTAGAGTGAAATTGGTCGTCTGCATTTGACCCATCACCTGCACGACACAACACACACACACACTGTGCAGGGAGCAGTGGGCAGCCGCGGTGCAGCGCCCGGTGGAGTAGTGTTTGGGGGTTAGGTGCCTTGCTCAAGGGCACTTCAGCCGTGGATATTGAGAGGGGGGAAAGCCCAAAGCACAAGCCCAGACCATTAGGCCACGGCTGTCCCCCACTTGCTGATCAGGATGCTGGTACCAAAAGGATAGGCATGCTTGGAGGGCAGGACCGCCTCTCAGGAGGGCAGAAGTAACGTACCCTCACGTTTGCAGATTACAGGAGACCGAAAACGATCGCACGCGAGACAAACTGCGGACGGGGCGCAGCGTCATTATGTTGAGGCATCGCGACAATTAATGCTCGTCCTTGCATTTAACGCCGGAGCAAAACTGCCCTGACTCTCAATAAAAGCTAGTTTACCACTTAACCAGAGAACAGTCAGCCCGTTTCCTCGGGTCTGAGTTATGGGCCAAATAACACGACTGCATCTCGCTGCAGAACTCATCCCCTGTCTTCCCCAGAGAGTGCCAGAGTTGTATTTCTCAGGTTTCCCGTCGAAGGAGACGAGTCCTGCCATTGTCATTATGTTCACATCCCCCTGTTAGTGGAAACCACTGAAGTATCGGTAACCTCAGAGGACAGCGTTACTCCTCGCTAATTCCCCTCTGCTTTATGTGAAGCTAACTCTACGCTCCGCCGCGCTAATGGAAGATGAGCGAGAGCGATCCTCCGGAATAATTACGTCTCTAAATGGCATAAACGGCGCGCTGCGCAGCCCGACAGTCAGCCCGTCGTCACTTCAGCGCTGCCATGTTGGCGTGATTCCTACCATGGGTTGAACAGATCTCACGCCGGACGTGGACTTCATAGTGGACACCACAGTCTCTGAGGTCTGAGACTGAGGGAGTGGAGAAGCTCCAGGGATCAGGTCTGAGTTCTGCAGTCAGAGGAGTGGGGACGCGCTGCCCGGACTTCGCAAACAGTCAGCAGTTAGACTTGAAGTCATTTTAATTAATCTGGCGTTATGGCGTCAGCAGCCTGTATTAATCATGTGGAACTGTAAATGCTCGCTTTGCATTCGGGTTATTTATGTGGTTTCATATTTGAACCGTCGTTCTGGCTCTATTTATTTGCGCGTCGTATAGTATTCGTTTTGTAATTGGGTCTGTGTGGCAGCGCTGGGTTTATGAACCTCGCTGCCGCGGTTCTGAAGGAATTTCTGAAAGAACCTGACGACTCCAGTCCAGAAATCCGGGTCCCAGAACCGGGCCATGTGCTTGTTAAAAAACACCGCTCTGAATCAGCCAGGATTAATGAGGACTGGTGCATCGTAGTTCCTGAAGGGTTCTTGGTTTGGAACCCCAAGGTCCACACCCACCCTGGAGGTCCTCCGAGAGGTCAGGTCCCCCTCTCTCCACCCTCATCTGTTCCTTCATGAAATGCATCGATCTACTGGCACTACGGATAAAAAGACACCTGGTTCACCCATCCATCGACGGTTAGCACGCATGTAGCGACGCATGCTACCAAACCCGCTCTCTCCACGACAGTGACACTAAAATCCCTGTTCACAGGAGGTCAACGTGGCCATGAAGACGGCCCCTCGCAGCGCAGCGAAGGCCTGACCGAGGTCCCAGACCAGGAACTCTCTCCCTCCCCTGACGGACGCAGACCCACACGCCTGCGGTCCGGTGCGGACCGGGGATGGCGGGGTTAATCTGCCGGGAGACTCCGGGTTCAACCTGCGGCCCCCTTCTGTCACCCCCCCCACCCCCCCCCACACACCCCCTCGCCTCTGTTGAAGGAAGTTCTGCTGCCTCGGTGGATCCGACAGGCCCCGGCGTGTGCTGACAGAGGCCGCAGCGCCCGGCGTTCAGACACGGAGTGTCAAGCACCACTTTGTCACAATCTGACACGCAAGAAGCGTGCCGCAGACGAAAGGGATACACACACACTTACGCACACAAACACAGACACACACCGGTTTCCCCCCCAAAACCCCCCCAAAAAACCTGAAACAATAACAGTACGCAGAGAGTAAAAGATTTGCGGCAGAGTGGTTCTTGAATGCTGCCGGTGGAAGACAAACACTCAGAGTAATGGCTGCCTCTCCCTCTCTCCGGTGAATGCCTTGCTCAGGGCGAGGTCAGGACAGGGACTGCCTTAACGGTGGCTCCCTCTGCTTTCACACTCGCATTAAGGACAGCTGCTGTGCATCACCATTATGTACGCCATGTCCCCCTCGTGGAAAAACACTCCTGTTCGAGTCTCAGAAATCTGCCGCCCAATCAGAACGTTCACAATGATGAAGCTATGTGCCAGCCAATCATAAACATGGCAAGCAGTGCCACTTTCTGGATTTGTTTGATTGTGATTGGTGGATTGGAGAAACAACAAATCTCTGCATAGCGACTGCATCACATTCAGACCTTCATCGTGCGTTGGGTTTATCGCACGTGTGTTACATCACACACATCACCTGCGCGTTCATTTATCGATCCACCATCGACGAACACAATTTGGCTGAAACGCTGAATAAAACGTGCGTTGAAATGTTTACACCAGAGTTTTTGAATAACTAGTTCAGCAGGCGACGGCATCGTATGCAAGCCAGAGTTTCACAGTGTATTTTTACTTCCTGTTCACAGACTTCTTGTATAACGGCTGTGTGTCTCCGGGCTGAGTCAGGTGTGGCAGTCACAACGGACTGAGATACTGTCGACTGTCTCATCAACTGTCATACCACACCCCACCCCCCAGCCTCCACCCACCCCACTTTATGAACACCCCCCCATCCGTCTTGGGGAAGGTACTAGGCTGGTAGTTGGGGGGCTTTATCGCGCGGCGCGGTGTTGAAAATGGGTTTAATGTCATGCTAATCGTTTGGAAATAGTTGCGCGCCGCCTCGTCCCAGCAGGGGTTAATCACATTACGCCAAAACAGGAAAAACAATTAAAGCTACTGTATTACCGCTCATGCGAATAATACACTTTTCCTTGTTTTCAGAATCTACCCCCCCCCAAAAAATCATCAAAGCACTTCAAATAGAAAGGCATAAAATGCTCCCATAACAAAAATGATAAGGAAGAAGAAATATATTGTAGAAATTGGAGGTGTCACGGCGGTAGAAGGTGACCGTAATGAGAAATAAGAGGACAACGCGCTGCAGTCCTACGATGTGGACGTGTGCTCGCACTGACACACACACAAACACACATACACACTCTCTCTCGCACACACAGTGCTGTGCGATTGTGTCATAACACATCGAACTCAGCATGACCTGTGCAACGCTCTATAAGAGAGAGAGAGAGAGAGAGAGAGAGAGAGAGAGAGAGAGAGAGAGAGAGAGAGAGAGAGAGAGAGAGAGAGAGATAGAGACGAATGCACAACATCACAATGTGTTCCATGTATTGTTTTATATTTTGTACCGGTTCTTAATTGCATTCATTTTCCAGGGAAAGAATTCCCAAGGAAGACGCCCCCATGATTGACAGCATCCATTCAGTCCATTTATAAGCGTGTGTGTGTGTGTGCGTGTGTGTGTGTGTGTGTGTGTGTGTGTGTGTGTGTGTGTGAGCGCTCTGCACAGAGGCCTTGTGTTTTTTTTTTCCTTTCAGGAAAGCACGAGGCTTACAAGAGATTAAGTGATTTGGAAGTAGCTTAAACATATCCTGGGCACATATTTTAAACCCTTACGATTCTTTATTCAATCTAACTATGTTAGTCTTTCCTTTTCCCCTTCCATGAAAAGTAAGGAAACGCAAGGAGCTCAACCGACGAGGGATGGTTCTAGAACCTGGAGCTGTCAGGATCGGAGGTTACCCTCCTTCACACGCCCGTAACGATTATTGAATTTCCTGTCGTCAACATACAAACGTCGGAAATTCGTTCGGACACACACCGTTTCCGATATATCCCTGTCTCCCTCCCCTCTCTCTCTGGCCCTGAGCTGGATCTCTGAGGTTGTTTCCACAAAATCATTTCGGAGCGTCGACACACCTGTGATCGAACGGAATAAAAGTGCCTTGAATCAATTTTCAGCTTTTAGCCGTTTCACTATAAATCTGTGGGCGTCGCCGGCTGCCTCCTCGCTGCCAGGTGCCGCTCGGCTCCGTCCGCAGGGAACGCACAGACAGATACAAACCAACGCCCCACATGCCCAAATATGTGCATCCCCACCAGCAGGAGAGTTCAGGAGCCACAACCTGGAAGCTCTTTTTTGCATATCTCGATTTGCATGTTGGTGAGACGTCCTGGTGGCACCTGGAACAGATCAAGTTGGATTCCAGGGCCAGGACGGAGGAGCTTTCCTCCTCGCTGCGGTTTTAGGGCGCGGTCGCGGTGCCACTTGGGATGAGAAGGTCAACCTCGAGGAGGGTTTTGGGTTTAGAATCCGATCCGACCGTCAGCTTCGCCGGGGCGAAAGCTGACTTGGTTTGGAGAAATGGATCAGGTGTTTTAGCAGTGCTGTAGTGTAAGTGCGGTGTAGCTGAGGTGAAGTATCTCTGTAGTAGTCCAACGCCCTGGCCTCACTATGATTCGACACGGGGACATATTGCAACAGTAAATCAACTGCATCGTTATGATTTAACTTATAATTAATAATCACGATCCCCCTCCAAAAAACTCGGAACAAAAACTTTCCATTATGTCGGTCCAAAAAATGTCAGCCAAGATTATTATCCACATTTTACTTAATGGACTTGGCCATTAATACATCTCTCCCCACAATGTGCGGTCGCATTTTTCGTTCTGAAATGACAGATGGCTTGTTTGCCTGAGTTCCAACTCCATTATTCCTAACGCGCCGCTGCTAATCCTGCCTCGCAACAAAGTAGACGCAGAGCGCCGTTTGAAAAATAGCCCTGAGCTCGGGCTCAGGAGGCTTTCAGAACGGCGCCCAAAAAGTTAAGCCCGTTTACCTCCAACAACGTCAGGACGGAAGCTGAGCTTCCGGTCCTGTCAATCGCGATGCGGCTGTTGACGCTCATTCATGTGGACGCCCATCGCCGTCAGAAATACATTAGCCGTCGCGAGGATGAAGGCAGAATGAAATCTCAAAGTGAAACCCAAAGTGAAACCAACAACCCTTCCAGCAGAGGCAGACAGGAGGCACCCGTGTTGCGATGGGCACAGAGTCTGAAGCTCTACCGCCAGTGAAGAGAGTCTACGAAAACAAGATTATATTGTCAGGAAAGAGCCAGGATCAATGGGGTTGGCTGTAGCGAACACAAAGACGCACAAGAGTCTGCTGGCATCACTGCTGCAGGAGGGGGAGCCAAGGAGGGCCAAAGGAAGCGTCCGATGGGTGACACCAAGCATTGAACGCCTCCCGCAAAAGGCCGATCGAACGTGCCGTGATTTGTCACAACGGCGGCGCGGCCAGAGCTCTCCTCCCAACGAGCGACGCGGTAATGGAGTGGTCCTTCCTCCCCGTGGAGGAACGTTTTGATGAACTGCATCCCGGTGACTTATGGAGATATAGTCTGTCAACGCCAAGCTGCCAGCGGTGGGTGCAGCAAGTGCCGGCGGTAGTACACAATATTTACCGCCCACGATAAAAGCATACTCTCCCCGTTGTTTTACTCCTGTGCGGCGCTTCAGGCCTACGCGGTTGTTCCCTCTCCGAGCCCAACGTGCTCAGGCGGCGACGTCCGCAAAACAAACATGTGAATATCAACGAGCAGCGTTCGGTGAAGGAGGGGGGGCGACCGCGGCGCTCCACCGCCCCCCCCCGCTTCCGTTGTACTCGGACGCGTTTCAGACGCGTGTCCTTCCATGCGTCACGGAAAACACATCGCTTCCCTCGCTTAACCGATCGCCCCGAGAACGCAGCCCTGCTCTCCGGTTTCATCCTTCCTCGCTCCTTGAGAGTGTCGCGGAGCCTGTCGGCACAGCCGTTAACACCGCCGGCCATCATCCCGCTGAACGGCACCGCAGAAACACCGGCTCGGTGAAGAGAAGATTCATATTTGTTGAAGCGAGATGCGGAGCGAAACACCTGGAAGAACAGCACAGCTCGCTCAGCTGAGAGAAAAAAACAATCTACATCCAAAATATACGGATACGCAACAACAGTAACCGCAGCATAAACACAACGGCAAAAAAAAGGAAATGCAAATCCTACGAGATTATTATGGTTATTACTCTCAAAACTTTCCCATCGCCCCCCCCCCACACACAGCTCCGTCTCCCCATCCTAACATTTCAATGAACCGACAAATCAAAGTACTTTCAGCCGGATACCTGAACGCAGCTCTCTCAGGTGAACCCGACTCCCCGCTTATTGACATCAGGGCAAGCGAAACAGATGTCTTCCTCCAATCAATCCACTGTTTTGCCTCCCGTTCCAATCAAGCGGTTATTAATTGACTTTACTCCCCTCCGTCCCCGCGGCTGCTCTCCGGAGGGACCCTCTCTGCCGTCAGTCACACGCGGCTGGGTAGACATCGCGCAGGCTAATAGCTCTGCTCCCGGTGCTGAACGCCAACAAGGGCTCCCAGAGTACACACAGACCGTCTCTCTCTCACACACACACACACCCAGACACACACTTTGCAATAACGCAGTGGCCTCCTCTGGGGAATTTCTCCAGCTCTGGAAGAGTACATGTTGGATAATGACCCCTGAGATATGCAGCGTGATCTCGCCATTTTATTTACAGCGTCGGCTGCGCGATTGACGAAGAGGCGGTGAAAGTGTTCACGCTGGCGCCGGCCGGGCCTGAGAGCAGAAACATCAAGACGGTGCTCTCAGACCCGCTGCACAGCGAGCCTGCTGTGACTCTGCAGCCATTAAAAGATGGGGGACTTTCCTCCAGAAACTAAATGGGTCTTGGAGAAGCCGAGTCTGGGAGACGGCAGGCCTCCACATCCCTGATGTGGACGCTCGTTCCCGTTTCTTGGCATTAAATTAAGCAAACACATTCTCACGCATGGATTTACATTGAGAAGGTTGCTTTTTTACAGGAAAATAGGGTGGGGATTCTTCATGGTATGTCTGCGAAGGAAAATGTGTGAGGTCCAATTCTAAAATGTAAACATGGCCTTTGAATAAAACATAGAATATGCATGCGCTGTCACAAAACATATTTGTGAACGCAGGGAAGGACGGGCACACAATGTTTCATGCAACGTAAAGTCGCATTAAATCTTAACCCGGGATCCAAGCCTACTTTCAGCCGGCAGTCAAGTGTAATTACCTAAATTCACGGGCGACGCGAGGGGCGGCACTCTAATAATAAAGTCCGGACACCCGAGGCCGACGCGCGCGCGGAGCCCGGAGCTCCAATCGAGAGGCAGCGTTCTCCGGGAGAGGAGGAACCCCTCCTCCTCCACACCGCTCTCCCTGAGCGAGTGTCTCCTGAACCCACGTCTCCAGTGCGTGACGGAGCTTCATGAGGAGCCACAGAGGACGGGAGAGTGAGAGGGAGAACTCCTCACGCTGAAGATGAGGAGGAGTGTCTCCGCTCCTCTGCGACGGAGAGCGAGGAGGAGCCGCTCTCCCGCTCCCTGAAGAGCCATCCGTCATCATGCAGGGGGGGGGGAGAGCAGCAGTTTAGAGAGGCGGCTCCGGCAAGCCTTCAGTCCCCATCACATGATGATGGAGACGAGACCCACGGGGGAGCCCAGGCCCACCACCCCACCATCAGGACCCCCGTGAACGCCGGCCTCCGGATCCCTCTCCGCGGTGAGACCAGCCGAGCGGCCAGCGAGAGCAATGAGACCACTACCGCCTCCTCCTCCTCCCATTATTTCTGCGTCCATAATTCACCTGAAGGAGTGCCTCCACCTCGCAGAGAGGCAGTTGACCCGCAGGGCACAACGTGTAGCTCCGGTGAAGGGAGCACCCGTGTGATTGCAGATTAATCTATTTTAAAACCATTCAAATGCCCGCAGCGCCGCCCACGCACAGACGGACGAGGGGAACAGATCATGCGGCCCGTCATCCCTGGCGGACCGTACCGACTGGACGGGCCGATCCATCACGCACTGGGGGGGGGGGGGGGTTGTGGCGGGGCCGGGGACAGCTCCCCCCCCCCCAGCGTTTGCGGTGTGTCACCACACCCCATCGAGAACGGTTCGTCACGGCCAATCAGCGTCGTGCCACACATGGGTGGTCCGAGGAGGAGGGCCGATAATCCTGGGCGATAGTCCTCCACGCCGGACCGCCATTTTTGACATAAACAACCGGCAAGCAACGCTAGCTCCTCCCACCTGACTGCAGCCCGCCTCACGGCCGCCACTGGCCTCTCTAACTGATCGCAATGTGTTCCACGTAGCGCAGGGGGGACAGGGGGGCGATCCACTGGTATTAGAATAAACGCTTGCATATAAAGTGCGCTGACTACCAGCCCGCCAGGCTAAAGCGATCTTGACTCACAAGTGCCGGCCGGCCAACGCTATAAAGCCCAGCACTCCCCAAAAAAACAGCTTTTTATGGAGATGGGGATTTATGGGAACGCTGTGCGCAGTGCTTACTTACAGAGTTAGACTGTAACGGATAGGGTGGCAGAGAGATGAAAGAGATTTATGGAATGGATGAAGATGAGCTAAAGACACGTATATTGCCAGATACTCAACTAGACATGTCTAACGCGTCTTAACGGCCAATTGAACTAATGTCTATATTTGGTTGTTGAGTGTTCAGTCAAAGTGAATCTGAGAGAGATCGTACATTATTTATGCTAGCATCATTTCCCTCTGATGCGGGGTAAAACAAACAAGGAACCGTGACGGATGACATGTTGTTATTTTGTTGTTTTCTAAGCTTTTCATCCTCAACACTCGCTTGATCCCAAAGATAGCAACAACGGTCTCAACAACGGCAAATCCAAATTATCCAAGGACTTTAGCGTCGACGGTGCCTGATTGGAGCTCGGAGCGTGGAGGGTCCAGCCAAAACAAATAAATGTTCAATTCTTTTAACCAAAATGAAATGACTATCTGTGATATTATCAAACGTCTTTCCGGGCAGGCCTGACGTCAACGGATGATGAAAGAAACAAGAAATCCCTTTCATGTGCGGACGGACGCAGGGGTAAGGGTGTAATGGGACGGATGACGTACGGACAGTGAGGACGACCGACCAGGCGGGGGTCAAGTGACTGATTAAAGACTTGCGCTTTCGGTCTGACTGAAGTATGCACTTATGACTCACAAAGGGTGCATTTCACATCCTATCTTTTGTTCATGGTGGTCTATGACAGGGAGATGTACGGAAGAGGATAAGGGCCACATGAAGAGAAGATACTTTTAAAAATTTTGAGAAAAAAAGTCAGAATTTTCGAGAAACAAAGTCAGAAATTATTTCTGAGATTTAAGTCAGAATTTATGAGATTTAAGTCAGAATTTCTGAGAAAAAAAGTCTGAATTTCTGAGATGAAAGTCGTTTCTGGCAGATTTAATGACTTTAACCTCAGAAATTTTGACTTTAATCTCAGAATTTATTTCTGACTTAGTTTCTCAAAAAAATCCGACTTTTTCTCTCAGAAAATCTGCCTTCATTTCTCGAGAATTGAACCACATTCTTTCTCTTCATGCGGCCCTGATCCTCCTCCGTAGGTAGAAGTGGGTCACGGAGAGACGGAGTGACGGCACAGGCCCGGATCGACAGGGGGCGGAGAACAGGATGGGTTTTAATTAACAGTTGTGACGGGTCACAGGGGTCTCCATATTTAAAGGACGTGTGTGTGGGGGGTGGGTCTGCCATGACGCCCTCAGGCACGCGCATTGGTGGTGCTAACACTCCGTCACGTTCCGGAACGTGGGGGGGGCGAGCCATGGCGTTTCCTGACACATCATCAGTCCACGAAGGCGGCACCGGCCCACTGTGTCTCGCTTCGCGGTGAACCCGGCTTGTGTCCGGGCTGTCAGCGGCGGCGACGCGATCCAGGTTACGGAGTTTCTCTCTCCTCCTGCTCCAGTTAGGACTCCATCACTGACCTACTTGCTCCGAGACGAATCTCTCCACCTCCCCCCGAAAAATAAGATGATAAAAAGAAGGGTGGAGGAGGGGGGAGGATGCTGTCAACCTCAAGGGCTGGTTGTGGTTCTGGTTTTGGTTCTGGGGGGCGTGTCTTTCAAACCCACGCTAGGCGGGAACGCAGACTTTGACGCTAGGGAATGAACCGCAGGGGCGGTAGACGCCCCCCGGGGGTGGGGAGGAGGGGG
>JAOTIX010000125.1:14756619-14772384 GCA_027123715.1 Gaidropsarus macrophthalmus
TTCAGGCTACGTCTTCGTCAAGGGATATGTAACAGAAAAGTTTAGAAATGTGTAATGTGGAAAACAGTCCCAGCTTCCCTAAACACATGCCTCCTCTCTCTCTCTGTCCTGCAGTACTCCAAATGAAAGGACCCTCACCACGCCAGAAGGTAAGCTTGTCTCCTCATGACATCACCGTAGGAACTACCTCTGTCCTCACCGCGTGTCACAGAGTCTGACTGGGAGCCAGTTAGCTCAGAGTGGAAGGGGTCAACGGGGTCAAAGTAGAGCATGTTGTATAGTTCACTGTTGAAGAGTTATAGTGTAGTATAAGTATAACCTTTGTTATAATGGTTATTTACGGGGCAGCCGTGGCCTAATGGCTAGGGAGCCGGGCTTGTGCTCAGTGGGTTGCAGGTTCGATTCCCGGCACCAGAGGGAGAAAAAATGTAGGTGGGGAGGACGACTAAACAGAGCTTCCTCCCCCTCTCAATATCCACGGCTGAAGTGCCCTTGAGCAAGGCACCTAACCCCCAAACACTGCTCCCCGGGTGCAGCACCGCTGCTGTCCACTGCTCCCTGCACAGTGTGTGTGGGTTGTGTCGTGCAGGTGATGGGTTAAATGCAGAGAAACTATTTCACTATACCTTGTGTGTGACAATAAATTCAATATTTCAATATAATAATGCAGTAGTTTCGTTGATTTGGCTTAAGAAGAAGGTTCCTTACGGAGTTAAATTCTCAAAGTTGCAGTCATGATAAGAGCTGTTTGAGTTCTCCCAACGCTAAGGAAAGGAGCCCGAATGCTCCCTTTCCTATATCCTTAAGTATAGGGTGCACTGGAGCATCCTTTACGAAAGCGAAGGAGGTATGCAGTCCTCCAAATCCTTGCGGCAGCAACACAAATGCATGGGCCATTTGTTTGCGTTGTAGCAAGTTTTTTTCTGCCGTGATTTCTCCTAGAAGGCTAACGGGGGGGGGGGGGGGGTAATGGAACAGGGTGCTATGGCACAGCTCCGTACACGCAGAACACACACTGCACGTAGGGCACCGAGAGCCCAGAGGGGGCACCAAAAAAATCTGCCTCGTAAAAACTCATCATAATAATAATCATAATAACGCGATGGGGTGGGGGTGGGGGGGCGCCACAATGCATTCATGCTTAGTGCACCCAATGGCTTACATAGAGCATAGTGCAGCATACTGCTACAGGAAGTGGAGGAGGAGGGAGTGAGAGTTCAGAAACGACTGCTTTGGGACAGGAAACTAAAGTGAACCTCAGCCCTCGGGGTCAGAGTTCTGTGTGTCCATTGGCTGGAGCGCAGGCTATTCCAGTGGGGCGGTTGACTCAACACATTCCGGAGTTCGATTCCTACCGTCCGCCCATCTGTAGCCATGTCCTGTTGTTGAGCAACGTGGTCTGGCCCTAATCATTCCGGGGTTCGATTCCCACCGTCCGCCCATCTGTAGCCATGTCCTGTTGTTGAGCAACGTGGTCTGGCCCTAATCATGGGAATCGCTGTTATTCACTTGGGATCAAAGATACGGGTCAACTAGTCATGAGAACGAATGTGAGAGTGCTGGGGACACTGAACAATCTTAAGGAGGATCACACGTGAAATGCAGAGGCTGAAATGCTCGCCATGTCTTACTGTGATGTCTGTCCATGCTGCTCTCCAAAGCTCTGGTCAAAGCAATGTGTTGTATTGTATTACTTGTTTCATATACAGAAATTATTGTTCATGAAAGGCTCCATTCAGATGACCCATGAAGTGAAGTGGGAAAGCCCATTCCCACCAAGAACGATAACTATAACTATAACGAAAACTACAAGGATAAAAGCAGTCACACCAGCCAACAATATCATCCTATGACGCATATAGAATGATATTCTAGAATAGAAAAATAGTTATTTAGGCTACATTGTATACGATTCTGATTGGCTGTTCACTTTTTATCGTTCTCAAAAATCGCTCTGAACGTGATCCCCAACGATACGTTCTTCATGAAGACGTCATTATCGTTAGAGTTTATGTGTGAACGTCGTCATTCATATTAACAAGAGCGATATTTCTTTTACAGTTATAGTTTTTGCTCTTGGTGTGAACGGGCCTTTACTCCTCCAGCAGAAGTTCTGCTGTTTCCTCACTGCCTTCCTCACTGTGTGTGTGTGTGTGTGTTCATGTGCGTGTGTGTGTTCTGTCGGCACCAGGAGGAGGTCGTCCAGAAGAAACCGTCCACCCCAGGGACTCTCTCAGATGAACGCCACACCGTTTGTAAGAAAAGAACCAAAAAACTCAAAAAAAGAAAGAACAAAAAAAGATATAAACGCTCTCGATCGGAGCATCTGAAACTCTGCAAAAACTCATCAAGAACCGTCGGCCGGCGAACGTCTCCATGGAAACACCTCGTCTCCCGTCTCCGCCGCATGGACCTGCATGCCTCCAGACACTCATTCTTTGCAGTATTCAAAAGAGTAAGAAAACACACCGACACAAAGTATTTTATAACGACATCCAGGCCAGAGAGTATTTCATCCCATATTTTAAACTCTTAGATTCATGCTCCTAGAACCGCTTACGACTGGTCACGATTTCATCACATGACGAGTCAAGCGATTGAAGAAGACGGTACGAGTAAGGTATTTAAATCACTTATCAGTACTGCACCGTATCAGTAGCCATTAACGGACTGTTTGAATACACGTTAGTCAACACACCTACTTCACCCTCAACATGAAGGGCCCCCATTCTCCCATGGATAGATCAGCCCAGCAGTTGGTACAGTCCAAAGGCGGGAGACTGGCTGGCTGATCTGTCCGTCAAATATTCTGGGCGTGTGCTCCCACTTATGATGTCACAACAGGGTAGAGTTTGGAATGGCGCGTAATGGCTAATCGACCAGACATCTAGCGGTGAATCAGGGCCACCATCGCAAAGTCTTTAACTACGAGACATAAGGAGAGATGGAAGATGAATATATAGTGCAGGTTATATTCCAAACTGCAGTACAACGCTTCATTTAACAGTTGAATCCAGAAGGTTCCTACGGTGAATGCAAATCAATCTGTTGAAATCAATTCGATAAAGTTGTAAAGTTAAACCCAATAATTTTCTAAAAGTTAATTGTACTATTGATTTAAACTACGAAAAAATTTATTCTTTCAAAAGCAGAGCATAAGATACAAAAAAAATGGATTGCCTATTTTGTAGTTATAAATCCTATGAAAAGAACCAGACTGTTTAATAATGAAAAATGTAGTTTTAAGTTTTACTGGAATATAGTTTTCCAGTGGCTGTGTGTAGTTTTACATTTTTTATGTTTAATTTAAATAGTATATATATATATGATGTGACAATTTAATTGCTGCTTTTGTGAGTATCTTAAATGATTTTGTGTTGCATATTTGTACTAAAGTCCATACACTGTTTGGAAATGTGATGAACTCTGTTGGAGGATCGAAAGTTTCACAGTCCGAAATAATCAGCAATCTTGAGGGGAAAAAAGGGACAGAAACGTCCACAAAAATAGAAAGAATGAAAAGAAAGTCTTACTCAGAATATATTTAGAACAACATCTATTACGCATAAAGCAAACCGATCAGCATTAAAACCCATTAGTGTTCAAATTGGTGTTCGACTGAGCCTCACCACGGAGGACAAAAGTGTTGGCGAGGTACGTCTGAAGGCGTCAGCCATCGAAGCATTCCACTGGGGACCGGGTGGGACTGAGACGCGCTCACTGGGACCAGTTTGAGGACACTCACCGCCCACAGCCTAGCGTGTGATTGGCCCTCGTCGTTCTCAAACAAACTGGGATCTCTCCCGTGTGGCGGAACGCCAGCTAAACGAATCCTGCCCCCCGACTCCCGATGCAAACGAGACCAACGGAAAAACGATATCAAAGAGAAACAAAAATCAGCAGAACCCGACGTGCTACTTTTGTGCCTTTGCGCTGAACGCGGAATATTCCCCAGAGTCCCGATCGTTGCCCCGGGAAACCGATCCGGACCGATTAGAGCGCGTCGACGCGACACGACACGGAGAGCTCTGCGTTGACACGACATGACCCCGTGACCCCCTGACCCCTGACACTTCACGACAGATGCTCTGTTGCTTCCTCATCAACACGCGGAAACGTCTATAAACCCCGCCCCCTTTATACTTTGTGCATTTTTTTTATATATCTCTATCTACATACAGTGCAATTCTTTTGATAAGCGTTTTATTTCTGGATATTACTTGGCGATGCTTGCTTGTCGTGGTTCCTCGTCTGTGTCTTCTTCTACTTCTTCCTCGTTTTTTCTTTGCTCATCGGTCGACCAGAATGTACAGTTTGTATGCTGAGGTTGGTGTCTTCGTACGTGCTGGTGTGTGTGTGTGAGAGAGAGAGAGAGAGAGAGAGAGAGAGAGAGAGAGAGAGAGAGAGACCCCTAGGTTTCATTTCTGAGCAGTGAATTATGCGTTCTCCCGGTTTATTTCCATTGCAATGTTTTTTGCCCGATGATGCAGATTTGAAATAAAATCTTTTAATCCGTCTTTGTCTGTAATAAAAGATTAAAGTTTTTTTCCACCTCCAGTTAATTCTCCAATTTGATCGGCACACCCCTGTCGTCACTTCAACCCCTGCTCTCTCTCTCTCTCTCTCACTCTCTATCGCTCTCTCTCTCTCTCTCTCTCTCTCTCTGTCTGTCTCTCTCTCTCTTAATCTCTTTCCTTTGCTCTCTCTCTCCCCTCCCCTCTCGCTGCGGTGCTCGCTCTATCTCTCGCAAACACACAGAGACGTGGACCGGTGGAGACCGGGATGCACGCACGCTGACCTACTTTCCGCGGCTCTGTGTATTCATTCAGGGGAGCGGAGAGACGGGCTGAGATGACAGTAGGTACCGACCGCGGCTCTCACCCCGCTAATCTCCCCCGCCTCAGAACCTCAGACGCTCCGCTCCGTAACAAAAGGAGGCTCTCCGCGTGGAGAAGCCAGGGCCTGCAGTCTAACCGCAGTCACGCGCGTACGGTACAGCGTGAACCGCAGTGTTCGGGAAGGTGGTATTCACAATTTGGAATGTGTAAACCCGACGGCAGATGTATTCATTTCCTCAATTTGGATCGCTTCTCAAAAAATGTCTGAGTACTACTAGTGTTGTTTCTGAAGTGAGCAGACACTCTTTCAAAGCGACTTCCTCAGAGGCAAATCAAATAAAGGAGGAGTTAGGAGTAAATCCCACTCAAGGATTCCTAAATGTAGGATGTGCTGTTACTTTGACCAGTGCACACTACTGTCCCGATGCCTAGGGCAGAGTGACCACAGTGAGCGAGAGAGTGAGTCCAGAGTGAGAGCTCAGCCCGAGAAAACGTTGAGTCAAGCGTTTTTGGCGAGTTGCGTAACGCGGCTGAACGTCCTGGGTGTCCGACCATGTGTGTGTGCGTGTGTGTGTGTGTGTGTGTCCTGAGGATAAGCCATCCAAGGCCATTTCTGCATAAACGAAATCTAAACAGGAAGTTCATTCCAATGTGGTGTTATTTGATAAACACTGAAAACAAACATCTTGTAAAATATTGCTGAAAGTATAAGACAGCTGCTCAGCGAATGAACGTACCTCCCTGAGCGCTGACGGAGGTGTGACGGAGGTGTGACGGAGAGGGCCGGGGAGTCCGCAGCGGCACCCCTGGCTGCTGTACCCTCGTCTTCCCCACCAGAGGGTGGTCTGTCTGAGCCCTGTTCCTCTGGGGCCACAGAACAGAACCACACAGAAACAAATAGAACCGAACACACGCCCTGAAGCACAAGGTGGAGAGACGGTCAGGTGAAGCAGGAACAAACCATCCAAAATGTTCAAGACGACCTCAGTGCGATAAGTGAAATAAGCGAAGGATGAGTTTGTTTGAATTTAAGAATAAAATCAACCCAAATTACCGACCAGGGCCTTTTCACAATCCTTTGTAATTATCACCTTTTCCCCTCAGAGACGGTTTTATCCACAAAACGCAGCCTCACTGCAGGAGGGAAAAACACGATGAGCAAACATTCTCTATATTACTGCTGCTTATCACATCACCCCCTGCAGCTGGTCCGAACCTCCACCCAGCTACACCTGTCCTCCACCCACCGCACGACACCTTAGACACGCAGAAGATTAAACACGGTGGGATTCAGACAATTAGTTATCCGTGAGTCAGAGCAGGCGCGGCCATAAACCCGATACGGACGATGGACTCTGAGGTCACCGCTCTCATCCATCTTAGGGCCCTGCGTTTCCACGGCGATGGAAGTGGTACCCGAGGCGATGAGATCACAGGCGAGCACCCTGGATAATGGGGAAAAGGGAGAGAGTAGCAGGAGAGACAGGGAGAGAGGTGAAATTGGGGACAGAGAGAGAGAGAGAGAGAGAGAGAGAGAGAGGGAGGGAGGGACAAGAAGGATGGGAGACACTGAAGGAGAGAGCGAGAGAGATGATGAACGAGTGGGACAGAGAGAAACTTAGAGAAACGTTGTCCAGACGAATGCAGACGTGTGTGATGGACACCGCAGGGGGTCTGGCTGGTTTTAAGTGCAGCACTGCGTCCAAAGAGATGGTTATAGTGGGCCTGGAGGGGTGGGGGGGGCGGTCCTGTCTATCCAAGATGGCCGATGGCTCCGGGGATCAGCCTCGGCTGCTCCACTTCCTGCTGGAACTCTCTCCTCCTCCGGGGGTCATCTCAGACGACGATCAGGGGATGGCGCTTACATAAGACGACAACGTGCACTCCTCTGAACCAGGGCTGTCCTCAGCCTCACACTGGAGGAAGCACTTCAATACACGTTGATTGCATACTTAATACACTTTAAGACATACATGAGCTGTTCATCTCACAGGGCAAAAAACATCCAATTCAGCTGAGAGTGTTTAGGTTTTCGCATGCGACTCTCCTCTTGTTGGTGCTGTTTTGAAGCCTGCACGTCCCAAATAAATGAATAACTAAATGAATCAAACAGTGGGAGCATTGTGAGAGGAATAATTAGCATGTTATTCAAATGCATTCTCACATGCATAATGCATACGGTAACGAACAGACCCTGTGCCTTAACACATCTGGCCTGTATGTTTTACAGTGGAATGTTATTTTAAATGTTCTATTTAGTAGCCTCTCTGAAAAGGCAACTTACAGAGATTTGTTGATGTGATCAGCAGAGCGCTATAAAGCTAACGCATACTCACCACTATAATAACATGCCTTATTGCACATGTGATCACGGAGGACCTTTCGCTCGGAGCCACGTGACGGGTTTTGATATTTGGGACGACATCATCGACGACACGGCAACGGAATGTCAGCGGCTCCGGACTCCATCTCACGATCGGCCGTTTACTCTGCAGTCCCCCCCCCACCGCTAAAGGTCACCGTGGTATTTTGGGTGACAGGCTGAAACGGAGTCACGTGTGTTTGGGGGAGAAATGGGAGGCGGAGGTGGGGGAGTCAATGTTCACTTCGGATCACTTTCTCCGCTCCTCAGAGGGCGGTGGCGCTGGTATCAATATTTAATGACCCCCGTATAGCCCGGGCTTTGTGTGGGAGTGGGGAGGGGGCGGGGGAAACAGGAGCTGGTAAGGGCCCACTCACACACTCTTAAGGGCCGGGGAATCAAAGTGAGCCGCCACACCAGGTGTAATCAGCCATCAGACGCCATTTACAGATTGTAGCAGAGATGGGGGAGTCTTGTGACTTGACTCGAGTCAGACTTAAGTCACCAGATTGAGGACTTGAGACTTGCTTGATCAAACAGCGATAAAAGACTTGACTTGACTTGGACTTGCTATCCATGAGTTGAGACTTGACTTAGACTTGTATGAAATGACTCGACAAGTCATCAATGTTTATGAAAGCGTGAGGCCTCTTTGAAGGAGTATTGGACATAGAAGTCATACTTGTTGAAGTTCATTCTTTGATGCACTATGTTTTGCGACATGTTGAAGTATTTGTTGCAAATAAAAGTCCAGCAATTTAAGACGGTTGTCTTCCAGCTTATTATATTTCTATGACGTGACCTGTGACTTCTTGACCTAAGCTATGACTTGACTCACACAAAAATGACTCGGGACTTGCTTGGAACTCGAAGGTTATAAGACTTGAGACTTGCTTGAGACTTGCACATGTGGGGTCATACGCAGGTGTACTGGTATGCACCATACATACATCTCATATATCTGGGTAGACTCTCCACTAGGGAGCAGTTCTTCAAATGATTGGTCACGTCACACCTGGTTACAGAACAGCTCACCTCAATGTATTTCCACCGTGAATGTTTGCAGCTCTTCCCGATTTGGAAAACTTCCTGGATTATAGACGAACACAGTTTATAAAGACAGCCTGTGAATAATTTCCCCCCCCCCAGGGATTAAACAATTTCCACCGGGGATTAATAAAGTCCTCTGGAATCTGGATGTGTCAGATTTAGTTTGGCTGGCGCTCGGGAGGGCCAATCACATTTCTTTAGGGCTGGTGAAATAAGAAATATGAAATGAAATATTGCAAATGAAATACGAAATATTGTAATGCGAAGTGTTATATTATATATATATATATATGTATATATATATATATATATATATTATTATTATTATTATTATATAGTATTATATATTATATTGTTATATTATTATATAGTGATGCCCCGCCCCCCGGACATGCTCCTGTAGAAAGAGGAACCAAAAGAGAAAAACATGCCACGTGTTCGAATGGGTTCGATTACTCAAATCAAATAAAAACCAGACTTGACGGTGAAGGTTACGAAATAGAGCGCTACAACGTTATGAGTAAGCCGTGCTGCATGTGCTGAGGGAGGTTATCGAGACGAGGTTAGTATTGGGCCGTCTGATTACAGATGCAGTTAGGACGTTCACAATTTATCCACAGAGTAAATGGCTTCAAATAAATATACAAAGCATAACTAGAGGCTGCTTTCTCAAAACAAATGAGTCTCAGGTATGGTGCTTTTTGTCTCAGGTATCACCAGAGCTTCGTCTAGATTAAATGATGTTTAAAATACTACTTAGTTAAAAAAATTGTTTTTTCATATTTCACGATTGCAATGATTGAAAACAATATGGCCAAAGCCACAACAAACACAGTAATAGGTCAATAACAACAACAACATAAACCCTGATAGTCTCGTGGTTTTCATCAGACCACTGCACAAACCTGAACATGAATGTCAGGGTCGGTTCATGGCTGCTGTCTATCAGATTCATTCCCCCAGCATGCCCTGCTCTGGGGCTCTGCTGAGACTCTTTTACTCAGTGCTATGAGATGCTCTCCAGCGAGCCGCTACACCCTGCAGTGATGTCGCCTCACCGTCACACAGTGGCCCCAGACACGCCGTCTCCTCTGACTAGACAACAGTCACCCGTGACAACAGACGACAGCTGTAGCCTACCACACTACTGGTGTGCTGGTGTATGGTATGGTTTATGATGGTGTATATGGTGTGGTATCCTATGATTTATTACTGTATAGTAGCCTATGTTTTACCATAGTGTAGTGAGTATAGTATGGTATGGCTTATTGTGATGTTGTATGATTTATAATGGTATTGTGTGGTTTATTATGGTAAAATGGTATGCTCTTTTTCTATTTGCAGGCGAAGCAAGCCTGCTAGCTTTGAATGAATGACTAAATAAAACATGCACTTTGTAGCTACGAGTCAATGAAATAGCCTAATAATTAATATGCAATGAATACAAACTATCCTCATCGGAACACCCATTCAGATTAACGTCATTACCGTCACATCTCGCCCCGGTAATGAGACATTCGGTGCACACAGGCTGCATTAGTCTAGATGTTTGATAACGGCCAAGGAGAGAGAGGTCCGCGCCGGGTCTACAGAGGGCGTCTGAGACGTGGCGCTGCGCTGATCTGGGCTGACATCTGCTGACACTGATCAGCGCAGCCGGAAGGTCGGGGTTGTCGGTGCGAGCGCAAACACGCAGACGCTGCGCCTTGACGGCCAGACCGTCTCCATCCAGCCGTGCGCTCACGGTGCGCCACCGAATCGGCGCAGGCGGAAAAAAACGACTTAAAGTCAGACAATGGACGACCAACACCGTCCACCAAAAACTAACGTGCCCCTTGTGTTTGAGGGAGAGGGGTGTGTGTGGTAGTGGTTTCCACATAAGGCGGTGTAACGGTTTATCAGCATCCTCCTGCTAATTGGCTATTTGACTGCAACAATTACAAGTATTCGGACTCAGTAAACACGATTTTTCATTAATATTACATCCACACCTTAATGTATATGTCTAATCACATTGGATGTGGACGCGACACAGATGTTGACACCGTGAGGCGGAACACCGGCCATCGCAAATGCAACGACATTATAACGTGGTGTTGCTATTAAACATTATGATCAAACACCGGTTAATTCTTAATCAGAATAGAAAGATTAAAAAATCGTAAAAACAATAAAATTGTTGCGCGCCGACGTGGCGGTGGAGTATTTGGATGAGAGGGTGGGGGCGGGGTGGGGGTGTTAGCACGGCTGCGCTAGGGTGGATCATCCTACATAGTCTATGGAAGGAAACACACCCGTCAGCACAGAGCAGAGGAGACGGGAAAAAAACACACTCACACACACACACATCAGCACGGCATCATCACAGACAAAGAGAACATGGGCGCACTGGAGAGCAGCCACCTCGCGCGGTTAACGGGATGGACGTGCAGCCGCAGCCGGTAACCGGAGAGCAACGGAGAGCCCACTTTAATGCGGTGGTGGGATGCAAGAGGCTGCACGCAGAGAAGGTGGAGAGCTGCTGCGTCTAATCCGTCCACGCATCCCACGACGAGCGCGCCATGGCCGCGGCGGGGAGGACGCGTAACGGGACCGGGAGTCGTCATGTGCCTTTTTGCGTTCTGGTGTTTTTCTTGTGCTGCTGTGGCCTTTCGTGTGGACAACTAAGGTACACGGTGACAGAGGAGGTGGAGAATGGAGCGCTGGTCGGGGACCTGGTGCAGGACCTGGGGCTGGACATGAGGCGGCTCGCCGGCCGCAAAATGAAGGCGACCTCCAACAGCGGTAAGCGCTACGTGATTGTCAATTCCAAAAATGGAAAGCTGTTCGTCAACGAGCGGATCGATCGAGAGACACTGTGCGACGCGACCAGCACCTGCCTTATCAATTTGGAGGTTTTCCTCGAGAACCCCTCCGAGGTGCACCACGTCGAGGTCGAGGTGTTGGACGCGAACGACAATGCGCCGCAGTTCCCCAGGGACGAGTACCAGCTGGAGATCATCGAGTCGGCGTTACCGGGGTCTCGGTACCCCATCGAGAACGCCGAGGACGCGGACATAGGGTCGAACGCACTGCGCGTCTACCAGCTGAGCACAAACGAACACTTCGCGCTGGTGTCCAACAAACCGTCCCTCAGTAACAAGCACATTGAGCTGGTGCTCAAAAAGCCCCTCGACCGCGAGCAGACGCCTTACCACCAATTAATACTAAGTGCTGTGGACGGCGGCTCGCCGGAGAGAACGGGCACGGCGACCATTAACGTGCGTGTGCTCGACGCCAACGACAACGTGCCGGCGTTCGACAGCTCCGTGTACAAAGTGAAACTGCTGGAGAATTCGCCCAAAAACACGCTGGTCATCAAGCTGAACGCTACGGACCTGGACCAGGGCACCAACGGCGAGGTGTACTACTCCTTCAGCAGCTACACCCCCGAGCGGGTGCGGCAGATGTTCTCCATGGACACCCACACGGGGGAGATCCGGGTGAGGAGCAACGTGGACTACGAGGAGACCAACTCCTACGAGATGTACATCCAGGCCATGGACAAGGGGCCGGGCGCCGTGGCCGCCCACTGCAAGGTGGTGATCGAGGTGGCGGACGTCAACGACAACGTGCCCGAGATCGTGCTGTCCTCGCTGTCCAGCCCCGTGCGCGAGGACGCCCGCGCCGACACCGTGGTGGCGCTGATCAGCGTCACCGACCAGGACTCGGGCCCCAACAAGCAGGTGAGCCTGGAGATCCCGCCGGGCCTGCCCTTCCGGATCAAGCACATCCGCAACTACTACATGCTGGTCACCTCCGCCTTCCTGGACCGCGAGACCACCGACGCCTACAACGTCACGCTGAGCGCCACCGACGGCGGCCGGCCGCCGCTCTCCTCGCGCAAGACCATCCGGGTGGAGGTGGCGGACGTGAATGACAACCCGCCCCGCTTCCAGCAGACGTCATACACGGTGTACGTGGCGGAGAACAACGGGCCCGGCGCCTCGCTGTGCACGGTGCGGGCGGAGGACGCCGACGTCAAGGACAACGCCCGCATCACCTACACGGTGCTCAACGACAACAACCACGGCATCCCCGTCACCTCCTACGTGTCGGTGAAGGCCGACTCGGGCGAGGCGTACGCGTTGCGCGCCTTCGACTACGAGTCGCTGCGAGAGTTCCACTTCCAGGTGAAAGCGCAGGACGGAGGCATCCCGCCGCTCAGCCGCGTGGCCACCGTCTACGTCTACGTCATGGACCAGAACGACCACGCGCCGCGCGTGCTCAGCGCCCGCGGCAACACCACGCGCTCCACCGAAACGGTAGCCCGCAACGCCGAGCCTGGCACGGTGGTGGCCCGGGTGGCGGCGTACGACGCCGACGCCGGCCCCAACGCCTGGCTGACGTACGCGCTGGAGCGGCCGGGGGACTCGGACCTCTTCAAGGTGCACGAGCACACGGGCGAGGTGCGCACCACCCGCCGTGTGCTGGAGGACAACTCCACCTCCTTCACGCTGATGGTGCTGGTGCGGGACCACGGGCGGCCCGCGCTCTCCTCCACCGCCACCATCACCGTGGCGGTGATGGAGGCGCCCCAGAAGCCCGCACCGGACCCCCGGAGGATCAGCCGGCCCCACAGCGCGCTGCTGTTCTCCAACGTCACGCTGTACCTCATCGTGGCGCTCAGCGCCACCACTTTCGTGTTCCTGGTCACCGTGGTGGTGCTGGCCATCGTGCGCTGCCACGCCTACTGCACACAGCCGGGCTCCTGCTCGCCCTGCTGCGTGTCCCAGAAGCCCCCGCCCGACGGGGGCAACAGCAGCGTGAGCGGCGGTGCCGGTGGAGGAGCGGGCGGAGGAGGAGGGCAGCCCAACAACAACGTGGTTCTCAGGCGCGACCTCAAGGTGGAGCCGCACTACATTGAGGTGCGGGGCAACGGCTCCCTGACCAAGACGTACTGCTACAAGACCTGCCTGACCGCCACGTCGGGCAGCGACACCTTCATGTTCTACAACACCGGCCGGCCCATCAGCGGCACGTGGGGCAGCGGGGCCGAGCGCTTCTTCACCAGCAACAGCGGCTTCGTGCGAAGGCTCAGCATGCCGGACAACTCGCTGCAGATCTGCCCCGAGGTGGGTACCGTATGCCAGCACCCCCTGGGTCCGGGTTCTCCAACCTTCATGGACGGATGAAGGGTGGAGAACCCCACCCTTTGCATGTTTCTCCGTTCAACGTGAGGAGTGGGAGATGTTATGGAGGTGAAACCCGGCTCGTGATCGACCATGCAGGTCTGCAGACCGTTGGGGTTCGAACCCGGTAACTCTAGGCATGACTAGACCAGACGTACCCACCCCCGACCATGTTCTCAGCACGTTTTAGCATTTCTTTCAGTGCGTTCACAACGCGATCACGGGCCACAGACACCGTTTACAATAAATGTACTTAAAAGACGTTTACATTTGCATTTAATTCCATTACATTTGGAAACCCGATTTAAAACACCCAGCGCGGCAGGCTCTGGAGCGGCGACAATCCGGTTGGCTAAACGCTCGCGAGGCTGCGGATGTAGCATCCCCCTCGGCCAATCACAGCGCAGCATGTCGACAGTGTGAGTCTGGGTCTCGCGCCTCTGTCTCTCACCTCCTCCCCCCCCCCTCCTCCCCCTCTTCTCCCACCTGCACTCTCCCATACCACTCCCTAGGGGCGCTCCCACCTCCTTACTAGGGGAGGGCTCTGGGTTTTTTGTGAGTGTGTGTGTGTGTGTGTGTGTGTGTCCTTGTTCGTGTTGATGATGTCATCCCTTGTTCCCCAAAGAGCAGCCATGCTGTCTCTCACACTCTAACACTTCCTCTTCTCTCACGGCTGCAGACACTATCACGCCGTGCCCGCTTGTCACAACTGCTTGACGAGAATGCGCACAGATAATGTGTGTGTGTGTGTGTGTGTGTGTGTGTGTGTGTGTGTATGTGCGTATGTGTGTGTGTTCTGTCTGCGTGCGTGTTTGTGAGTGCTTGTGGGCACATTTGTATGCAGATAAGTCAGTCTGAGTATGTGTGTGTGTGTGTGTGTGTGCGTCTTGGCAGATGTGTGTGCGTGTGATTGCAGGGCAGGCAAAGGTCTGGTTATGCGTGGGAGTTTGTGTGTTTGTGTGCGTTTGTATAAATGTGAACGAGTTTGTTTGTGTGTATATGGTGGTGTGTGTGTGTGTGTGTGTGTGTGTGTGTGTGTATGTGTGTAGAAATGTGAGTGGGTGGATACATTTGAGCTTGTGTGTATGTGTGTGTAGAAATGGGAGCCTGGTGGTTTGAAAAAAAGGTAAAATGTGCGAGTTTGTGTATAAATGTATGTGTGGGTGTTTGTCTGTGTGTATTTATACAAGTGTGTGTGTATGGGGGGGGGTGAATGTGAGTGTATATGAGTGTGTGAGTGTGTGTGTGCGTAAATGTCGGTGTGTGTGTGTGGACTGAACTTGGCTCCCTCCTTCTCATTGGTCGGCCGTGGTGCAGATATAGACCACACCGCCTGGGAACTCAGCAGATCTTTTCTAGAGCAACGATGAGATAATTGCTTTGAAAAAAACGATGAACCCGCCACCAGAACCCTCAGCCGGTTCCTCACGCAGAACCCCCCCCGCACGGCCCACAAACCCAGTGTTCCAGTTAGCCTGCCGCTACATTATGCTAACACCCAGCTAGCTTCACCTGGCACCAGATCCTCCCTTAATGGATCACAGGTTCAACTCCCAGCCCCAGGGACGTGGGTTCGATTCCCCCCGCTGTCCACAGCCTACCTGCAGGCCTTTGGTACGACTACGGTGCTGAGTTCATCTCTGTGTTATTCTTAGCGGGTCGCTTCGGACAAAAGTGTTCCCTCAATAGAAGCAGGACTTGATATTTAATTCATTAATGGCATCAATAAGCATTTGTCCATGTTTAATTCATTCCTCGCTGTTTTTCCGGAGTTTGTTTTGCTTTCTTAATGCTGGTAAACCTTGGTCACAACATTGGTCATGTGCTCTACTTAACTCTGGCGTAAACAGACAGACGGCCACTCGCCAGTCGTAAACAACAGTAAATACGACAACAACAACACACACATGCTCTTCCCTAGCTTGACCTCATTTTGAACCACACAGTGTGTGATGTCTGTGTGGATAGATGTGTGTATCTGAGTGTCTGCGTGTGTGCCTGTGTGTGTATTACTGGGTGTGTGGGCGTGTCTCTGTTTGTATTGAGATGTGTGGTTGTGTGTCTGTGTGTGTGTGTTTATTGAGATGTGTGTGTGTGCGTGTGTGTGTGTGTGTGTGTGTGTGTGTGTGTGTGTATTGAGATGTGGCTGTGTATGTGTGTGTGTGTGTTGAGATGTGCGGGTGTGTGTGTTGAGATGTGTCTGTGTATGTGTGTGTGTTGAGATGTGTGGGTGTGTGTGTTGAGATGTGTCTGTGTGTGTGTGTGTGTGTGTGTGTGTGTGTTGAGGTGTGTGTGTGTGTGTGTATTGAGATGTGTGGGTGTGTGTCTGTGTGTTTATTGATAT
>JAOTIX010000125.1:15063436-15074337 GCA_027123715.1 Gaidropsarus macrophthalmus
TTTTAAATTATGGGGTGGGGTGGTCACCGGTGGGGGGTGTTTTTGTTTTTTTGTTTTTGTTTTTTTTTTTTTGGGTGTTTGGGTTTTGTGGTATATGGGGCTTTGTGCTGGGGGGGGTGGGGGGGGGGGGTTTGGGGGGGGTGACTTCTTGCCCTTTCAAGCCCGCATGGACGTCGACCAGCACGGGTACAAGAAACACTTTGTCAGACAGATTTCTGCATATATCAAGGATGTTAAAAAAAGGGATGCCACGTGTAGGGTTATCTCTCAGTAGCAATGTCTGGTTGGGGGGGATGGGGGTGGGGGAGATATTCCAGAATATCTTCTGTTCCGTCACATCCAAGAGTACCTTCGGTGACACCTCCCGCTCTCAAGCCTTGTGAGAGTTCAAGTGTGCCCAGTCTCACGTGGGAGAACGTCAGGGGGAGAGGGAGAGAGAGACCCCTCACGGGTCAAATGTTTTTAAGTATGATATGGAGGGGATGAGTCCGCATGACCAGTCACCGAGCGCGATGACCGCCCCCAACGCAAGGTCTGATAGCACCATATATTTTGTCTTCTAAAATCTCTTTGTGGTTCCAAGAGTCTAAGCAGTAGATCAAGCATATCATGGATTTTAAAACCATAGGTTATACTCATACACGCATGCAACAGAGTACATTGCATGTCTACACAAAGACATTTGGGTGAAGAGAGCGTGGTCAATTTGGTTTTGCAGCAGAAGAAAAAAAGAATTCTGGTTGTGTTATTTGTTGCCGTTCAATGGACCAGAGGATGGTTGCCCCACTTTTCTGATCTGGAGAAGCACATGATGGGAGTGCAGCACAGCAGATAGTGTGATAGGAACAACTACAGCACCAAATACTGGTCCAGCAATTATCAAAATCATTTAAGGCAACACAACTGAGATCTGGGTCGTTTGGGTTTCTGTGGATGGACTGCCCGAAGCCCTTGGCTGTTTGCATAAAGGAAATAACCGTTGCTTAGTGAAAGGCCAGACAAAGAAAAACAATACAGGTCAGTGAGAAACATCCCAGGGAGAACCGGACCAAAACCAGGCCCGTTACAATACAGCGCAGAACCGAACACTGGAACCGCCGCAATACTGAAGGACCAGAGACTCCAGCCGTGTGTGTGAGGACGTGCCTGGGCCCCACTGTCCGTACGGGTGAGCGGGCTTCAACAACAAGCGACAGCGCCCCTCGCTGAGACGGTGTTTTCATGACCTCGCCAAACCGACAGCTGACATCACAGAGGGACTTTCTGCGCACGCGAGGCCAGACCCCCTCAGGAGAGGGGTGTCTGGTCAGGAGGGAACAGACAATCGTCTCAGCGGCTTTAAGGCCACACATAAAAACCGCAGCCCAGGACACAGGAACACATCACACGCGGTCAGTAATCACCACCTTTGTGCGTTATTGAGTGGTTTGGTGTCTCTGGGGTTTGGGAGATAAAACCAAACGAACAACTTCCCCAATTAGACCATGTCAACAGGTTAAATACATAATGACTACGCCTCTGTCAAACAGGACATGAACCGTGCCCCCTGTGGTTCAAGGATAATTTCACAAGACATGACACTCGCTGGACTTTTAAGCCCAAAGAACCACCAACATAAAGGGCTGTGCGTAACAATTTGGGGGCCAACACTTCCAAGAATTTAAAATGATTCAGAGACAAGCTATCACATTCAGCCGACGACCATAACAAAGCATGCCTTTAGTTTATGGCTTTTAGTGGTTAGTTTGTCCCGGTCAGTTCCTGCACGTAGGCTCTCCGAAAACACACGAAAAATGAGGCATTCCCTATTCCGGCCATCTTTGATTGTTTCTGTGACCGCGCAGCTAACCCTTCCCAGGAACACCGTGAACCCAATGTTCAGGGGGGAACCTTCATCTGCTTTACCAAGGATGACCGTCAAGATGAACAAATGGCTTGCTCCTTATTAAAATCGTACACTGTAGAAAGTTGCAAACACAAAAAAAAGGAATAAAAACAAAAAGATTAAACGCTTATATATCTAGCCAATCAAACGCTGTTCAAGTTTTAATAGGTAGCCCCGCCCCCACTAAGCCCCGCCCCGTAGTGCAGGTGGCGAAGGGAAAACTTCACGCATCACAAAATGACTCAATCTATTCTTCCAGCTGGGTCTCATCTTCTGGAGAAGCTAAATCCACACACAGAGAAGCACACGAACACCAACCACCGGCCAGCACCAGCGGTGGCGACAAAACCTAGTTATCTACAGCTGGGGAGGGTGGGAATACACAACCACAACACCAGGCCAAACCATCCCAATAGTCTTTTTTTCGCTTTTTTTCCTTTTTACTTACGAGGGTTAGCCGTTCCTCAAAACCGCAGCCACCATGCCACGTCAGTATATACGCACGCGCAAGGGTTAACATAAGAAGCATATGAAAAGGAAAAGGTGTAGCAACGACTACTGAATACAAGATTAATCCTACCCCAACATAAGAGACTCTCTTCCATCCACAGAACGAAAACCTCAATCGGTTTCTTTTTTTATTAAAGACTTTTGTTTTAGTTTTGAGGAAAAAGGGGGGGAAATTTTGTCATTAAAAAAAAAAAAAAAAAGGGATATATATACGTTAATATGTGCTGCTGCAAAAGCTTTACGGCAGGTAAATAATGAAAAGGGGGGATGGGGGGGAATGCGGATTTCGCGCCATGATCAAAATGTTTCGTTTTTTTTGCCGCCCGTTGCCATGCCAACATCTGGGAGACGGCCACCATGGCAACGGAAACTATCATCATAAAATGGTACAGTAGTAGAAATAGCTAGACCAGGCGGGGGCGGGCTCTCCGGGGAACAGGTCCGAGGAGAGCTCCAGTGATTGGTCATGGGGCTCGCTGTCAGGAATAATGGTTGTAGGGGGGCAAGGGGTGCCCGATGCCATTCTGGTAGTGGTGGTGCTGGCGGTGGGCGATGTACTCCGCGTAGGCCATGGTCATCTTCTCGCTACGGTACCTGGGACGGGGGGGGGGGAAGGTTACACACGTGACACAAATTCCCAAAGATATCCGTTTTAGGCTAGCATGACCGCTTTCTGTTTACATCAAACATAACATGGCCCTACAGCCTTTACACCAGTCTTGAACCTTTGAGCCTGTTCCATAAAACACAGTCATGTGTTGTGTACACTGTAGAAGTCGATAGAGTGACTTGTTTATCCAGACACAAGGTTCTAGAGTTGCGGCCTTAGTGACCCTGGGTCTCACCTGGTTAACTTAATGGTCTTCCTGAAGTCATTGGTAATGGGAGCTTTATACCCTCCCTTCCTAAGTAAGGAATCAATGGTCTGAATGTGGTCCCAACCTGTGGAAACAGAGATTATAAAACACATGAGTGAGAATATAAACAATACATACACCTGTATCTCTGCATACATTCGTACAGACAACAGACACCCACCTTGTTCCTTTGCAACCTCTGGTAAATAGGTGGCAGTTCTTTTTGATCCTTTTTCATTGAAAAATTCTATCCTAATGCCGTGAACGCCCACCTGCACAAGGAAGGCAATATAAATCAAGACAAACATGAATACGCCACCCCGGACCCCTTCACGTAACGGGCCGTCGCGTCGGTGCTGCTTACCTCCCAGTCGAGATAATCCCCGACATCCTCAAAGTTGGTGAGCAGAGACACTGAGCAGAAGAGGCGGGCCAGCTCATCCCTCGTCATGGGGGGGAAGCGGCTGTCCTTAAGGGCACTGCAACACACACACACAGAGACACACGAGGTCACGGGTTGAAGGTCGATCCATCACTACATGCTGCGAGGCGGGATTTTGACGTCAGTGTCCTACTTCACTGGCACCAGTCGTTTCCTGTTGATTCATCAACGCGAGACAGTTCTAAAGTTCTCTGTTTGTGACATCACACATGTCACAAGAGTGTGTGCTTTACCGGGCGTTTGAAATGGGGTCACTGACCTGTGATGTCACAAATGGCTGTAAACCGGTCTTTAATTACGGTCAATGTCAGCCCATAAGGCACTTTGAAGGACCGGCAACATTCCAGCACATTTTAGCTTGCTTCGGGGTCCTCGAAATGCTTGGTAACTTGTTTTAAATGCACAATTTTTTAGCCCATAAAAAGCCCTTTCAAAGTCCTATACGATGGTGACATCACAAGTGGCAGTGTCGGCCCAGGTGGTTTGGTGTATTTGTGCTTACCTAGTAAGGGTGTACTCCCTGAGTCCTGAGTGCAGATTCATGGCCGAGAACGTACCAATACAACCCCTCAACCGCTTGTCTCTGCCTATTTTCCAAGTGACAAACAGTGGACTGCAAAGACAGAAAAAGACACATTAAAACCCGGCAGCACCACCTAAAAACAGTAAACAGTGTTATCATTCATAGTCAAACATAATGATTACTTCACTTCAAATTAAAAGGATTTGATGGCCTTTTATTTATCTTGTGACCACATGGTTGATAAGAGATGTCCCCATTGCTGACAGTCAATCAATGACGGTATGCCTTAATGTCATTTTTCCATCTCAGGAATCTCTTAAAGGCACAGGCGTGTGTTATTTGCAGTGCTGTTTTTTTATGTATGTATAAGCATATTTTTCCTATTGGTTATTAAAGTATGGTAAGCAGATTGTACTGAATGTTCTCATTATGTAAAATCCCACTCATTTAGCTACCAAAATTATAATATCCGGTTCCATCTTGAGCTCTATCTAATCTATGTCAACAATGACTGGTCTGGTTTATTTGTAGTTAAATATCCAGTCAAGTGTTTCATAATTTATGATGGGTAAGCGAGGCTTCCCAATTATTTAATATTGTGGCTGTGAAACGAAAATACGCTCAAACTGCCTTATACTTTGTCTGCATGCAGTATATTAGACACTCTTTGTTGACCTTAACATAAGATATAGGAGTACACTTTTTGTTTAAATGATATCCATGTGAAACTGTAGTACAAGGTAGCACTCCATAAAGCCTCCTAATTCCTAATTTACTATCCTCATTTATTAACACAGATTATTGGTAAATGGGAGTTGAACGTGTAGGTTACAAAATATAGAACTATAACCTATATACATAACTTATATACATGAAATAACAGCAACATTAAGTATTGGACATAATGGTCAATAGAGGGCGCCCTATACATTTCCAATTGTACACAAGAAGTTAAAATCCGATCGCTTCACCAAATTAAACAAAGAAAAACGACTTTCTTACCTATGTCATCACAGACACAAGTATCAATACATTTTTGTAAAGCGAATTGATTATTATATGTCATCTCAAACGCAAATGTCTTCATCTGGGCACTGTATGCCATTTTTTTTCTTTGTTGTTTGAACCTCGACATGGTCTCCCTGAGCCAACGGTAATCATTTAAACGTACCATCTTTTAACGAATAGAACCGTTTTAAAAGGATGTCCGCGAGACATTCGGACCATCAAAGGTTGGCGGGCTTGTCGTGTGCTTCCTAGCCGACACAGCTAACAATAAGTAGCTCACCCCCAAAGATCCACTACAGTCAGGAGTTTGTATCCAAGATTTGTGTCTTCGGTTATCGGAAACGACTTTAATGAACAACTTTTCGACTTAATGTTCATTTTGGTAGCCTTCGTACGTATTTCAGTAAACTACTTGGCCCCTTGTTCCGATTGAACTCCGAGGCTAAAATCAATGCTAGCAACCACGCTAGTAGCGAGGAGGCTTAACGCTAAATATAAAGCATTACCGCACTTCAAACGGTCGTAAAGTTGTTTTGCGAAGCACATTTAACACACAAACCCCTACTATTACAATATGCAACAGCTGTTTACAGCTGTCATGGATCCGAATGAATCATAATATGCCAAAAAACAGGGATAAGAGACAGTCGGTACAGGGGAACCTAGTGGAACAGGCCTGCAGCCTACACGCCAAGTGATTATTAGTTTTATTTTTTTAATTAAAAGTTGTCAATGTGCGTTAATTATGGTCGATCGAGTCATCGACTGAAATTCAAACGAATGGCATGGATAAACACAAGAATGTCACAGTAACTGTAACCCTGCAAACTCTCCGCCGGTCGGGGGGTAAAACAAAGGGACGAGACTCACTAGGGATCGTTTGTAAACCTGGGAGTCCTCGGAGGTTGGTATCCGTAAAGATGACAATAAAGCACATCGAAACAGAAGCAGCACATCTCCGCAGACACCACCATCTTCCTCACGCCGCTTCCCGGGCCGGTTCCTGGGCTCAGATTCGGGGAGAGGCCGGAAGAATTATATCCGGCCGGGGTAGGGGACAGCACGGCTGTACTGCTACTACTACCACCACCACCACCACTACTACAACTGTTAACGTTTCCCCCCGGTCCCCCCAGGCCGTTGACTCTGCCCACGGTCCCCGCTGCAACAGTGGTGGTGGCGGCGGTGGAGGAACCAATCCCCAGGTCTGTCCCACAGTGTCCGGTTCCCGTCACACCACTCCCCGCCCCCACGCCGCCAGGACCCCCCGACCCGGGGGATCCCGACAGCTTCTGCTTCTTCACCCCGCAGCACCCGGCCGCCATCTTGGAACAATCTGCACCGACACACCGCTTCCGACCCATAACCGTCACCGCGGGATGGGTGGGGGGGAACGCCAGCCAGACGCTGAAATCCCGGTGCTTTAATGCGTGGGGCGGACAATACTCCACTTTCACTTTTTTTTGTGTCGGGCCGACGGATTTAAAATGACAGTGGTGGAAAGAGAATGCAATGTCACCCAAGCGTGGCCTTTAAAAATTCACAAAATAATAATACGGGAACTCCACGGCCGATAAGCTTGTACCTTGGATAGAAGTCTATATTGAGCTTTGAACGAGGGATTCGGAGTCGACCAAACCCGACGAACCGTGCCGAGATACGAACAACGGTTTGAATAACACGAAATCCTCCGAAAGCGGTCACAGCGAAATTATCTTAAACGCACAACTCCAAGGACCTCACGATCAAACAAGGCCTCAGATGACCGTAGACGGGCGATCCAGATGTGAGGCGGTCAGACAGTGCAGGGTACCCCCGCAGCACACCTTTTTGTGTGGGAGCCGGGAGCTTGAGTACGCAGGACCCATAAGCTTCAGCACGAATAGTGCACAATGCATCTGACAATGTAGCTCACCACCGCACCAGTTGTGTACTACTTTGTGACCAACTTCTAGTGAGATGACAGGCCCAATATATTGGAATTTCCGACGCAGTAAAATGGCATCTGACACTGCAGGTTTGGCATTGCACACTGAAACACGTCAGCGTCAAAAAAGGGTCTCAGTAAGATTGGCCTATAAACCGCCCCCTGCTTACACCTGCACAATGTTTGTTGGTGCTGGCTGAAGAAGGAAAAAAACGCAATAAAACGGCCGCGACAAATGTATAACTGAAAGTTGGCAGGATGTTTGTTTGAAGATTGCCTTCCAACTGGAGGGATACAACGTAGAAGCGTTCTCTTCCACGATCCCAAATCCTCCGGGTTGGGGTACCCTACGGTCTCGGTCCGCACCCGTAGCTGCTACCATTCGGTGCTGTTCGGGTACAGTAGTCCTGTGATCACGCTGTAGGAGTGGGCATCACCCGAGTCTCCACGGTGAGACTCGATTCCCAAACATTCCTTCCGCCCAAACGTTACACATTGTACGTAGGCCGTTTCTCAAAGCAAGCGTACGCTCCAGTGCCACACAAAAAATAGAAGAAATATTATATATTCAATATTATACTAAAGTCTTTATTATGATTTATACTCATTTAATAAGGTACCTGAGTTGTAATAGAATTTTAGCTTTTTGCATTCATGCTTTTCTTAAGAGGTTTTAAGGACAGACAAACGATAGCCTATTAAAATTCAAGCACAGGTGTTGAGCACGAGCAGACAAATTGAACCTTATTTTTATAATACATTAAACTCTTACCATCAGCATAAGAGTTCCCATGGTAAGGATCATAACGGTTTTAATATTATACGCAAGGAACATCTATGTATGTGAACGCAACTCTGGCGGCCTCTACGGTGTAGGTAGGGAAGTGCATGTTGCTCTCGTCCTGAATGCGGTCCCCTACTGCTGGCCCTTTTCCAGAGCTCTATGTACATTCTGCCAGAAGATGTCAGTGTTCCTGCCTGTCTGTGGCCATCTCAGATACGTGCTTTTCTTCACCAGCTTCCTCATGCGGTAGTATGGGGAGAGCTGATGCTCCAGGAGATCTTCCAGGAAGAGCAGGACCAACACATCTTTCTTCTCATCAAACAGGCGGAAGCTGGGGACACAATGCACAGTTTCAGGAGCTTTAGAATGACAGGCTTGCACATAAAATATCAAGATAAAACAGTTTGGCTTCATAATATGATTGCCTTAATCTGGTCTGTTAGGAAAGTAATTTGTGTTTGTGACACCTGGGTTTCTCTCCGAATGTTAATAAATGTCTTATAATTTTGAAAAATGAGCCACTGTGTTGAAAAACAAAAACGCTTGCTTTGTGGTGTCTTTGATTCGATTAAGGTGAGAAGGTTGCTGTGGTCCCCACCTGGCCATCTGGATCTCTCGGGAGCACCACTCACTCTCCAGGTAGTGTCTGCTGATCACACAGATGGTCTTCCTGCTGCTGTAGATAGCCTCTGTGATGTTCTCGATGATGGGCTTACCTGTAAAGTCAATGGTTGGTCCATTTTCTTAAGTATACAAGCACACCTATCCATGCTCTGTCTGTAATTCATTGGCACACTTGAAGACTGACAGGGGAACTACTATTTTGCCCAACAGTATAATTTGGATTGTATGCTTTGATATACAAGCTTAACACTACAGCCATGCTTCCACAATGTGTTCAAAGGTACTGGAATCATCTGTCATGTCAATGGGAATAAATGTCACCAGTACTTTTACCTTTTAACATTGACCAACAACAGAAGGGATATACATTTGTACAATGTACATTGTGGTATCGGCATTTACCCTGTAATAATATACGTTTCCGATGTTTAAAGTCTGGT
This sequence comes from Gaidropsarus macrophthalmus, assembly GCA_027123715.1. Classification (NCBI taxonomy): domain Eukaryota; kingdom Metazoa; phylum Chordata; class Actinopteri; order Gadiformes; family Gaidropsaridae; genus Gaidropsarus; species Gaidropsarus macrophthalmus. The sequence goes on from JAOTIX010000125.1 coordinate 15,072,437, forward strand.
CCCCCCTGTGAAAACTGACAACCCGGTCAATTGGTTCTGGCTACGGGGCTGGCTATGCAGTCAGGCAGGCAGACAGAGAGGCTACCTGGCTGGAAGTCTCGGTGGTGTAGGCAGAGCTTCCAGCCTCGCTCGTCCTCCAGCGCAGGGAGCATCTCCTTGTTGACCCAGGCTTCATCGTTGACGTTGTAGGAGATGAAAGCGTCGTAGCGGTGTTGCTGATTTATTTTCCTCTCCCTCATGTCGTAGAGCAAGGCCATGAAGAGGTAGTAGGCAACGACCAGGCGCCAGCGAAGTAAGTGATAGCCGAGGGAAGTGAGTAAAGTGAACAGTACCAAAGAGCTGGTGGAAATGTAGCAGAGGAAGCTGTTGTCCATCCAGCATGAGCCCACATCGAAGTCCAGGAACTTGGATCCCTTTTCGATGAGGGGGTACTCGCACAGATTGCTGTAGCCATTGACCAGCTGCGTGCTCTCGCTGCTCAGCACCCACAGCAGGAAGCCAGCGTTGAAGCAGTCACAGGTCAGAGGGTTAATGGAGAGATCAAGATGGGTAAGGGCTGGAAGGGACTGAAAGACGGACTCGTTGAGCACCGACAATTTGTTCCGACTGAGGATTAAACATCTGAGACTGGTCAGGTTAGCTTCAAGCAGGAAATCCAAATTGTTGATGGCGTTCACGGATAGATCCAGTACCTCCAGTTCGCGCATGGCAAGGAAATGCTCAGGGCTCAAGCCTGTCAGCTCACTTTCTGTTATTGTAAGGTTTTTCAAATGTCGAGCATTTATAAAAGTGTCCAACTCTGGCTCTCCCGTAAAGAAATTCACTGCGGTGAAATGCTCTAAATGTCTCATTTTCTGTAAATAATAAACAGGTATATATAAAGGAAAGTTAATATAGCTTATTATCGAAAAACTCCTCAAAGAAGGCAATTCTGTAAGGCCTTTGTACTGATTTGCATATGTCCCATTGAAACCCTCTGGCTCCACCATATATATTGTAAGACTTCTTAAGTCATGCAGTCCTTTGAAACGAATCAGTCACTAATGGCAGATACAAGCTAAGACTTTGAAGGTTGCGCAGTTTCTCAAAGACATTGCCGTTGGTATAAAGGATGTCCATATCCAAGTGGCGCAAGGATCCCAAACCTCTAAAACTTTCCTTAGGAAATACCAATATTCTGTTTCCAGTGATATCTAACAATTCTAGTTTCGTAAGGCCAGTTTCGAAACCTTCTCCCACGTCCATGAACATATTTGAGTTTAAACGCAGAACTTTCAGTTCATTAAGATTTTTGAAAACACACCTCTTTATAGTCTTAATGTGATTGTCATGGAGATATAGTTCTTTGAGGCTTGTTACATTAACGAAATCGGAGCAGCCTAATTCAACAATGTCATTGAAACTAAGGTCTAGGATTTCCAGTGAGGGAAGACTGTTTACATCCACTGGCACTTGGAAGAGGCCAAGTGCCTGCAAAATAAGTCGTCTTAGTCCCTTTAATGTTTGCAGTGATTGCATAGAGAAACCGGTAATGTCATTGTTGGATAAATCCAACTCGGTCAGCTGGGGGCACTGGGGCAGTTCACCGACACTGGCCAAAGAGTTCAAATGGAGGTCCAGGGTCCGCAGAGAGAGGGTTCTGCAGGCGGTTTGGAGGTGGTCGCTATTGATCCATCCCTCCATATCTGAGAGCTGTAGATAGGCAAGGGACTCAAGGCTCTCGAGGAGCAAACGCATGCCTTCGGAAGAGACCACAGAACGAAGAAAATGAATATGAGTTATACTCTTGAGAAGATATGGGTGGGGAATGTCCACATGCATAACATCTCTTCCACAACCGGAAAGATCGATCTCCTGCAGAACTGGAAAGAAGCCAGTTGTGATGCTAAACACCTCTAAAG
>JAOTIX010000125.1:15103503-15115245 GCA_027123715.1 Gaidropsarus macrophthalmus
TTGTAAAGCGCTTTGGTCACAACGTCGTTGTCGAATAAAGCGCTATATAAATACAGTCCATTTACCATTTACCATTCTCCTTCTACCAGACCTTTTAGATGAAGCTCTGAACACCTGCTGGTGTTGTTGTGGTTGTGGTTCTCCTCCCTCCCAGGAGCGCCCAGATCGCGGACCTCCAGCAGAAGGTGCTGGACGCAGACAACGAGGGGCGGCTGAAGCACCGCTGGGACAACATCAACACCGTGGTGGAGGCCAAGTGCTCGCTGAAGATCCTCATGGCAGAGGTGAGCCCCCGTAGACCCAAAGACCCACTGCTGGAGAGCAGACCCAGATGCTGGCCCGTCTGCAGAGTGTCATCCGACTGACGGGTTGGGATGTCAGCGGTTTGGGGTAGACTGGTAATTATTGTGACATTCTGTGATGAGGCCGCCCTCTCGCGCTGCAATGTAAGTGAATGAGGTCCAACGCCCAGATGACCGTGTTTGGAACTAATCCGAGCTCCATAACCCCGGAATTAGGCGGTACAAAGCGCCGCCATTTCTTACAACGGAGGTCTATGGGAGTGTCGCCACTGTTTACTCCGTTACTCTGGACAGCACCGCCCTGTGGCCAATCTTACTGCACTGCAGGAGTGTGGGCGGGTCACCTGATCACCAGGTGCCCCCTGGGTAATCAAACACAGATCATAGGTGGATAGATCAGGGCATACCATCAGCTGCTCGGTCAACCGTTTGAGTCCCACACCCTTGTTTGTAATATGTGGAAATAACAGTGTTATACTGTTGGCTGGTTGTGTGTGTGTGTGTGTGTGTGTGTGTGTGTGTGGGGGGGGGGGTTACCTGTATTGTATTTGTGAATACGGTCCATTTCTGAGACAGTTGATCTTTTTTAGTTTTTCATCTTAATTCAGTTAACGTATTGCCTAACATTTTCTTGAAAAGCGCTGTACAAATACGGTGTGTGTGTGTGCGTGTGTCTGCGTGTGCATGTGTGTGCGCGCGGCTAGCTCGTGGCGGCCAAGTCTGCGGCGGCGCGGATGGAGAGCACGGTGAAGCAGGAGAAGGGCAACGTGCAGGACCTGTCCAAGATGCTGGCGGACGAGCGCAACGTCATGTCCACCATGGACATGGAGCACCAGCAGCACCTGGTGGAGCTGGAGCAGAGCCACCAGGAGAAGGTACATGCACCACCACCCTCCACCACCACCACCCTCCACCACCACTGCCAGCAGCAGCAGCACAAGGAGGTGTACAACGTTAGGTTTTGGTTTATCACGCCATCTGACGTTTGACCTTTGACCCATGGCTCTGAGGAGATTCATTCAGTAAGTTCGGTGAACTCCACTGTCTTCTCAAAGATTACGTTTGTTATATTACTTATGATGACTTTTTGTTTGCGATTTTGCCACAAACCTCTCGGGTGGGCGGGCCTTTTCAGCAGAGCGTCCCCATTGGCCAATTGGCAACCTACCTATAACTTCCAGAGCACTGAGCCTGTTGAGCTGTGTCAGTCAAAAACGAATTGGCCAATGGGGACGGTCTGCTGAAAAGGCCCGCCCACCCGAACACCAGGGAGCACAAGCAGAAAGTCAGGGAGCGTAAACGAGTTACAGAGAGGTCCGCAGAGGGAACATAAACAAAATAGTGCATTATTGGAAGAGTAAAAGAACAATACTTTACACCCCCACCAGGTTCTGTACCTGCTGCATCAGCTCCAGAGCAAACCGGACCCGCAGGAGTCCAGCGACCGCCCGACGGAGAAGGAGCGCGAGCTGGTCCAGAGGCTGGACATGCAGGTGGGCTTCCCCCAGGAGATGATGGAGACATACATCTGAAAGAGAACACAAGCATGCATGTTCTGTTTGCCTTTAGAACCGCGCAATTATGGGATCGCTCACCGTTCACTGACTTCTTCATTTAAACCCCATGGGAAATGTTGCTTTTAAAGTTGTTCTTTCAGAGCTGTCCCAATATTGAATGTCTGATGACCCAAGCGTGGCCAGATGCTTACCTGCGTTCTGATTGGTTACCCTATTTTCAGGAAGAGGAGATGGTGAAGACGAAGGAGCTGAACCAGAAGCTTCTGGAGGAGAACGAGCAGTTCAAAAGGGTAACAAGATATGTTGAAAGACCTACAAGATGTTGATTAAGAGTACAGCAGTTCTTCTTGGTTTTATGTTAAACTAGTGCAGTGCCCGTAAGAAGTATGTATTCCTATAGTGAATACATGCATACCATTCGTATTATGCTCAACTGTTAGTTCATAAAGTTGAGTTTTTATTGTTTTCAATGGAGCAAAGTGATACAGAAGAAAGGGTTTGACAACTAATATTTGGATAGTATCCCAAAAGCGCACTTTAAAACTAAAGCTAAATACATTTCCGTGGAAATCCAGGGCGCATTGGGTTACTGATACGAACATCCAGTGAATTCAGTGAAGATTTAGATAAAGATAAAAAGTAAAGTCAGCTTTATTATCAATACCTTTGCATATACAACATACAAGGTGATCGAGAGGACGTTTCTCACTCTCCCATTTAAGGTATCATACGTAGAAATCCACCTAAAATTGGTCCCCTCTGAAACAATACAATGCCGCAATACACACTCGGCCGTAAATCATCATCTTTTGAAAAACAAAAGCAAAAATCTTCTGAATCGACGATGCACAACTTCATGCCATGCACGAGCCATATACGAAATCTTACGCCAGTCTGGCTAACCATCAGCGAGATATGCCCGTCACATACATATACACACACACACAGACGCTCCTTACATTAAAGATAGATTTAACATAATATATTATAAATACAGAATCTAGTGCCGTGGGTTCTTTAGGGACCACAGGGTGTCCGAACCTCGGTTCAGGCACAGGGGACAACGACCTAAAAACCAGAGCGATTATCGCCCTCTACTGATCCTCCCAGCGCCTCCCCAGACCCCGGAGGAGGAGCCGCGTGCTTCTCTGAACTGTGTGTTCTGGGTCTCCTCAGAAGCTGTCTCAACTCCACCTGGCCAGCAGCCACAAACACCTGCAGCGCACCACCAGCGAGTCCAACAGCCAGGACGACTCCTTCGAGTACGTGCCTCCCAAGCCCAAGGCCAGGCGCTTCACCACGGCCAGGGCGCCCCTGGCCATCCGCATGGAGGACATCATGTCCGACTCGGAGCAGGACGACGAGGATGAGGAGGAGTGGCAGCCCGACAAGGGCCGCCGGGGCTCCAAGAAGGCCAAGGCCGTCGGGGTGCGTTACAATCTCCTGAAATTAAAGGGGTAGTAGGGAATTTTGGACATAGGACCTCATTTCCAAGTTAGCCCAGTGTGTCATTTGTCATTGGAGACGTTTTCAACACATTTCATTCGATCCTTCTAGTTGCGCAGTTCGCTGGTGCTAGGCTAGCGCAAGTCAATGGTCACGATTAGCCTGAATAATAACACGCTGCCTAACTTGGAAATGGGTCCTATGTCAAAAATTCCGAACTACCCCTTTAATTTTATTTGTAATTTTATTTGATGTGTCGGGACGGATTCACAGGCCGGCGCTGTTGTGTTTGCGTGTTTAACGACGACTGATTTGAATGGAGACTGAACTGAGTCTAGTGTCCAGGGTGAGGGTCTACTGTAGTGGGTCTGATGGTAGTCTTGTTTCCAGTGCAGAGATGGGGGGGCTCGAGTCTAGTGACTTGACTCGAGTCAGACTTAAGTCGCTAGATTGACTAGACTTGTGACTTGCTTGACCTAAGCTAAGACTTGACTTGACTCGACTCACACAAAAAGGACTCGGGACTTGCTTGAGACTCGGAAGGTTAAGACTTAGACTTGCTTGCTTGAGACGTGCACATGTGTGACTTACTCCCATCTCTGGTCCAGTGTGCCTGTAAGGCTCGCTGTAGCAACAGGCAGTGTCGCTGCCGCAAGGGGAAAACCACGTGCAACGAGAACTGTCAGTGCGACCACGCCAAGTGTCGCAACCTGGAGACCCCCGATGCCGAGGTAGGGCTCACTTGTGTCTCCAACAATCCCAGACCCCGAGAGACCTCCCATTCCTCAAACTCTGCCCTCCATGTTGTGATCGATCGTCTCCTCGTCTCTTTGTTCCTCCAGGACTCCCCCAAGACGGAGGCCGTAAGAGTCCTGTCCCTCCCCCAGGACCCCACGGCCGTCACCCCGGGGGACAGCACCTTCTTCAAACCCCCGTCCTGCAGCCCCACCAAGAAGGTGAGTCAGATCCCCCCCTTCCTCCCCCGGAGCTCTCGGAGGAACCGGGTTTGGTCTGGAGAAGTAGGACAATTACTGTTATGAGGGCGCCGGGGAATGAGTGTTCTAGTAAACAGGATGTGATGCGATCCCAAGAGAAACAGGATGTGAGGGTGGGACTAAAACACGGGGGGGGGGGGGGGGTACAAACGCGAAGGACGAGGATTGGTTGGTTGTGGAAGACTGCGATTTTGATCCGTAAGTGTGCATGGAATTGTCATTCATTTATTCATTCAGACATACGGAGTGAATTCAGATGCATGTCACCATGGACATCCTGGCATTGAACCCCCGGCACCTTTCGGCTAAGGAATATAATAATATAATATAATATTGCATTTTATTGTCATACACACAAGGTAGGGTGAAATTGTTTCTCTATATTTAACCCATCACCTGCACGACACAGCACACACACACACACTGCAGGGAGCAGTGGGCAGCCGCGCCCGGGGAGCAGTGTTTGGGGGTTAGGTGCCTTGCTCAAGGGCACTTCAGCCGTGGATATTGAGAGGGGGAAAGCTCTGTTCAGTCACCCTCCCCATCCAAATGTTTTTTCCCTCTGGTCCCGGGAATCGAACCTGCAACCCACGAGCACAAGCCCGGCTCCCAGGCCATTAGGCCACGGTTGCCCCCGTAAACAGTGATGTCACGTGACGTAGCGAGCGGCTGCCTCCGTGAGCTATAACCCCCCAGCGCGTGTTCTCCTTCAGGTCCTCCAGGAGATCGGAGACCTGGGCCAGGGCTCGGCGGAGCTGGACCGAGACAGGAAACCGCTCTTCGCAGAGGAGGAAGGCGAGGAGGAGGAGGAGGACGACGAGGGGAGCACCACCAGCATCTTGAAGAAGAAGAAGCGCCTCCTGACCAGCTTCCAGAACAGTTTCTTCTCCGGCTGCACGCCCATCCGTGAGGAGCCGTGAGCGGCCGCGCCTCACCGGGCTTCTCTGAACTTTTAGTCCTTTTTTTATAAATGTCGCATGGATGTTGTTTGTCACGTTGTCCACCGTGCCGAAAATAAAGTGTAGATATCCAGTGTTGAAAACACTTTTTAATGATCTATAGCGGTAGGGGTAACTGTCAGACACACAGCGGGGGTCATCCGACCATCGGGTGCCCTCCAGGCTGGGGAAGGTGAACTGTTTAGTAATTTAATCTCACAATGGATAGCGGGCAGAAATGGTTTTAATGATTTGAACTGCTGTTGCACTGTGACATGTGTCAGTAGGCCACCTGGCCTGGTGTTGTTACTAACGTAGGTTAATAAAGTCTTGCATTCGGTTTGTAAGGAGAACTGGAGCGTGTTTTGTTCTTGAGTGACCTGTGGCTGTGAATGCACCTATTTTTATTTGTAGCGGGCAGCTAGTTTTTGTCTTTTTCAAACCGAAAGCAAATTCGGGACAACTGGCACAACACATGAGGTGGCAGGCCAGCCCATGACTGCACCCTAATCTCCTCTCCCGGACAGGCGTGTGAGGTGGCTGTTTGCCGTCTTGGTGTGTCTAGGAAAAAGCTTTTACGTTTTAAATTGCCACCCAGACTCTTACTCGTTACTTTTCCTTCGTAGTGTAGTCTGATGTTTATGTCTCCTCATGGATGATCAAAACATCCTTCAATGCCTCAAAACCCTCAATGTCAATAAATAAGGATGGAGTCGCATACCTGTGCTAGTTCACCTGAGCTTACACCTTCATCAGGGCCCTGCTCTCCTTTCTCTTTCCTTCTGGAAGACGCTGGACTCTGCCCACCCAGGGCCTCTCCCTGCCGTGACTTCAGATAAGATATCACTGACTACAGCAAGGCCGGGGTCATCGCGTTCAGGAAACACGGCGCTAACTCACCCACTCACTCACTAACTCGCTAACCACAACCAGGACCAACGCTGCATCGCTTGGACTTTAGGACGTACAATAAAATATTTAGGAGTTTGTAAGCTTATCAGATTTTAGAAGTATGACTGATTGAGCTTACCTCAGGACGACTGTCAACAAAAAGGGAATGACCTCATCGTTCTGGGAGCCTGTTGGCGTGACTGTTCAGTGTTTCTGAGACATGGGAGTTATTCTTGCATCATAACCAACTCCAGAAAGCGAAAGAGTGTCTCAGGTCAGCCACGAATCATCTTAATGTTATTTATATTTATATTTACGAGTCTTATCTCAGCGTTTATCATTGGTACACTAGTGTGATACTTTGAGCGCGGTCGTAAACATGATGTGGATCATTGGTGGAGTTTTAGTCAGGCCTAGAGAAGCACTCTAAATTCAGTTGAATATGAGTCTGCCCCTTATTCTTAAGAACCGCCATAATACAGACAACGAGCTACTTAGTGCTGTGCGCTAAAGGGATTTTATTGTTGGGCCCCGGCTAGAGTCCACAGGCTTAATGCCTCATTGCTGCTGGCCCTCACATCACTTTATATCCACTATTATGTTTGTATAGGTGAGAGAGAGAGCGTGTGTGTGTTTCTGTGTGAGTGTTCTTAATGTGAGAGATGAATGTATTAAAGGTGTAACATAAGTATGTGTCTGTGCTTGTTTATGTTTCATAGAGATAAAGAGAATGAGTGGCAGGATGACCTCATCCTGATAGCAGTAGACTCATATAATGTAATAATACAACACAGAGCAGGCGACGAACCTCACAAACATAAAAACTTGGAAACTCTTACTTCAACAGATTTTTCCTGATAACGAGCAACAAGCCCGTACGATAACACAATTAATATTTAACAATTAAACCTGCAGTAATGACTAGAGATAATGCCAGAAGAAGACGTGGTGCCGATGTTCTGGCGGGGCCCCCAGGGCCGGCACCCGTAGCACGCCGCGGCGCTATCAGGATGTGGACGAGGGGCAGGGCGTGTTAAATATTGACCGGCCACGTTAACCATTAACCAGCGCCGGCCCGCGGTCTTCTTAACGCGCTGGGCGGGCTGTCCTCTCCCACAGAGCCCTGGTCCAGGGTGGCGGGCGCAGTTCCACCCCAAGTGCTGTGTTGCGTCTTGTACCAGGTGATCACGGCTGGGGGGTCGTGCTTTTGGGGTTTTTAGCAGGGTCTGGGGTGGTGGGGCAGGGGGTACTTGGCTGGGGTTCTGGGCTCCTGTCTGCGGAGGTGCTGTGGGGTCTCAGAGCGGCCCGCTCCGCCACACCTGGAAGCACTCGCCTCTTCCGGGGAGAAGCCACCGGGCCAGACTCTGCATGGACAGGTGAGTGGTCTCCCTCTCGATCGTAGACCCCCCCTGACCCCTCGGTGCGGGGTCTAGACTTTAGACGGTTCTGCTCATCTGAGTGTACATCCGGGTTGGAGTAGATTTACCAAGGCTGGGTTTGCTTGTGGCTTTTGGAGAGTGAATCAATGAAGTGAGAGCAGTGATGAGATGTTGCTCTGAGGACAGATCAACAGCTGTACGTACAGGGGCTTGGGTTTCACACAAACAGCAGTAGTGAGTCAACATCTTGGCCGAGATTTAAACAGAATACATATTTCCATCTTATTTTGACCACTTGTGAACACACACGGAAGAGGAAATGTGCTTGTGTCACCATGGCCTTGTAATAACTCATTTATGACTTTGCTCCTCAAGACACAAAGCTCAAAGATAGGAGTTAACTGCCAGGCAAAGTCTACAGAGAAGGCAGGAGCGGGAAAAGGAGGGTCAAATGAAGATAGGGAGCGAACAATCCCTTATTGTTAAACTACGGTTCACACTATTGCCGTTCTCCTGCCCGCCAGCACAAAGGAACCGTATATATCTGTATCTCTGCCGGAGGTGAAGCACAATGACTAAAAGGCCTCAACACACACATTAGGTCGCTTAATGTCTAATAGGACTGGCACACCCTGGACTGACACACACACACACACACATACACACACACACACACACACACACACTCACACACTCACTGGAAAGCCTTCTTGTGTTGACAACAGCCATAAAAAGCGTTATCTGCTCAGCGTTCGGCCCTTTGGCCCCCGGCGCCGAGCGGAGCTCGTAAAGCAGGGAGGAGGAAATGACACGGGTCAAAGTCAGGACTCTCAGCCACACGGGAATCACTTATCACCGCCTCAAAGTTCACTCCATTTATTCTTTTATTGGGCTTTTATTTCTCCTATATGTCCACCCCCTCTTTCTCTATCTTTTTTATAAACGTCTCTCTCACTCTCTCTCTCTCTCTCTTCATTCATTCATTTCAGAAGTCTAAAGCTGGAGAGATACCACCCCCCTTCCAACGACACTGATCAAGCGTCGAGACAACAAGAGCGTGTAATGGTGAAGTCAAAGAAGCTGGTTCTTTCAAAGTAAAAGTGCAGGGGTGGCGTCGCGTGAGACGTTTCTTTCGGAACAGTGAAGACGCTTCTACTTTTGAGGTAGTAAGTACTGAAGTGATGTTCGTGATTAGTGTCTGTAGTAACGCCACGGTAACTCGTACTTTCAAAGTAAAGGTCCTCGAGTGTGTGTGTGTGAACACACTTGGTGCTCACTGGCTGTAACAGCAACTCCATGTGGAAAGTGTGTCCATGTTTCCAGTGGATGTGCTGTTACCTGCAGGGGGCACCACACTCACTGTAACGAACGCACTCTTTAACGAGCCTGTTGACGGAGACGGGCCATAGCAGCCGCAAAGCAGAGGTCACATGACCCGCCTGGTGTTCGGAGGGGATGCCGAGCCTCACGGGGCGCAGGGTGATGACCTATGAATTGACAGCCAGTCATCTTCGAGCTGCCTGTCAGTTTTATAGGCCACTGCTGTGTAGGACCCCACTGCAGACCGGTTGCCATGGCGATCCCAAGAATTTTCAATCTGACGGGCGTCCAATCAAATGCCAACATGTATTGAAACTTGTCTTCAAATAAACACACTGGTTGAATCTCTGTGTCGCTCATACTTCTGTCCACCGATACTGTAAATAAAGACAAACATGGTGGGGCTTCTCTGTGGTTTTCAGTTGGAACCTATTCAATGAAAAACAATCCTGAAGTAAGACTTGTTAAAGCTTCAGTTACAAATACAAACAGGCCTATGCCAAAAAACACACTTAGACTGTAGGCCTTCCACCCAATTATAGCCGTATGTTTCAAATATTATTTTGGCTGGAAAAGGGCAAAGCAATGCCATGAAGATCAAGAATAGGGATTTATCTAGGAATGATATTAACTATTTAATACATCATTATTTGTGGTTCAGTTTAGTGGGTTAATATCTAATACCATGCTATGCCGCACGTATCCTCACTCACTGTCAGACGGTGGACTCCCAGCATTAAGGTTCTGGGTTCAATCCCCAGCCCTTTTACCAGTAGGTATACTTGAACAAAATACCAGCACTCCTTTCTGCTCCCTTATCACTTAGATCTGAGAAGAGGAAACGTGAAAAGAAAGAAGTGTGTTCCTCTGAGGAAAGACCACTGTGTTCTGCTCTATATGAACACCGTCAGCCTCCGGACATCAGACAAAGGTCATTGATGTGCCCATGTGGTTTACTTATCCTTTGCTTTAAATACGGATTGAAACCGTTTATGGTTTAATGCTACAGTACATTGGCCCTGAAGGCTCTGAGACAGGGAGTCATGAGTCACATCTCAAAATGGAAGAATTGGAATTGTGACACATGCTTGGTTGCAACCGATGTCATACATTATGATGTCATTTTGTTTTGGTTAAAGGGGCAATACCTATTTTATATGTACATTGTATATGAACGTTTTGTTTTACTATTTACATTATATATTCTTCAGCTCTTCAGTTACAGGCCCCTGCCTTTTCGCAAGAATGTAATTGTCGTGTGACCTATGTGTAATATGTACTGAAATAAATCACCTGACTTTGCTGTTGCACACTGCATTTTAATCTGAAATATATCAGGCGTGTCCCAAAATGCTTCCTTATATTATACACTATATTATTATACACTTCCTTGTATAATATTATATATAATATGTTTTTGATATACATCATATATCAACATTTTACTACTGTTATATGGACTCTTATAGTCTTACTATAATATATATATATATATTCCGTAAATGTTTTGTATTTTTATCTTTATATTAAATGATGTGACCGCAATTCAAATAGTCTCAATCTTCTCGCTATGCTCCCTCAATCCTGTCACCTTGTGGCCGTGACCAGAACTGCACTTCCGCCGACGCATTGAAACGCGGTAAAATTATTTTCCGGTGCAGCGTCAAAGCGTGCCTTCCCTCCCTCCCTCCGAGCACGAGCAGCAGCAGCAACAACATGGCATCCAACAGCACGATATCCAACGGCAAAGAAACCGTTACGGTCAACGGCGAGCCAGTGTTGAAGCGGCCCCGGGACAGCCATCACGAAATGCTTCGTACGCATAGGGAGCCGCAGAACAAAGTGACGGTGGTGCTGGGAGCGCAGTGGGGGGACGAGGGGAAGGGGAAAGTGGTGGACCTGTTGGCTATGGATGCGGACATCGTGTGCCGGTGCCAGGTACACACACACACACGACAGTGTTAGCATGCTATGCTAACAAAGGCTGTGGTTGAATGCATGTGTGTGCTGGAGTAATGCGTGAACCTGGTGGTGTTGTTTTGTGGGTGTTCGTCGTGATGTGTCCTCTACCGCCATCATCATCTAAGGCTAGCGCTGGTAGCATAGTGTGTTTGTATAAAAAATGACCTTGATGTCTCGCGAGAAACGGTGAGGGGACACATCAGTTCTCGCGAGAGCAGAGCCGTTCACGCCATTCCGCATGTTTACTTGCACACCCACAGAGAGTTCTAGTTGCATGTCTTTGCGTTTTAATGAATGTGAGCTTTTAATTGTGCTCTCTGTACGTTTCTCTGTACATGATTGTGAATATATATGATAGATGTACAATAATGTATGACATCCAAATATATAACAATGACAGCAAATGTGTATTTAGTGCACTGTATTCCCAAGGATATTAACTTTTACAACTACAACTTGTTTAACTACAAAGTAGGAGGGCGCCCCTTCTGCCTTCTGTAGACTTCATGCACATTCCAGTCAAGTCCTGACCAGCCCACCGGTTAAAAGGTTAAAGATTTCGCTGCTCCATTGTCTTGCAATGCTTATGTAACTTCCAACAACATGGCAGCAACCAGGGAATAGGTGTAATGTAGATTGTCAAATGAATAATTGTATGATAAAAAAGTGAGTATCAAGGTCAACTTGTCAATTGAAAGGAACATAATTAGTTATATTGTAGACCTCACAAATGAAAGGTTGGAACATAATGTTTTCTGAGAGACCAAGGCATCCTGCTGAAACAGGGAAACTATTGTTAGAAGTCATGTGTCCCAGTGACGTCTTACTTAACCAACACTTGTCTGTTGGTTTCTTTTGCTGTATTAAGGACTTTTGTCATTCTTAAGTCGTATCTCTGCAATCCACCCTCCCAACAAGAGTGTGTGTGTGTGTGTGTGTGTGTGTGTGTGTGTGTGTGTGTGTGTGTGTGTGTGTGTGTGTGTGTGTGTGTG
>JAOTIX010000125.1:15221743-15231784 GCA_027123715.1 Gaidropsarus macrophthalmus
GCCGCCGCTGCCGCATTCACCTCCCCGCCACCGTCCACGGCGTCCTCCCCGGCCGCCGCTGCCATGGAGGCCGCAGGGGCCAGGCCCTCGGACGGCGAGCGCAGCTCCACGCAGAACTCGATGAGGCCGCTCATCAGCTCCGCCTGGAGGGGCACGGGCACAGGGGTCAGAGGTCAGGGGGAAAGTTTGTTTTGTTCAGGGGGAAAAAAGGAATATGTTTACTTCATTTGAACCGGGAGGGGGTGGAAGGGAACCGTTAAGTGTCTGAGAGTGGGTGAGAGAGAGAGAGAGAGAGATATGGGGGGAGAGAGAGATGGGGGGGGGGGAGAGAAATAGGGATGTGTGTGTGTGTGTGTGTGTGTGTGGCATATGAATATTTAATGGGTTGTGATACTCCAGCTGTGGGAGCTGGTTCAGTATTCATGTATTCTGGATTCATGTGGCGCACTGTAGGAAACATTTGGGTCCTTAACTGTTCACAGGACGGGGGTTTATGTTTCCGTCTAATATTTAGCGGATTCTTACCGCTCATCATTTTCCCTGCTTTCGGAATTAATTTCAAATTTGCAGAAAGTTTTGAAATAGTGATTCGTTGCCTCTAATTGAACGTTTAAGTTTGTATTTCTTTTGTGAATGTGTGTCGGATCCTATGGAGACCAATGTACGACCTCATGTGGTTTTTGATTATTAGGTCACATTCCCGCTGCACACTCGATCCGAAATAGTTTGCCTCAACACTCAAGCCCTCCCCAGTAAACAGTGAGCCTGTGACGGACACAGAACCGGAGGCCCGTACTTGTTTGGAGTAGATCTTCAGCAGCTTGTTCACCGGCGTGCCCGCCTCCTCTCCGTCAAACTCCAGCCACAGGATGTGGGGGTCTCCCTCCTCCTCCGGGTAGCTGTGGTCCCAGGACAGCTCGTTGAAGCGCAGGCCCAGCAGGACGTGCTGCAGGAGAGCAGAGGCAGCAGGCAGAGCTCAGGAGACAGGCCTTATGTGAAGCAGACGCCCGCCATCTTGGGCCATGTTTGGTTCTTTGGAATCCCATAGCTAGACTGTTGACGTTTGGCCCCCTAACCAGTATAACATCCACCCCTTAATAAGTATAACATAAAAAATCTAACCAGTATAACATGTTGGCATAACCTCTCAGTAGACCACATCATGATGGAGTCAGATGTCCTTCATAACATGTGACCGCACTGTGAGCAGCGATTGGATGAAAACATCCTAGGGCTGCCTGATTATGGAAAACAAATCTTAATCCTGATTATTTTGGTCAATATTGAAATCATCATTATTTTTCAGAAAATATGATGCATGATGCAACTTGTGGTAGGAGTACACAAATATTCCCTGGCTATAGGTATATTTAACGTGAATAAAGGCCACTTTTTTTGACCACTTGTAATTGTTTATTTTGATTTGGTGTATTCGCCCCCTTGGGCGAAATCTCTGCAAACCTAATTGGCATGGTGATATGCTCTGTGGAAACCCACCGTAACAGTAGAACGAAAAATGCGAAAATAATTGTTTCAACTCGATTATTTTAGTTTGGAGATTGTTTGACCCAATAATTGAAATCGCGATCGAACTTCGATTAATTGCACAGCCCTATCAACCTCCGCTCAAAATCTAAATAGTATCCAGATGCCGTCCCTGCATGCACCAGAGGTCTCCCCCCCCACCACGTCCAGCGCAGGGCTCACCTTCTCCTTGACGTCCATGACGTACACCCCCTCCAGGCTGATCCCCACGCTGACCGTCTTCAGACGCCCCCTCTGGAGGAGACCCTGGACCGGCTTGTCGATCTCCCCCGAGAAGAAGGCACACCTGGTCCCACGCAAACACCATGTCAGTGAGGAACCATCATGATCTCAGGAGCTCTCATGTTAGTTAGTGAGGAACCTTCAGAATCTCAGTCTCATGTCAGTGAGGAACCATCATGATCTCAGTCTCATGTTAGTGAGGAACCTTCAGTATCTCAGAACCTTCAGTATCTCCTTCATATCTGCTTAGGTCTAGAGGTACTAGCTAGTCCTACCCGTAGTAGGGCAGGGCGTGGCAGGTCTGGAGGTACTGGTGCAGCAGGTGGAGGGTGTCCGAGGGTCCCGAGGAGCAGATCTTGCGGTACTCCTCCAGCAGCTTGTGCTCCAGGGCCGCCTGGCGCCCCCCTCGGCCCCTCAGCGTGGAGAACAGGCCGCCGCCGTACGCCACTGACGCCGGCAGGAAGGAGGCCAGCTTCTTCTCTCTGCAAAGCCGCGTTGGAGATCACACACCAGGATTCGCTCGGGCACCGCACATTGAGAAACGGTACAATATTTCCCCGTTGTCATGGCAACCCCCCCTCGGTACCCACTTGAGGACGGCGGCCAGCGTCTGTTTGTCAAGGTCCACGCCCTCCTCCAGGGCCAGCGCCAGAGCCCCCAGGCCCGTCCAGTGGTCCGGGTCACACGGGTAGCGGTCCGACAGGATGTTGCCCCGGGCCTCCTCGTACAGAAGCCTCAGCACGCCCTCGTCCTCCAACTGACGGCGGCAGAGGAGGTCAAAGGTCAGACAGCGCCTGACCACCTCGCCTTGAAGGTGAGTGTGTTTCAGTGACTAGCTAGCCGAGCGCGTAATGTGCGCGATGTGAACGTGACAGTACCAGTAGCTCTTTAGACTTGGGGTAAAACACATTCCGTCGATACTGGAGACAAGGCTCATCTGGATGAAGTGAAAAGAAAAGGGGTGTGTTACTTTAGCGTCGTCAGCAGAACCATAACAGGACACAGCGCTTGAGTTTGCATAATCTCAACGCTGTGCACGGTGCTGAAAAGAGCAGCTCCTGCTGATCTGTTGTTCCCTCTGACAGGGGGAGGTGCCCGCTTACAGTGGGGGCCTCGGTCACGGACCAGGTCCAGTTGGGGTTCTGTTCTCACCTTGAGATATGTCCTCTGTGGAGGCCTCGGTGAAGCGGTACAGCAGGTCCTGCCACTGCCGGCAGAGTTTGTAGGGCGTGTGCCGCGGCTTCAACTGCAGCTCTAAGAGGTTGACGAGACATTCTGCGTTAAGGACCGCTCCGTTCTCCATCCATCGTGGACAGCGGATGGACAGATGACGACGGAGATGTATCGAAGGTGATGATGACGTGGCGATGAGGGCTGACCCCCAGGCGTTACACTATCAAACAGCGATGTGTTTACGAGCGTGTTGCGTAAGACTTCGCCTTCGCCCCCGTGTGACAGCGTGTTAGGGGTGTGATAGAGGATGTGAAAGTAAGAGACCCAGCCAACAGGAGTGATTAGCGGTTGAACCAGTGTTCAGCGAAGAACAACAGCGCTGACAACAACACAACCACAGAGATAAACGCATGATCAGCGTTCCCAGGCAGCGTGGTAACGACCTGCTCAGTACCGCTCCACAGTCATTAACACCCATCAGCGACTCTGCACCGGATGTGTTGGTAACCAACCAAACCGCAAGGGTTATCCACCAATCAGAGGGGACGGGTGAGGTGCGCGGCGGTACCTAAGAGCGGGGAACAGAGCCAGAAGGCGAAGGTGTCCAGCGCGCTGTCCGGTATGCGCAGGGCGTCGCGCACGCTGCGGCCCAGTTCCTGAACGCTGAGTCCGCCCACGCCCTCCAGGGTCAGCTGCACGGCGCTGTCGCCCACCAGGTAGATGTACACCTCCTGGGCTGGGGAGGACAGAGGCAGCGACAACGACATCATCATCATCACCAAGGAGGTCACCATTGTTAAGCTAAAATGCTACTTTGTGGCCAACAAACAAACTAAAGAGAAAAACATATTAAACATAAACATAAAGTTGCTATGCTAATATTTAGACAATAAAACAACAGCAAATCTTTGTGTAACATAGCAATACTTGGGCCTTTATGCCAGTATTCATGCTCTAATAACACCAAGTAATATGGATCAATTTCACTTTCCATCATGGCCATCTGTCTGCAATGTAATACATTAGCACATTTAATGGATGGACGTCTTTCATATTTAATGATAACAGTTACGTAGTAGATGAGGGCTTTTATCGTGTGGGATGATTAACAATGTCGTTGCAGGAGCCTACCACGGCTTAGTGTGGCAGACGAAGCGATGCTTCCTCTCTGGGAGAGATCGTCCAGTGGTTCTGCAGACAGACCCCGGTCATCTTGTTCCATTTCAAACCTGAACACAAATACCACAGCCACAATTGCACCATTACCATCACTGCCGATGGAAACCCTACTTCAGCGGTGTACCAGAGATGACAAGGTCCAATTCAAACTAGTGGAAAAAGTTGCTTCACTCCCAACATTTTCGAGACAAAAGGGATGTGCCAACTCTTTGACTGCGCCACATTACATTTGTTTTGGCAGCCATACTGCTGTAAAATACCTTGTAAATAAAAAACAGACCTCAAAGAGTTTCCCATATGCCAGTGACAGTGTGTGTATACCATTGTATTGTTACTTTATTAAGATCTATGTTCAGTATGTGCCACTTAGTCCCTTGGCCCTCTGTACGGCTTTGTTAATTCTGTAGTTTGGTCATGTGACTTAAAGAAAACAGACTTGATGAAGTACGATGTATTTTGTTATATATATAGCAATAATCACACGTTTGGTGAGTTTGCAACATGCTCCGTTCATCGCATATCAAATCAGGTCTTTGCAACATCGGACACTGCATTAATATCCTGCTCCACTCTGAAAAGTATGACCTAACGCAAAGAAGGATCTTGTTTCAACCTGATCTAACATTAACGGTTACAACTAATGATGTTATTATCTTTACTGAAGCACAGGTTTCTGCAGGCAGTGCTGTCACATAACAAACAAAAGACTTTTATGTTCCCACCGCCCTATGTTCCCACAGCCCTATGTTCCCATAGCTCTATGTTCCACAGCCCTATGTTCCCACAGCCCTATGTTCCCACAGCTCTATGTTCCCACAGCCCTATGTTCCCATAGCCCTATGTTCCCACAGCTCTATGTTCCACAGCCCTATGTTCCCACAGCTCTATGTTCCACAGCCCTATATTCCCACAGCCCTATGTTCCACAGCCCTATGTTCCCACAGCCCTATATTCCCACAGCCCTATGTTCCACAGCCCTATGTTCCCACAGCCCTATGTTCCCACAGCCCTATGTTCCCATAGCCCTATGTTCCACAGCTCTATGTTCCCATAGCCCTATGTTCCCATAGCCCTATGTTCCCATAGCCCTATGTTCCCATAGCCCTATGTTCCACAGCTCTATGTTCCCACAGCCCTATGTTCCCACAGCCCTATGTTCCACAGCTCTATGTTCCCATAGCCCTATGTTCCCATAGCCCTATGTTCCACAGCTCTATGTTCCCACAGCCCTATGTTCCACAGCCCTATGTTCCCACAGCCCTATGTTCCCACAGCTCTATGTTCAGTTGACTTTCAGTGTATGTTTGTGCAATTTAGACACAGTACACGTTCAATTATCTAGCTGTGGGAACATAGGGATACCCCCAATTTTACCCGTTTTCCAAAAACAGAAACACTCTGTTCTCGTACGTGTACCTCCCATACACTAGGACAGCAAGGCACTCTACTTCAGGGGCTAAAGAGCGGTTTTCATAGTGGATGGAATTCAATGCAGTTTACTCTGTTTCAGCAGACAGGATAGGGCAGTTTTTCCCCAACTTGTCCTGGCCTGTGACTCACTGGCCTTCGGTCAGAAAACACAGTGAAGTAGGTTGCAGTGTTTTGATCCTGGCTGAGAATCAGACCGAGATTTTCTGATATATAAAGGGACAGTTAATAATAAATAGACTTATTTCAATATGTGTAGCTTGTAACGCCTGTCACTCCACATTTCAAACTAGAGAAGTCGAGGCCCAAGGGTTGCGAAATACGTGGCTCAGCAGAAAACAAATAGGTTAGATAATAGACTTATGTATACCTTTTTGAGAAGTATTAAGATGATCATAATACATCTTAACAGACCAATCGTGAGTTAAACAGCAATAACAGCCGAGGCAAGACAAAACAGTTATAACAGTCAAGGCAGTCGGAGTGCATTCTGAGAGGACTGCAGACGTAAACACATTATTTCTTTTGGTCATGAATTGATGACAACGAAACAAGGAGTCTACATTTAGCCCATTAGTTCATATCCGGAACGTAACAATCATATTATAAATATAATCATGATCTAACCCATTTCTCATGCTACGATGCATATAAATACTACCATACACACAGACGACTGTGTGTTAGCTTATCACTGCTGAATTAACAAGAGAGACACCATAAACCCATTTGAACTTTCACAATCATTTGAAATGTTACGAATACAAGACACATACAACCTGTTAACGATATTTAGATGTTAGAGAGACCTACCTATTGTACATAGTATCATTCATGACTTAAATGGCTGTATACTATTAACAAACAGAATATGGCAATTGATCCAAACTGGAACCTAGCACCTAAGTCAGACTTGTTAAGAAAGAGCTTTAACTGTGATTCTGATGTGTTGATAAATGTGTACCAACATCGATACATCCTGACATCGCCCTTCTTCGCACAACGTTGAATAGAGTCGAAAAGAGTAGCTAGCTGCTCACGTTAATTGATTTGAACGCAACTTCAGTGAATGCAGACGTAAAGCTACAATGACAAACGTGTGCTCAGTGGACCACCTTACCTTTTCAATTGCACAACAACCCCCCCTCACAAACAACCTCTTGTTTAGGCGGCTTTTGGTGTTATAAATACTTTTAGCGAGCTTGACAGCTACACCCCGAACTGAGTAGCTTTCCGTGGCAACAGTTAGCCAAACACGCTAGTGGGCGACTACGTCATTTGCGTCACTGTGTTCGAGTCGTGACACACATCCTTCGGTATTTTTGATTCGTCCTATAACCAATCATTCATCCAAATATAAATTTAAGAAAGAACAAAGTACTACGAATTTCGTCTGTCTACGTACATAACTAAAGTATTGGTTTATATTATTAATAGGGATACGGCACCACGTAAAAAGCACAACTGTTACAATTTCATTAAAGAGGTTCTATGCAAATTGTTTTTATTTTTATTTTTATTGTTTTGTTATTGTAAATGTACCTTAATTTTAAAGGTTAAGAGTCGTTGTGAAGGTATAGTGAATTAGCGTTTCAGGAAGAGCAATCAGAAGACGCGACTCGTTTTTTTCCCTCACATATGACGAAAATGCGGTAAATGCTTCCAATGTTGTCACGTGACGTGAACGGCTCAGGCTGTTTGTAATCAGGTGGGGGGTTCGCCATTAGGGGCGTTCCTAAAGCCTGGGTCTCGATTGGCCCAAAGAACACATTATACTAAACCATATCCATTGAACGCAAGCACCCGTCCCTTTTAGTGTTTTTGCGCCCAGAGACCATCAGAATATGAACGCATCTTCAATGGAGCTTATTGTTCACTATATATACCAATGTTGATAATTGTGCATCTGGTTTACAGCAACACCGTATAAAAAACAAGATTTAGAGTAAATAAACTATTTTAGAGAAGTAGTAGTTTGTGAATGAATACATACATTTCGAGTTAAAAAACGGGGTTATTTGCTACGATAACGTGACCTACATCATCGAAGAAAATAAAACACCAACTTGCTATGTTAACTGACTTCCGACACGGGCCCATATTCTCTCTCAGCCCATAATGGTACACCAGGAGGCTGAGGCCACCCCATGGCCTCTCTTGCAGGACCAGGGCCAGTTCCTGTGTCCGTTCTGCTCCCCCACGCACTACAACCCCACATTGTACCCCCAGATCATGGCCCACCTCGCTAGCCACAAGTGAAAGGCCGTCCGGCACAGAGGTGAGGATGTGTGCACTCAGTTGATTATTTTCGGGGCTAACGTACAGCCAAGATGTGATTAACGTGAAATTCACCCGACGGGAGCTTATTACACGGCTACTTACTGAAGAAATCAATAATTTGACACGTGTATTAAAAAGCAGCAGTCTGCTATTAAGGAAAAAGAACAGACTGCTGAGCTACATTATGGAAATCATTGATGTAAGTGGTCCACCATATTTATGGATCTGCTTCCACACACACACTGTTTTTACCCAATCAACATTTGTCTTATCCATTCACCGGTGGACGTATACGCACATCACCCTGCACTCAGTGATTAGTGGTAGTTTTCTCATGGCTATGAATACTCAGGGAATAAAGGGTGTGATTAAGGGTAAAGATACACTTGTGCTTCACATTGTCATTCTGTGTTTTAGACTACTTTATTTACAGCTGCATGCTGGGCCGTGATGGCAAGGCAGCCCGTTTCCCCTGCTGCCAGTATCCCACCGCAACAGAAGAGCGCTCCTGAAGCACCTCAAGTCCCACCCAATCCTGACAGGACCAACACCACCCACCACAGAACCATCTCCACGCGAAAGACCAACCCCACCTCAGCAAGGAGCACAGCCACCAGAGACAAGACCTACTGGGAGCGCCAAGCGGAGATGGGTCCCATGTGGTGAGAGTGGGCTGTGGGTGACCAGCAGCAACATGAAACCATATCATCGATCATCTCATCACTCGACAGTGTGAGATGTGGCGCTGAGTTAGCACAAGGCTAAACGGGGTCCGTTCCAACTGCATACAGGTGTGTGAGTGCTGCCGCAGCAGGTTGAGTATTAACCAATCGGATTACAGGCTTTCAGAGAGGTGTCAGTCTAGAGGACACCGTACAAGGTTGTTATTGTATTACGGACATCAGTTAACCAATCAGCCTTATCCTATTACACAGCCTGCAAGGGAAGAGGGAACAAAGGAGAGAGGAGACAAGGACAGGGGAGACAAAGAGAGAAAGGAGATGAGAAAAGAGGAGACAAGGAGAGAGAGGAGACAAGGAGAAAGGAGAGACAAAGGGAGAGGTGAGACAAGGAGAAAGATGAGACAAAGAGAGAGAGGAGACAATGAGTTAGGAGACAAGGGGATAGGAGACAAGGAGAGAGGAGAAAAGGACAACAAGGAGACAAGGAGAGAGAGTCTGAGGGAAGAGGACATTAAAACAGATGATTGTACTGTGCCATAATAATAAGCAACAGAGAGAGAATAAAGCAATTAAAAAGGTAAAACTTTTATTACAGCAGACCTCATCTCTCTATGTTCAGCTCATTACAGTATTTTCACACAAACACGTGTCATTAGTATTTTGGATTCCAAATTATTTGCCCACTTATCGGAGTACTCTTCCTCAGTTGACGTTCAACATGCAATTAGCAATGTGCATCAATAAATCTGGATAATAAGACAAATTGGTTTGTTTACGTTGACAAATTTATTCATTAGTTGAATCACAAAGAAATATAATTCGATGTGATTATTTTTAAGCATGTCATTCGTCATTTTACCGACAAATGAACCATTCATTCAATTTATGTCTCAAATAAAAACACCTCTTAAGAAAAATATAAATAATAGTCAATAAATAATATTTAACAACATATTTAACATCAGATATTATTGTCGGAACCATTTATGCCATAGTAGTCCATTATTGAATGGATATATGATCAATATATGATCAATATTTGATCAAAGATCCATATTTTCTGTGATGTTTTCCCCCCTGTATAACTAAACCCTAAAACCTCCTGAAGAGGTCAACCTTCTGGTGTATTATGGTGTAATCCAAAGAAACGTTATGAATGCTGGTTTCAAATGTTCCAGACTGAAAAAAGATCACCCGTTGGTGATTGGTGGTCCGTGTGAAGGGCGGAGCCGGACCGGAGAGGGGGCGGGGCTCTAGGCGGGCGTTGCTTCCTCCGGGGCGTCGTTCACCTGGTTCAACATGAAGAAGGTCAGAACCGGACCCACGTACTCCATGATGGTCTCCTTCACGCCCTTCTCCAGCAGGTAGCCCTCCGTCTCCACCTCCGCGTTCTCCTGGCCCGCCACCGCCTCCATGGAGGTCTGGAGGAGGCGCAGGCTCACCAGCACCGACGACTACAGACAGACAGACAGACAGACAGACAGACAGACAGACAGACAGACAGACAGACAGACAGACAGACAGACAGACA
>JAOTIX010000125.1:15316767-15331751 GCA_027123715.1 Gaidropsarus macrophthalmus
ACCAACCCACCCGGCCCACCACACCCCACCACCCCCCCCCCCCGCAGCCACCCCCCCCCGGCCCCCGCCCCCCCCCCCCCCCCCCCCCCGCCGGGAGATAGAACTCCCGCCCCCCGCGGGGACGTCTCCTCCTTCTCCTCCTTCTCCTCTCCCAGGGACGAGCGGGAGTTTGGGCGTTCTCCGAGGAGGGAACCTCTTTAACAGAAGCCTGAGACCCCCGCTGCACGGGTGGGTTCCTCTGGACGTGGCGGCGCAGTGGCTCTTGCTTTCTAAAAGGTCCTGCTGGATCAACCAGCTCCTGGCCTCACCCCACCCCCTGCGGAGAGAGGTGAACGCAGTCGTTTAAGCCCCCTAGAAGGCTGTTTTAAAAACAGGCCCCACGCTGAGAGGGGGCCTGCGTATGAAATTTGAGATGAACCGTTCAGACGCCCGGATGTGGCGCGCTCTGTTAAAAGCACGGAAGCGTAGAGGAACCACGGTGTCGGGTCCTGAGACGCGCGAGCGCAGTAGTTTGGGACGATGAAGACGTTTCAAAGAGATCTCCGGGCGCTGCGCTTAGCGGACGTGTTCCCGCTCCACTTTTTAATAAGCCGCTGTCAGCGTGAGACGAGGAGCGACGTGTCGCAGCCCGAGGTCCTCTTCCGTTTCATGTTGTAACCCCGCCCATAGGCGCCAGACGCTCTGCCTGATTAGAACAACTGTATTTTTGCCCCCTAATCTTTTTCTCTCCATTGCAAACTAAATCAATTATTCATTCCACTTTATTTTTTTTTCGTGGCACCTTGACAGAATATCAATTGAGCTGCGCCCACACAGCGAGGAGGGCAGGATTGTGATCTCACTTTTCTTTCGTTTTTTTGTACTTTTTTTTTTACTTATTTGCAAAGAGTGGGATACCGGGTCCCGCTTTTGTGTCACTTTAGATTTTGTGGAAAAAACTTGATTGGCGTTGCTGTGGAAACCGCGCGCGTGTGTGTGTGTGTGTGTGTGTGTGTGTGTGTGTGTGTGTGTGTGTGTGTCGCGGCTGTTTGGCAAACTGGGCTCCACCGGCGCTGCTGCATCTGTGTCGGAGGGCGGGCGGATAAATGTGTCGTGCCCTTGCTGTGTGGGTCATGTATATTTACCACGCCGTGGCACCATTCATAATTCAGGGGAACGGCGGCGCAAGGGGGGGGGGGCGACCTTCCACCGAGGGGTCCGTCTCCCCCCTCTCTCCCCGCCGGAGCGCCTGACTCTTCGGCCGCCACGCCACAAACTCTCCGCCAACAAACAACACGCCACCGAAACAAACAAACTCTGCATCGAAGGTCGTCCGCAACGCCGTCCCCCGAACCAAACCCCGGTCCCGAGCGAGGACGTCGCCCCGTGACTTTCCCTGTCTCCCCCGCCCAGTCCAACGTTCCCAGTTAAGTCCTGTTCCACACAGAAACACACACAGTGACACACTTTATATTCCTACGCCTGCACTCTTGTCAGGACTATCTACGGAGCCCACTTCTGGAGAAAACTTCTGCCAAGGACAGAGGGCGGGCTTGCTTTAAGATTCCACTCTCAACCCACTATCTCCTCCTGGGAGACGCCGAAGGAGCCCCGCGCGTGCGGCGGCCATCTTGTCCGTCCTTCGCAGCTGCCGACAGGCGCCGCGTCTCCCCTCCCGGAGCCGGCCAATCGCAGCCACCGACCGGACGGCCAGGGTAGGGTAGGGGGGGTGGGGGGAAGCAGGTGTGTGTCCATGGCAAACAGAAATAGCAGCAGCAGCAGCGCCGTCGTCGTCGCCGCAGTATTAACCTACGCAGCATCTTCCCATTTCCCCGTGGGCCGGAAGCGTCTCATTATCTCCTAACTCGGTGTCGCGACCCCGGCGCTCTGCGTCTAGACTGGACCCTATGGGATCGCTATAGCAACGGCGGAGCCAATAGCGTGGAATCACGGCCCCTAAATGCACACCCAGCCACCATGTGTGACTGTGTGCTGAGCCAATCACAGAGGCTGGATTCAGCGTGTGTTGGAGAGGGAGATTCAAGATTCAAGATGGTTTTATTGTCATGTGCACAACGATTACAGAGCAGTCGCTGGCAATGAAATTCTTTAGTCCTGGGCTCCTCCAACAGTGCAATATAAGAAAAAATAAAAATAGATAAGAGAATACAAGTATAAAAGCTGAGACTTAAGTAATAAAAATAAAAATGAGAATAAAAAAAAAAAATAACAATACAATAATAATAATAAAAAAGTAAAATGTAAACAGACGTGTTTGTCCGGACGTCGACTGGAAGAGAGAAGTGAGTTCCTGGTTTGAGAAGAGACTACCGCTGGTGGGTTTAGTGCCGCGTGGTTCTGGACGGCCGTGAATCTACGAGGTGTACGCGCACACATAGGTAAATCAACGTATATATATATAGGATTATAAAATTGAGTATACAGAAGAGATGATCCATAACGACAGCCTAGCTAGCGATAGCCAGGGCCGGGCCCCTGGCTCGCCATCATGGATATAGATAAGAGCCGTAATAGAGACGCATCCATATCGTCGTGAGGTAAACACACGCACCGATCCACGGTCGTCGTTAACCGCTGCTAAATCAGCCACGACGGCACGCTACGACGCCCGACATCACCGAGAATTTAAGACCCATCTCTCCCCGCTCTCACTCTCCCCGTGCCGCCCACTTTGATGCGATAACCTTGGTTTCTTGGTGTCCATTGCGATGATGGACATTAGCATTCATGTATTCAAGGAAGAGAGCGATATCCCACAGCCCCGCAGAAGACGCCAGAGATGGGAGATGCAGATGTTGGTGAGGCTGGATGTGTTGTTCAGGGAGAGGGAGAGAGAGAGAGGGAGTGGGAGTGGGAGAGACACACAAAGAGAGGACCAGGGGCGAGAGACACCAGGAGGTCAGGGAGGGAGGTGCTTTGAGCAGCTGCTCCTCGATTTCACTCCTGCAGGTTCTCCTTCTCTCCAAGAGGAGCGAGGAGAGAGGAGACTAATAAATAAAACAGGTTCGTTGGCGGGGGGGTTGAGTTTGAAGGCTGCTTGTTCCTCGATTCACAATCACTGAGGGACCCGTCGCTGGAGGTGAGCCTTAACGCGCAGCGATGCGGCGGCTGAGAAGAACAACACGGAAACTACAAAAACGAGACAGTCTCAGATATCCCATGAAATGGGATTCAACGGATACCGGCGTGGACGTGCTAAACCCATTCACACCGTCTATCTTATTAAGCTGCGATCGGACGCCGCGTCACGCAGAGCTCATGTTGCGTCCGTGCGCCTGCGGGGGGAGCAACATCTGCCCCCCCACCCCCCTCCCCCCCGGGGAGCGACGCTGAATCCAGCTGTTGGTCCGTTCGTTTTTGTGTGTTAGACGCCGCCGCTAAGCTGCGGAGTGTTATTACGAAACGGCCTTGTGTGCAGCTGCACGGCTATAATACGCAGAGCGCTCCGCTTCATCCGCTCAGCAGCAATCTGGACATGCTGGGCGTTACGTAACGGAAGGCCTGCTGGATTAGGAGGAGCGGAGGGCTTGGATGTTCATAGCCCAGTTTTTTTTTTTTTGCGTCTCTCTCTCTCTCTCTTTCTCTCGTTAACTCGTCCGTGTCTCTGCGGTGGTTTGACGAGGCAGGAGGCGGGAGGAAGTCAGGGATCGGGCGCCACTCCAGCCGGCGAGGGGAGAGGGGCAGCCTCACCCACCTGCATCTGTGTGTTCTGGCTGCCATCACAGTCTCCCACTCACTCCCTCTCTCTCTCTCTCTCCTTCCACATCCCTCCCTCTCCATCCTTCGGTCTTTTAGTTTATTTGCATCCCTGTCTCTCCCCCCTATCTCTCTCTCCCCTCTCTCCCTGTCTCCCCCCTTCTGATCCCTCTCTCTCTCCTCCTCTCCCCCTGCGTCCCTCTCTCTCTCTCCCTCTGTCTCCCCCCTTCCACATCCCTCCCTCTCCATCCTTAGGTCTTTTAGTTTATTTGCCTCTCTCTCCCCCTCTTTCCGTCTCTCTTCCTCTCTCTCCCTCCCTCTCTGTCCGTCTCTCTCTCTCTCTCCCTCCCTCTCTCTCTCTCCCTCCCTCTCTGTCCGTCTCTCTCTCTCCCTCCCTCTCTGTCCCTCTCTCTCTCTCTCTCTCCCTCCCTCCCTCCCCCTCTCTCTCTCTCTCTCCCCCCCTCCCCCGGTGCAGGTGTCAGTGTGTGTGGGTGCTGCTGTGCCGTGCAGAGTGTCGTTACCGTTCTTCTGGTTTCTGTCCGGCGCGGCTAATTTACCGCGGCTGTTTCTCAGACACTCACGCGGGGAAAAGGTCAACACGCTAAAAACACGGGCCGCCACCAGCACTCTGCCGCACCGCGTGAGCCGGCAGAGTGCTGCGAGGGTGAGGCTCGCCTCGGTCCTGCAGCGTGCACACGCACACACATAAAAACATAAACACACACACACACACACACACAGGCACACACCTAAACAACCGCTTTCCGTGCCATTCATTCCCATCATGCTCTCTGTTTAGCTGCAGACAGACTTTTAGCCGCGCGCCCGCCTGTCCTCCAACAAAACCAGCCCCCCCCCACCCCCCGCCTCCACTCCACACCGCTTTCATGTTGTGGAGAGCAACTCTTTGTCCTCTGAGAGTTATATAGCTTATTCCTCTCCTCCTGTGAGCGCTTGTTTTTCTGCTCTCTCTCTCTCTCTCACTCACAGCCTCTCCCTTTCTATTATTCTCTCCATCTTCAACCCTTGTTTGCTCTCTCCGTCCTTCTTTGACTCTCTCTCTCTCTCTCTCTGTCACTCAGCGTCTCTCTCCCCCTCTCTCCTCCCACCCTGCCGTCTGTTGGTCTGTTCTCGTGTGAGTGGCAGGTGTCTCTCCCAGATGCCATGTTACAGTCGAGGAGCCATCGTCATGGCGGCCTGACAACCTCATGTGGTGCGCGTGTGCGTGTGTGTGTGTGTGTACATGTGTGCCTATTTGTGGGTTTGATGGAAGTTTTGGGGTTTCTGTCACAAACATTCGGAAAACAAATCAATTATCCCAAAGAGAGTGTGTGCATCTGTGTCTGTTTGTGTCTCTGTGTATGGGTGTTTGTGTCTCTGTCTGTGTGTGTGTTTGTGTCTCTGTCTGTTTCTGTCTCTGTGTCTGTGTTTGTGTCTGTGGATGTGTGTTTGTGTCTGCGTCTCTCTGTGTGTGTCTGTGTCTGTCTCTGTGTCTATGTATGTCTGTTTGTGTCTCTGGTCTCTGTGTCTCTGTGTGTCTGTGTATGTGTGCATGTGTGTCGCAGTGATAATGGTGGTGCTGGTGACGGGGCTGGTAGTGCTGGTGGTGGTGGACGTGATGGTGGAGGAGGTGGCAGCGG
This sequence comes from Gaidropsarus macrophthalmus, assembly GCA_027123715.1. Classification (NCBI taxonomy): domain Eukaryota; kingdom Metazoa; phylum Chordata; class Actinopteri; order Gadiformes; family Gaidropsaridae; genus Gaidropsarus; species Gaidropsarus macrophthalmus. The sequence continues at coordinate 15,322,104 of JAOTIX010000125.1, forward strand.
AGGCGGTGGTGGGGTTGGGGGTGCTGGTGGTGGTGCTGGAGGTGGTGGGGATGGGTGTGCTGGTTGTGGTGGTGGTGGAGGAGGTGACAGCGGAGGCGGTGGTGAGGCTGGGTCTTGGAGGTGATGGTGGTGGTGGTGGTGTTGATTGCGTAAATACAAATGTATATTAATGAAGGCGCTGTCTGGGAGCCCGGGACTTGTGGGTAATCTCCTGGCGGCGCGGTGTGGTGCAGCTGGACGTGGCAGTGTGAAATATTAAACCATGAATTAACAGTTCCCAGTGAAGCGGCCCACGTGGAGTATGAACGACCTATCGGAGCAGGCGGCTCCTCGCGGCCCGGTCCGGGGGCCGAAGGGCTGGCACCAAACGCAGATACGCACACACACATCCAGAGCACACATCCGTGTAGAGTACCGCGGCGTAGCATGTGACATTCAAATGCCACGTCTAATGGATCGACTCAACTCAGTCTTTCACTGGAGCTGAATGCGTTGATTCATTAACTCACCGAGTGCAGAACCTTTTTTGCCAAAATGCGAGTGAAGTTCAGGTGAGCAGCACCTGGACTCTGCTACGTGGGTAGGAGTGTGTCGGGCAGAAAGCAGCGAGAGGGAGGAAGAGAGAGACAGAGAGAGAGAGAGAGAGAGAGAGAGAGAGAGAGAGAGAGAGTGCCTTTCTGCTTTCCAAAGGCAAACTATGTGGAGTGAGGCACACACACACACACACGTGTTCACACAAACACACACACACACACACGTGGACATGCACACACAAACGCACACACTCACACACACACACACAGACAAATGGACCTACACCAACACAAACACATTTATGGGCACACAAACATACACAGACGTGTGCACAAACACACAAGCACACGTGCGGGCACACACACACACAAACACACACGCACACACCGATATATCTGAAATGAGTCATACTGAAAGATGAAAGAGTGATTATAATTATAGTGGTGGTAATGTGCACAGGCTGCTGAGGCCTAAAATTAGCCTCCTCCAGCCCTCACTGCCCCTTTACGCAAAACATTGTGCCTACAAAGGCCTCTGGCTTTAATTCCCGACCTCGTAAAGGTCAGCTCAAGGTCACACCTAGGGGTGAGTCCCACGTGCTGTGAGACGGAGATGAACCGCTGGACAGGCAAAGCCTTTAATGCGTCTTTAATCGTCATTTGAACAGCCGGGAGCCTCTGAACCGTCTCTCTCTCTGAAGAAGAAGACGCAGTTCGCCTTCAAAGAGGCCGGCAGGCTCCGTGAGTCAAGATCAGTGTCTGACGGGAGCATCGCAGCATCACAGCACATACAGTATCCGCTCAGAGACGGGAGATCACGTGACAGACCTGCCCGAGTGAGACCAAACACTTGCAATGGGCCCGCAGCAACAGCAGCACCTTGAAGTCATTGCACTCGCAGGTGATTTTTGACTGTTTTAATTTGTGTTGCTGAAAATGATCTAACCAGCCTAAAATATCATCTCGAGAAACATTACTCATGCGGGGATAAAGGAGCGGCTTTCAGGCCAGATCTAAACGAATGTTTTCATTTTAAAACGCAAAAGTTCTGCCAAATATTCTACTGCCAATACCGTATTGGCAAAACGCTGATCCCCGTTAAGTTTGAAGATGGATTGTTTTTGAGTCACTTCCTTAACTGGGTCGTATCAATCACGGCGTATCCTTCCCTGATTGGTCACGGCACGATCACGTGACCCGTTTCCAGAAGAAAACACAAAGCCTTGGCTACCAGTGGTTGATGGGAAGTCGGCCGTCCTCAATTTTTCACCATTGATATTTTTCCGCAGCAAAACATGCAAGTGTGCAGTTCTGCCCTTCCCCCCTCAGGAAAGGAGGAGGCATTTTTTAAACAAAAGCCTGCGATGGTTGCACCAGCATGAGAGAGTATCACGTCGTGCCATCGAGCAATCATCCGCAAGGTCCCACGCCGTACAAAGCATCGCTGGATCCTTCATCAGCTCCGCTGCCGTCCTTCACCAGGGCCGGGCCTCATCGTTCAGCACTCCTGTAGCTCGTACGCTGAATGCGCCCGCCTGCACCCGGCAATACGCCCGCACTCCACCCAAGGCCAGACCCGTGCGTTGACTAACGCGCTGGGCAAATTTCTCCACCGCATGGGTACCGTGGCAACAGGAGGAGCACCCCCGTGACACAGTGTCAGCCGGAGGGTTCCATCGGGCGGAGGTTCCAATGTTTGCGCGAACCGCATGGTCGGTGTCAGATGGGGGGGACAGCCGGCGTCTGTCGCACGCCCTCCCCCCTTCCTCTGCGCCCGCCGCCCCCGCATTATCGCGGTCGTGGAGCGAGCGCGAAGCGTCTGAGCGCAAGACGAAACATGCGGACCGCCGCAGACTCGCCCCACTGATTCAGGGTCAGGCTCGAGTGAAGAACGTTCCGTCCTCAGAGCACGGGTGTGGGTTTTGGAGGTGCGTATCATTCTAGAGGATGACACCATCGACTCATTGAAGGGGGTTTGACAAATGGTATGGGTAAGGGACGGCCCTTATCACAAAGTCACTATTTGTCCTGAAATGGAGTGAAGCCAGGAGAGACAACGGTGCTGGTTCCATCCCCCACACCGCTCAGGTCCTCTAAATGCCAGATGACGATGGTAAATTGCGCCTCTGTTTCAACAGCAGTGGGTCTGGGTGTAGATAATAGCACTAAAAGTCATTCACCTTTGGAATAACAAATACCAGACTTTTGACATGCTGCAAATATTGCATTTTGAAACAACTTTGGGCAAGAATATAAAAAGAGTATTCTCTTAGTTTAGGCATGGAAATAAGGTTTGAGGCTTTAAATTATGCTGCCAGGAAATGAGGTATTCTATCGAATTTCAAACTAAGAACCGACAAAACCGAGATGTCCTTCGCAACGGGGCCTGAGGTACGGTGAGAAACCTTTTAAAAAAAGGCTTAGAAACGATGAAATAAAGTTCAGCGGATGAAAAGGCCAAAGACTGCAGTAAAGGTGTGGTAGCAAAAAGTTGAGGTTCTGACAGATACAAGATGCGAGTTCATCGTTGAAGCCCTCTCCCCTGAAAGAGTGAGGCACTCGCCCAAAGGCCAGGGCGTTAATGGGAACAGCCTAACTGCGGAGTGTAAATCGCTCAGACACGGGTAACATTTACAGAAAGGTAAACCGGAATGCTGCGCTAGATGTAGCTTCTCCTCTTTAAAAGGTATTTTTACTCCATACCTATACTTAAAGTAAGTCACCTTCGTATTATTTTCGTGTTGTGTCTTTCCGTTTCAAACTTCACGTACAAAAGAGTTTTAATACAAAAAAAATTGTACAAACACAATCAGATCAGATCAGCAATCCGTTCATAAAAAGAGATTCGGGAGGTCCTAAAACTAATAGAAACAGTGGCCTCTGACCTTTAACCCCCAGCCTTCATCAATCACGGTCGGAGTAACACCCATGAGTCAACCTTCCTCTCCACAGCAGGCGGACACCGGCCCGCCACAGTAACCACCGCTAAACGGAGGCCTTTTCCCTGATTACTTCCAGAACCGGTCGACCGCCAGAACAATTTAGAATAAAAAAATGAAGTCATCCTTCAGTTCACCGCTCCGCAGAGGGGACCCGTTTCCAGGTGACGCACGCAACACCGAGCGGCCATTTGTAATTAACTTAAAGTCATGATGCTGGCACGACCCCTGACCCCGTCGGCCCGGGTGTGAGCGGACGGGAGGTGGGGGGGTAGGCAGGGGGTGGAGGTGGATATGAGCAGCGAGGTGGAAGTGGGAGAAAAAAAATCTGCCACAACGCTTGTTGTTGATGTCAGTTGTGATGGAAAGGTCAACCTTGTCTAATGAGAGACACTGCTCCCACTACGTTCCTGTAGAAATGTCACACGTACACACACACACACATACACACGCACACCCTGACACACACACACACACACACAAACAATAACTCACACGTTTGAGCTGGTGAGGCGCGGGGAAATGGATTGGGCGAGCGAGGGGTAGAGACACTGAGTCACCGGGAGAGAGAGGGTTTTTGGTTATCGCTGACTCTTATTGTGGTAGAAGGTGGGATGTGCTCACTTGTCAGCACATTGATTTCCTGTGGCCTTTAAATGGATAATCAAGGGAACATAACACAGAGGACGGCGCGCTGAGATAGAGGCGTGCGCGTGCGTGCGTGTGTGTGCGTACGCGAACATCTGTTTGTATTATGTCTGTTTATTGTTTGTTTGTGCGTTGTTTACTTGGGAGGCCGTGGTTCTGCCTGCTGGGGGGGGGGTCAGTACCACCTGAGAGGCCGTCCCACCGCCGTGACCACGATGGCCCGCAGCCAATCAGAACACCAAGGGGGGGAAGCGAGCCTTATATGGGCGTCTCCTCCTTTCAGCAGGGATACTGTGAGACAGTATGGGGGTTTGCATCCGGGGTCGATTCAATATCACTTCACGCTCCCTCAGTAGGTGTGTGTGTGTGTGTTTGGGGGCGCCCGTGTGTTTGCGTGTGTGCGTTTGGGGGAGCGCGTGTGTGTTCGTTCATGTGTGTGTGTGCGTGCGTGCAGGTCGTCTCCGGGTCGGGTCTATTGTTTCTGTGACAATGGCGGGAGAATAAAGAGGCTGTGCATGAGAAATTCAATTCATTCACACATTATTCACTCTTTTCCCCTTTGTTTTCCTTCCACCCCTCCTGCTCTCTCACCGTTACTCTCTGCCTTGACTCCTTTCCTCCTTTACACCTCTCTTCTGCTCTGCTCTCCTCTTTGTCTCCTCTCTCCTCGTCTCCTGCTCTTCTCCTGTCTACTCTCTCCTCTCCCCCTCTCCTCCTCTTGTCCACTCTCTCCTCTCCTTTCCTCCTCTCCTCTTCGTCTTCTCATCTCCTCTCCTCCTTGTCTCCTCTCCCCTTAACTCCTCCTCTCTCCTCTATCACTCCTCTACTCACCTCCTCCGCGTCTCCTCCTCTTGTCTACTCCCTCCTCTCCTGTTCGTCTCCTCATCTCCTCTCCCCTCTTAACTCCCTCCTCTCTCTCTCCCCTGGTCCCAGGTTGGGCCGGGGTGGAGCTGCTGCTGGTGCTCTGCGGCCTGGAGCTGTCCCAGCCGTGCCCGCGCCACTGCATCTGCTACACGTCCCCCAGCACCGTGTCCTGCCAGGCGCACAACTTCCAGACGGTGCCGGAAGGCATCCCGGCGCAGAGCGAGCGCGTCTTCCTGCAGAACAACAAGATCCAGCGGCTGCTGCGTGGACACTTCTCCCCCACCACCTCCATGCTGTGGCTCTACTCCAACAACATCTCCTACATCCAGCCCTCCACCTTCCACGGCTTCGACCGGCTGGAGGAGCTGGACCTGGGGGACAACCGCCACCTGCGGGCCCTGGCCGGGGACACCTTCCAGGGCCTGGGCGGGCTGCACGCGCTGCACCTGTACCGCTGCGGCCTGGTCAACCTGCCGCCCGGGGTGTTCGAGGGACTCAACAACCTGCAGTATCTCTACCTCCAGGTGAGAGGCCTCCCGCGGGCCAGGGCCACCGCTCCCCATACGCAGAGCGCGTAGGGCCCCCCCAAAGTACCTGGCGGGGGCCCCCAAATGATGGTTGAAAAAAAATGTCATGAAAATTATAAAATGTTTACATTGCAAAACATAGCCTATAAAAATGAGTTATTAGTGTCAACTGTTGTTGTTCATCAATTGTGTACCATATCACTCAATTCGGGCAGATGAGATGTTTTGACCTAATATATAAAAATAGTTCCCCTCGCTTCCCTGAAATGGTACAGCCTTCAAAGTTCTCGTGACTCTCGTATTTTCTCATTGGAGTTCGCTCTGTAGCCTTTTGCCTGAAGTGGTCGTATTTAGCCTGCTTTATTCATCTGTGAATGCTGAGGCATAAATATAATATGGTAAGTAAGCGACCGTATGAATCTGGCGCTTTTTCTTTTCGCTTTTCTTTTACTGCGGGGCGTGGGGGGGGGGGGGTGGAATTTGTGCTTAGGGCCCCCAAAAGCTTAGCAGCGGCCCTGCTGCTAAACCGTGAGAGTTCTTACGAGCGTTTTACCGACGTGTCGACCGTTTACTTCCTTCCCGGCAACGACGTGGGTGTGACCAGTGTTTGACCTACATCCACGAAAATCACACGTCTCTTCACCGCAATGATTGTAATACACGATTCATCCCGTGACACTTTTTCCTTATTAATACTCACCCGTTTGTACGGCGGCGTCAGTCTGGCGGTTTGGCCGGCGCGTGAACTCAGTCCAACCGCTCTCTTTAAGCCGCGAGACGCCAGCGCCACCGACGTGAGCGCTGCTGAGCCGCCAGGCTAGCGCCGCGCGATCCTATTCCACAAGCCCAACACTAATGGAAAACACGAGGAGTCCGAGGAGCTATTATGGGCTGTCGCGTCGATAACCGGCGGGCCCCCCCGGCGCTGAGGTCCCACCGGTTCACCGGGAGCGGGCGGGCGAGGCGGTGTTCCCGGTGTGTGTAGTACAATCGCAGCCGACAGGAAAATCAATAGGTATTGACAGCGACAGGCAGGATAAAAGTTGTTCGTCGCTCATCGCTCTGGATGAGAACCTGGATGAGGAGCTCACACAATACCCGCCGTCTCTGAACGACGGCTCAATTATTTCCAACGCCGGAGAGAATCATCAAGTGAGTTTTTTTGGGGGAGATTTTGTCCCAAGGCGACAGAATTGAAGCACCCACCGACCGCGGTCGTTTCTGTCAACGCTCTGGCGTTTAGTCTATAGAGCGGTGCTACAGCGCGTTCACCTCGGAAATCCGAGTATGCGAGCCAACGACGTGGTCTCTGGACGGCGGACCCGAGTGGGGCCCGCCTCCAGAGCCAGCACTGTGTTGAGTCTGGTCGGTTGGGAGTAACGGACAAATACTGCCACAACACAAGGTCCAGAGCAGCGTATAAACACACACACACACACACACACACACACACACACACACACACACACACACAAGGAGAGCAGGACTCATCTCTGAATCACGGAGGAATTCTTGCATTTCGTCTACCTGAAGAATCACACTCCGAGCAGGTTTTCAGAAGAAGTAATTAAATCAACGTGATCCGTTTCGTACAAGCTTTCTGAGCCAACATTCATTTCCTTATTCGACGTCGTCCTCCTCTCTTATCAATCCTATTATATAAAACATATTCGACCAAAACGTGACAATAGAGCATAACATCTTCAGAAGAAGATAACAATCCACCGTGATATTCACCGTAGCCTTAGTTAATAGAACCAATACAATAGCACGAAATTAAACCAAATCATGCATCGCCTGCAGGTCTCTGTGAGCAGTCTGACGCGCTGTCAGAACACCCAATCGTAATCCGGCTCCTCTCCCTCTTTGCTCCCGCCCCCCTTCCCCCCCCCCCCCCAACACAAGGACAACCAACTGGAGTTCCTGGAGGACGACCTCTTCATCGACCTCATGAACCTCAGCCACCTCTTCCTGCACGGCAACCGGCTGTGGAGCCTGCGGCAGAACACCTTCCGGGGCCTGGGCGTGCTGGACCGCCTGCTGCTGCACCAGAACCGCCTGCAGTGGGTGGACCGCCAGGCCTTCCACGACCTGCGGCGGCTCACCACCCTCTACCTGTTCAACAATTCCCTGACCGAGCTGTCGGGCTCCAGCCTGGGCCAGCTGGCCTCGCTGGAGTACCTGCGCCTCAACGACAACCCGTGGGAGTGCGACTGCAAGGCCGTGTCGCTGTGGGAGTGGCTGCGCAAGTTCCGCGGCTCCACCTCCTCGCTGGCGTGCGTCTCGCCGCCGGAGCTGGCCGGCCGCGACCTGAAGACGCTGGCGAAGGAGGAGCTGCCCAGCTGCGCCGTGGCGGAGGGCGGCGGGGGAGGGGGGAGAGGTGGAGGAGGCAGAGGAGGTGGAGGAGGAGGTGGAGGAGGAGGTGGAAGAGGCGGCGGCGGCGGCGGGGAGCAGGGGGAGTCGCTCAACCACCTGAACCGCCACCGCAACCACCACAACAGCCACCAGCGGCCCTACCTGCCGCACGGCGACCAGCACCACCTGCCCTCCCCCTCCCCGCTGCCCCGCCCGCCCAAGGGGGGGAGGCGGAACTGCACCCGCCGGGGGGGACGCAAGGGCAAAGGGGGAGTCAACGAGGTGGAGGGCGGCGACAAAGACTACGCCCCAGACGGAGGCAAGTACGACCCCTCGCTGCACCCGAGGCGGAAGAACAAGTGCGTGCCGAGAACTTCGGTGGACCCACCCAGCGGGGTGCAGCGGGCCAATAGCGGGGCCCCGCCGCTCTCCGGCCACGCCCTCCTGGCTCTCCCATTGGCCGCGTGGATGCTGCGCTGCGCCGCGCGGGTCCTGTGCTGAGGGAGGCGGGGGGAGGGGGTGCCGGTCGGTCTGAGGGTCCCCTGGCCGCGCGTGTCACGCTGCGTCTGTGAGGACGGCGTTCTCCGTGTCTGGTGGAACATCACCGCGTACGGTCTGGTTCAGAGCGGATCAAACACGTCCTGTCAGGAGGATTCAGAGACGGGGTTGTCTGGAGGAACAACAAACAAACGCTCTTATTTTGAAACCGTGTATTTAACCCTTCGGACCCCCGCAACACAAGACGAAAGCACAATGTCACTCCAGCATTTCAACTAAGTCCCCCTGTTTGCTCCACTGAATTCAGACCACCACCCTGCTCCTCCGTGGACCTCCAGACAGGCTGAGGTCTGGTGGTCCGCTCCAACGCAGATGATCAACTATTTACACGTGTGTGTGTGCGTGTTGTTTTACCTCCAGCAGGCTGTGCCTCGTGACTTAAGCCCCGCCCCATAAAACACACATCTTTGAGGATGTTGTAGTGTCTATATAACCAGCTATACCTGAGCATGGACCTGGTGCCTCAAACACATCCTTCAGAAAGCCATACGAGAGTGTGAGAGAGCATTTCAATGATGAGAGAGTGATAGAGAGACAGAGAGTGATTGAGAGAGAGAGTGTGATGGAGAGAGAGCGAGAGTGACAGAGAGAGAGAGAGAGAGAGAGAGAGAGAGAGAGAGAAGTGATGAATCAATTACTCATGTCACCATGGCGACAGGCGGGAGATGGAGTTGTTTGGGTTTCTCTCCGCAGCCTGGCGCCATACTCGCGACAGGTGTGTTTAAAGAAAGCCTGGACTCTTGATATACGCCCGACTGCTGATAAAGCTGAGCTGGGGACCGCGGGGGTCTGGCCCACCGACGTCTTGACTCCGGCTCCACTCTTTATGAAGCACTTTGATCAGCTGAGACGAGAAGTACAGAGACTCTGGACTTGGACGCTGAGAACGTCCCGCTGGAGACCCAAGACCAGACTGGTGTGTGTCTCCAGAGCCCCCTGGGGGGGGGGGGGGAGGGGGGGGAGGATGAATGCATGTCACCCACATACGTTCCAACACACCCACCCGAACCCCAACATTTCATGTGTGGACCAACCGACCCTTTCAGACACAACACTCAGAAATATATATAACCCGAGAGCTATATTTTATTTTTTAATTTCCCCTCCCGTGGGGAATCAAGAGACGCTGAGCCTGTCTGCGGAGCGTGGGGGGCCCCCCCCCCCCCCCCGCGGGGGGGGGGGCGGGCGGCCCCCCCCCCCCCCCCCGCGCGGGGGGGGGGGGCA
>JAOTIX010000125.1:15346058-15356384 GCA_027123715.1 Gaidropsarus macrophthalmus
GTGATGGGTCAAATGCAGAGGACCAATTTCACTGTACCTTGTGTGTGTGTGTGACAATAAAAGCAACTTAACTTAACAGAAGCACAGGAGGTAGAAGCATTGAGGGCGCTGTATCGAGTGTCTGGACCCCCAAGAAGTGGTGACTCCGAGCTCTGGGTTAAACGCAGACTAACTGCTTTATATTTACATACTTTCGTTCACTTCTCCAATCTCACACCAGAGATGCTCCCTTGGAGATGTGCCAACGAGTGGGGCTTGCTTTAAACTTTAAACTGTAAATCTTCCAACTCTTAAACGATGCCGTAGCCGTTAACCCTTCGTGTGATGGAGTATCGCTGTGATGGAGCCCAGGGGTTTATAATAGAACCATGCGAGATCAATTAGGCTAACGGGGGAACATAAATAGGTTGCTTGTTTACCGGCAAGGTCATTAGCTCAGTGTCCCCCCGGTGATGACATCACGAATAAGGCCTCATTAGACGTGTTCCCAGGCGGGCGGGGGGGATTAGCCAGGGAGAGATGCTTTTTATCTTGGGGTCACCTCGTCCCTCCTCTGGATATCTGGGCGCACAGGGAGTATTAGGGGAGCCATTAGGCTGGCATGATCCAACACTGTATTTATTCATATTTTTGTTCCATCGAAGATTGTTTTGGTCGTACTCATTTGCATGATCGTTCACACATTGATAGGCGTAGAATGGAACTGACCTTCACACGAGGTACTGACATCGCTTCAATAACTAGAGCCATACCAACTATTAAATATAGTAAGGAGTAACCGCATTATGACTATGACGTTATGATTTTTAAGGAACATTGTGTTTGGTTTTCTTAGTGTTTAATCGCAACAAAATGACATAGTGGATGTCACAAAAGCAGAACAATGTTTATGTCGTCATTTCAACCCACATACCGCAGATGGGCTGCATCTGTGCTACAAACACAGCATCTGTGATGTCACAAGAGATGAACAAAACCTGCAGTTTTGACTCGGACAATCTGACAGCCCGAGACAAGGTTTGCGATTAAAGTGACATCCCAATCTTCATTTTACTTTGAGATTAGAACAATCTGTACAGGAAGTGATATTTACATGGCAGTATGTCTCAGTATCTAATCATATGTATGTAGATCAACCAAGTCCCACATCAACCTCACATCAACCTCTACATATTTGAGCCGATGGTCAGTGAAGCCACCGACGTTCTCTTTTTAAGACGTGTTATTCCCCAGGGGCTGCTGGGTATCTTGCATGGGGCACTGACCTCCGGGGTTAACGGTGTTGGAGCCCAGAGCCTGGAGGACACAGGATTACCACTCACAGATCCCACCTGGATTAACCCGGCACAATCCGGGCTTCAATCTAGACCCTCTCTGGGGAAAGGTGAAGGTAATCGATCCATCCATAAAAGGCTGTAAAAGAAACGAGTGTGTTTGTGTGAGAGAGTCATCCAGCCTACAGAAGCATAGTTCCTACTGTGCAACTTTAAAGGTCAAATCCCTTTAATATTTTTGTCTTTACGGTGATTGAATGAATGCCATGGTAACGCATCCCAAAAGTATGCGTGATGATGAAACTGATACCAATTTCAACTACTTGGGTAAAAATTAAGTTACAGAAGTTTTGAAAGCTGATTAAGGAAAACACAGCAAAGCACCATAAATATGGGTTCTGGCAGACCATTTCCAATTCAAATAAATGTGCATTAGCCATGGGCAGATTTGTGTTGTTACGCAGTGTGGTTCTGTTCCGGATCACTCACCGCCCATCCGAGCAGCAGACCGGAGAGCGGACAGCAGAGCATACAACTAAGCACCGAATCAGTCTTGTCATTCGTGGTGTAATTCGAAATCCTGCTTTGAGAAATTATCCCTTTGCTGATGAGAAAAAATGTGAAAACAAAGAGAAACAAGTATTTAGTCTGACATGGCGGCTTGGCCTCTTCATTAGCAAGTGTTCATTAGCCTTCCACATCCCGATCCACTTGAAGCGCTACGCTACCTGCTGTGGTTAATTACCCAGAGCACCATGCTGTTTGAGCAGCCTGGGCGATATGCTGGCACTGCTGTTGCCATTACCATCGTAGATACTGTAGAGAAATAAAAATGGTGTTGAGTACGGATGGTGGAAACGTGGAAGGGAGGATTTCACACGGAATAATGTAGAATACAGAAGTTTTCATTGAGACCTTCGCATCATCTTCATTCGTATCCACCAACTCATCCCAACACATACTGTACGTCATATGATGGAACATGTGACCCAGACTCCATGAAGACCATGAAGAACATTGCTTTTTGGGTTTGAACCACAAAGGTTTGTAAATAATAATAATAATAATAATAATAATAATAAATTGAATATCAAGGAACTCAGGGTCGCTTCACAAAAAAAGAAGGGGGGGTGGTGTCAGAGGCCATAGGCCTCCGTGAAAAAGTTGTGCCTTCAGGAGCTTCTTGAAGCACTGCACTGAGGAGGCACAACGGATGTGGAGGGGGAGCTGATTCCACAGAGTGGGGGGCAGACACACAGAAGGCCCAATCCCCAAAGGTCAAGTCTGGTGCGGGGGGATGCCAGCTGGTCATTTGCAGAGGACCTGAGGGACCGATGGGGGAGGTCAGAGAGGTGATGGGGGTTAGAGCATGTTGGGACTTGTAGGCGAGTAGGAGGATTTTAAACTTGATTCGGGACTTGACTGGACCAGTGGAGCTGCGTCAGGGTGGTGTGGTGCCAGGGCTTAGTGCCAGTTGAAACCCTGGCAGCTGAGTTCTGAACATATTGCAGTCGGCCCAGGGTTTTGGAGGGGAGACCTGTGAGGATGGCATTGCAATAGTCCAGATGGGTGGAGATGAAGCAGTGGATGAGGGTTTCAGTGAATGAGTCTGAGAGTGAAGGTAATGTTTCTCAGGTGGTCGAATGCAGACCTTGTGACGTTGTTGATATGGGACTGAAATGACAGGGTGGGGTCGAGGATGACACCCAGGTCGCGGACTACGGAGGAGTGATGGAGCAGCCATCCACTTCCAGAAGAAGATGCCAAATGCAAACCGGTATAGAACCTACAAGGGGGGGTTTCAGAACAATGTTTATTACCACCTTTGTGGGTCATTCACACTGACTCAGTATCTTCCATGTTGATTTCCTGACCACTCACTCAAACATCCCCGGGGTTATCATTTTTTGCGTGCCGAGATAACATGGTACAGTCTGTGTTATGGTGGAGACATACGCAATTCCCTATGCCCATTTATTTCCAGAAGCATGCGAGCCAGAGGCCTGGTGCTGAAGAGGAATTAGAAGGATCATATTGGGGGATCCATGATGGATCCCCTCATTCTGACCCCCAGAAGTTACACACAGCGAGTTAGTACGAATCACAATAAAACAAATGTAATACTTGGTTTTGTGTCCATGCTTTCCTAATTATGGACTAATTGGGCATTGCTCCCCAGTGGCAAATCAGGGTAGGTACAATGCAACATACTTGTTTTTCTTCCGATTAAAAATGTTGATCATAAATGGATTGCCTAACCTCTTGAGATCCATAAAACAGATATATAGTCACTCAATACGATAGATCAAGCCGTGGGCATGAAGTCAAACATCTTGCACGTAAGCAAGTACATGCATTAGGACTTCATTGGTGGATGTTTTATCTGGTTTAACCGAGAGATGCCTTGTACAGCTCAGAACCTGGGACATTTGTAAATATGCTGTTGGTTTTTGTTATCTCTTTTTGGTGAATTTTGGCAGGAAAACATACATTTATCTGTTTGGGTGTTTGAGGTCTGGGCCAGGCTGAGCTATGACGCTTCGTGGGACGTTCGGAAACCACTCTGGTATTATCCATCCACCAGGCTTCTATGTCGTCGGGTTTAACTCAAATGTGTATGTTCTTTTTCTCGGGGTTGTCTATGTGGTTACGGTTGTGTTTAATCTTTTGGTGATTTACGTCATTTCTGTGACCCAAAGTTTACACACTCCTCAGTTTCTGGCTGTTTGCAACCTGGCTGTGGTGGATTTGTTCCTGAGCACGTCTGTTATTCCTGGTGTGCTGAAGTCAACATTTGACAGCAATTTTGTTCCCTATCGATTGTGTTTGGTACAAATGTTCTTTTACTATGCGTTCTTACCGCTGGAGTCCTTTGCACTTGCAGTGCTCGCTTACGACCGCTTGGTCTCGATATGCTTCCCTCTGCACCAACACCTGCTGAACAGCATGCCCATCATGTCCGTCTTAGTCGGGCTAACGTGGTCGTACTGCGCCACAGCATCCGGGTATTCGGTGTCGGTCGTACCGAGGTTGTCTTTTTGCAATTCTGTCCTAGTGATGAGCTACTTTTGCGACTACGCACCGGTGTTCAGACTGGCTTGCAATGACAACTCGTTGCACTGGTTCTTATCCTCCACCTTCAGTATAGTGAACTTGTTTGTTCCCTTAACATTTATTATCCTGTCGTACACCTGCATCATCATGACCGTGGTCCGAATGAAGTCGTCCGACGGTCAGTGGAAGACTCTGGCCACGTGCGTTGAGCACTTCATCCTGGTGGCCATGTTTTACAGTCCCATCATCATTATTTTCCTGGTCGGCCTGTACGTGCGGTCCATTGACCACAGCCAAAGAGTGCTGAGCTTGTCACTAGCGTCTTTCCTGCCGCCCTGCTTCAACCCGATCATTTACTCCCTGAAAACGCAAACCATTAAAAAGAAAATTTGGGCTTGGGTGAAGAAAATCAAAATTAGCTATATTCACAATTGAGACAATAATTTGTTGAGTATAACCCTAAGAATTGTGCCCATGTGAACGAAACCTGATCATTTTGAATTATAGAGTAAAGCACAGCACACACGATGTAAATGAAGGGCAGGATGGATTTCCCGTTCCTCATCAGAAATGAGCCAGGAGCTGTCAACATTTAACCAGTCAACCAGGAAAGACCAAATTGATTGATTCAACCAGATTGAAACGTTTTTCTCCTATATTTTGTCAGATATACACAGGTCCGTCTTTTACAGTAGTTTGACATTTTGTACAATTTGTAACCATGCTTGTTATAGATTTTTTTCCAGTGAGCCTTGTGTTGATATTCTTGACCAATGACAAGTCAATTGGTAAACTATGATCCAATGATCGAAATCATTATGTAACATTATGATGTAACACAAGCGCTGATAATGAAAATGTCTACGTGACCTGTTTCATAAGTGGTTTTCTCATTAAAACCCTCATTAAATTGACTAATTTGTCTCATCATTTGCCGAGCTATGAAAATGTTTCTTATTTCGCCATGGTTGTTTATGTAACTGATTTTAATATTAATCATTTTTATTAGTATTATTATGAGTAATAATTTTTTCACTCATAATTGAACGTGCAGGAGCCGATTTAGGGCAGAATTATATACGAATATGTGGAAAAAGTAGGAATATTAATGGCCCAAACAAGCTGGATTTATCTTCCCGGAAAAATGTTTGGCATTTAATCAATGAACAAAAATTCTGAGTAAGTAGTTACTAATCTTGTGAAATATATTATTTCTTTACATATAGTTACTATTTCAGGTTGATTCTTTTCATTTATGGGAGTAAAACCGGAATCGCCCAGGAAGAAACTAAGTTATCAAATACTGACCTCTTGAGGTAGTTTTATGTCACTGCAGACGTGCATAAAAACGGTCCTCATTCACTCATTGATTGAACAAGTTCACTATGCAGGTCCATAATTCGCGCCATCTCTAAACGTCATAAGAATATTTGAGTGTGTGTGTATATACAAAGGGATACGTGTTTACTACTGCCAACAGCCATAATAGCAATGAGCAAATGCGACATGTTTTTCGTGCTCAAGTCTGTTGAGAAAATAAAAAACAGAACAGCAGACCATTAACAATAATGTGAAATATTAGATGTCCCTGTGGTTCAGTTAATAGGCCTATACCAAACAGGACACAGTGCCCTCCGATGATGCATTTCCCTTCCAATAGGGCTCAAGGGACGCCAGATAACGATGCCCATTTGTGATGTCATCACCAGGGAATTGGGAGATAATGACCTTGCTTGCAAACAAACAAAGATACTGTTTTTTCGAAATCAGACTAATTGGTATTTTTCAACATTAATTAAAGCTGGAAAAAGTAAACGAAGAATCTACCGTTTGAATCCCAGTCAATAGTGTGGTTATTGTCGATAAATACGGCAAGAATAATGTGTATAAACTTACATTATATGCAAACCTTGTCATTATACATATCAGAAATGTTGTATAATAACAGTATAAGACAGCTATAGCAACCAAGCTCGAATATTACATCTAAGTTAATTGTAAGCCTTTTTTTTATCATAAGAATTATTACTATTGTGTATCAGCAAAAGCAATAATTCTCTCAATCAAACAATTGTTGTGTGATGAACATCATGAATGTTGCAAAAGTAACATCTAAAAACAAGTTATTGTAACACATTATGTATTAGTTTTATATTTAAGAAAGCAGTATGGCATTGTTTACCAGACCTTTACAAGCTTGACTGTAAACAAATGATTAGGCGTCTCTTTCAGGTAACCTGCAGCCCAATTTAGGTGAGGAAGAAGTGAACACAACATAATTAACTTTAAGTGGATAGAGGTATTATGGACAAATAAGCCTCAAGGGAATATGTAGTTCATTCCTCCTTTCCCACCCTTCCAGTTTTCCAGGCGTTTCTGGCCTAATAAGGGGAATGAACTTGTGTCTCTGGGGAGCGATAGAGGGTCTATTTTATCACTGTGTAGGAGAGCAGGGACAGGGCATTCAGTCAGTGCTTCTAGGTGCCACATCTGTTCACAACACAAAGGCACCAGCGCTTCCCTCAAACTACACTGGTGAGAAGGTTTGCAGATGCGGAGGCCAGGCCCATTATAGCCTGCAGCCACAGGTCTATCGGAAAGCAGTATTTGACTTGGTTGGAGTTTGTTTATTACTTGTTTGTTTTCATCTGAATGTTATTGACTGAATGTGATACTTCAAGGGCAACCTTACGGGCAGACACATTTGATTTTCTTGTCATGAAGTAACATTGTGTTTATGTACAGGAGTATCTGAAACAGGTTAAAAATCAAACACGTCATTTTTCTCCTTCTATTTCTTTCCAGATGCCGGCAGTTCGACCATGGCGTTCTTTGGGAAAGGCCTGAATGTCTCGGGTCTCATCCACCCTCCAGGGTTCTATCTCATCGCGTTTGAAAAATTCCCTTCTATCAACCTTTACTTCATCTTTCTATCTTTCGTTTACATCATCACCATGCTGTTCAATCTTCTCCTGATCTACGTGATCACCTCCAGTCACACTTTGCACTCCGCCAAATTCATTGCCGTTTGCAACCTGGCCGTCATCGACATGGTGCTGAACTCGTGCACCATCCCCGGCATGATCAAGTCCTTCCTGGTGAAGGACAACTTCGTGGCCTTCGACACGTGCCTGGTGCAGATGTTCACGTACTACACCTTTCTGTCGCTCGAGTCGCTCGCGTTGGCGATACTCGCCTACGACCGGCTCATCGCGATATGCTTCCCGCTACGTCAGCACTCCATCAACACGCTGCGCAGCATGTCGGCCGTCGTGGCTCTCACGTGGAGCTTCTCGGTGGGGGCCAACGCCTTCGCCATCGCCATCGTAAAGAGGCTGTCCTTCTGCAACTCCATCCAGGTGTTCAGCTACTTCTGCGACTACGCGCCCGTGTTCCGACTGGCTTGCAACGACAATTCGCTGCACTGGGCCGTGGCGTTCTCCCTCAGCATGACCCTCATCATCTGCCCCTTCGTCTTCATCGTCCTGTCCTACACCAGCATCCTGGCCACGGTGTTCAGGATGAAGTCGGTGGGCAGCCGCGTGAAGGCGCTGACCACCTGCGTGGAGCACCTGATCCTCGTGGCCGTCTTCTACATCCCCCTGTTGACCATTTTCACCATAGGGTTCTTCTCTAAGCTGATCGACCCCGACCAGCGGGTGCTGAGTCTGTCGCTGTCCTCCTGCATCCCGCCGTGCCTGAACCCCATCATTTACTCATTCAGAACCAAGGAGATCAAGGTCAGGGCGCTGGCGTTTTTCAGGCGCGTCCCCGTGGCGCCGGCTTGCAGAACTGCCAAGCGGTGACGCGGTGTTGCGGGCCACGATCAATGCGCTGTCCTGCTGTTCCTGGGCCACCCTAAGCAAGACTTCGTACCAACCTAGCTGAATGTTTCATCTCGAACGTAACGTGTTTTGGGTGACATCGTGGCCATTTGATCTGGCGGCATGTTAACAGAATTACATTTGGTGACCGCCCCAAGTCGCAGTTCTTTAAAAAAATACAAAAAAAGGTTTGTTTCCTTACTGTATGGTTTAACATTATGTAATCATTTAGTTTCCCTCCCAAACTCTACCAGCAAAGCAATGTTTGCATTGTCATTGTAATGCTTAAGACTATGACTATAAATAAGGATGCAACTTGATACATTGATATAAAGAAATGTCTATTATTCATATCATCCACAACCACCTATATTATTAGACAGATTTACTGATATTATTGTCCACTACTTGAACACAGCATGTCTCCATCTCTTCCTCTTCTTCCTCTCCGTTATGTTAAGACTAGTGCTTTCTGATTCACCCGCTGGACCCCTGGTTCACTCCTTGAACAGCCACCACATGCACTCTCATGTAACCTGCAGCTGCGTGCAGACCAATTATTTAACATGCTTTCTGGTCATTGTTGTGTCGTCACAGTGGGCCTACACACAGAACCGGGGACTGTGCATCCGAAATGTGCGCCGCAAAAGCTTGAAAATGTACAATAAGGAACGAGGGTGAGGTGAGGTTCACAATAAAGCGATAGTAAAGTCCAAGTGTTATGTAGAATCATGTGTCGTAGAACAGGGCCATGCAGTGCACAGACACTCTCACAAGGCAAGAGTGCACAGGGCACACCATGGTGTTAATGCATAATCATCAAAAGCGCAAGTACAGGAGAACCCAGTCTGATGTACAAAGAAATTGATATAATTTAATGTCGTAGTAACTTTGCCAACTAACTTTCCAACGCCAATGCAACCCACGCTTTGCTGAAGGACACTTACATCAGTTGTTTACCACTCAGAGGACAAAGTGGGATAACTCTCAAAGGTGTGAGACCCTGAGTGTATGATGTCATCACTCTGTAGGAACAGTATCAACAAACATCTCGTTAACACCCTCGTTAAGAGTCCCTCCTGAACACCCACGCCCACGGGAGCGGAGAGTACAGTACGCAGTTCATTCACTTTGTACAAAGCAGATCGCTGGAAGTTTTTCCAGAGTTCAAGTTACAAGAAAAAAAGAAAGAAAGGTAACCGTTAAGATTAAGGAAACATTAATGAACCCTTAATTGCAATTTGATAGGATTTGAATAACAGGATTATAATATAGCGTAAGCGTAGGGGTTAGGGGTAGTTGTTAACTTGAGGGTTAACCCGAACTTTTTTTACTATGTAAACTGAAATCTTAGTTCACTAAGATTCACATCAGGAGTACAGTAGTTATGTTGCCGACACCATTTATTCACCACAACCTAGACCTCACCAAGTAATTGTGTTGCCGTAAACTTACCAGGTAGTATATGCTATCGAGATAGGACATGAACCCTGCAGTCTCCAGGGAGAAAGTCCACTATCTCCTCCCTGCATAGACTTTGTAACTTCACGGTCACATGACTTCCCAGCAGAAAGTTTTCAACCAGAAAGGATTTAATGCCAGAAAGAGATTCATGGCAAAAAGGGTTTTCTGGTGGAAGGGGTTTTATGAAAGGATGGGCCCACTGAGAAAATTGTTTGCGACTGATAGGGTTTCCTGGTGGATAGGCGTGCTGGCAAAATGGCCCGTCTGGCATGGCTTCTACTTTTTCATTTGTTTACTGACAGAAAGCTAAACCTATTTTAAGAGGTGCATATTGCCAGCATCCACATGATAATTTACCACCAGGATATGACAACTCGATGTCATATCCTGTTTAGTATTTCTGGTTGATTAATTGACTTAGATACAGCTCCTCAGATTTCTCCCACCTCTTCCATCTGGGCCCAACATTCCCATCTGCACATATGTGACCCTCTGTCCTTCCATGAGCTGGTGATCAGCTCAACTGACAAAGATCTATGGGTTGTTGCACCTGCCTCCATTTCCTGGCCCTTAAAGTTGTTGTTTTTTTATGATGCTTTTATTGTATTTTAATGCTTTTAAGTATGGAAAGCACATTCAAGATTCAAGATTCAAGATTCAAGATTCTTTTATTGTCATATGCGCAGTAATTACAGAGCAGTCACTGGCAA
>JAOTIX010000132.1:626899-636940 GCA_027123715.1 Gaidropsarus macrophthalmus
ATATGAAACATTACATTTTAAGAAAAAATCCTTACGATGCATTTCTTTTTATCATAATACGATAAGATGATATAAAGTTAATATGTTTGAAAGAATGAAATAACTGTTCTGTGAAGTTAATATCCCCATGGAAAGGAAGGCCATATTAAACTGTGGAATAATTGACAAACATAAATATGCAATCGATCACTGCTTACATAATATTCTATTCTAAGCCTATGAAGGGTAATATCTGCACATTTCTAAATGATGCATGTTATAAATAATGCATGCCTTACTCTTACTGGTATATTACTGGGTTTTCTGGGGAAAAAAACACGATTCGCACATGCAAAAAAAAAAATACAATATAATGAACCGCAGTGACTGCAATAATAGTTCATATGCATCGCTTATGGCGTTCCAAAAAACCACATGGAAATGCATACAATTTGTAAATGTAAAGAAAGGTTGAAGATTTACACAGTTCACAGTAAGAACAACCAACTAATGGATATTCATATCCATTTTCTGCTTCCTCATGTTGTCCTACAGACGGAGGAGCGTGAGGCGGGGGCGGGGCCTGAAGAGACCCAGAGGGGAAATGAAGAGGAGAAGAACCCCAACCAGGAGTTAACTGCCAGCACCAACCCTGTCAACCAACTGGACTTCTACAAACCAGACCCCTTTGTTCATTGTCAATCTGAAGGTACGTCTCAGAGTCCTACTGTTAGCATCTAGACGACACAGAGGAGCTTTTGGTAATGGAGAAAATTAAAGGTTGTATCAGCGGTTCTAGGCCGAAACATAAACGATCACATTCATCTGATCTTTACTTGTGATCCGCTAGCTGCCCGCCCCGTAAGCAGGCCATCAAAAAAATGCGTCTCTGTAGGCAGCCTGTGCTCCGAGATCGTAAACAAAAACGCTCAACTCAAAACCAAAGCAAACAGTGTTCCAACCAATTCCCAACATGGGGTGGGTGTTGTGGGGTGCTGCGCTCGTGCACGCAAAGTGGGAGCTGAAGGTGATTGGTTGGAAGAAAAATATTTTGGTTTTGAGTGGTTGGTTGGAGCATTTGTTTTTTGTGTACGATCTCGGAGCATAGGCTGCCTACAGAGATGCGTTTTTCCGGCCTGCTTATGAGGAAAGATCAGATGAATGATTCATCTGATCTTTCCTCACGATCCGCTAGCTGTCCGCGATTCTGCCGCAATATAAATGATCACATTCATCATGAATGTGATCGTTTATATTTCGGCGCAGAATCGCTGATACAACCTTTAAGGCTTGGTAGCATGTATGCTCTGTTTTTACAGTAGAACAAGCAATGTCACTGAAGGTCGCATTTTAGCCGAGTGCTTCATCTTGATTTACTTTTTTGCACTATAATAAAAAAAAAATCGTACAATTATATGAATGAACTTTAGATTGATCAGATGAATCTCTTCCATTTGTAGAGGATCTTTTCAATGAGGATATGTTCCCCAAGACGGATTCCTCAGGTGAGTAGGAATCAGCGAAGGATGGCCATTCCTTAATAGATCATTAATTACAAATCCTAAAACAATATACAACCATCAGATACGCGACGGCTATATTCCAATATATATATTACATAAAAGACGACCAAGCTCAAACGACATCAACATTTCCCTTTCTCCTGTCTCGTACCAGACGTATTCGCTTCAGACCCCTTCAAGGGCACCGACCCGTTTGCGGCGGACATCTTGTTTCCGTTGGGCTCAGAAGAGGGCAGGGCAGCGGCGGTGGCAGGGGCGGCGGTGGCAGGGGCGGACGACGCCGACACCAGCCTGTCCTGCGTGGAGAACAAAGCGTCCACGGGAACCCAGTGCTTCGAGTCCGAGTTCCCGGACGAGGACAGCGACATCGAGATCAGCTACAGCCGGGAGGACTTGGACACCATCGGCGGCGGCGACCACATCGTGGCGGTGGCGGCGGCCGGGCCGCTGGGCTTCCTGCCCGTCCAGAGCTCGTCCGAGGACCTGGGTCTGGACGGGGCGTGCCGCGCGGCCTGGAGGACCCAGGGGCAGTACTCGCTGGAGTCTGACCCCAACGGGTACGAGCTGGACCTGACCGCCGTCTCCCCTCCCTCCGACATCGAGGAGCTCAGCCTGGCCTCGCTGGCCGGAGAAGGAGCCGCCGTCAGGAAGGCATCAGGGGTCAAAGGTCACTTATATTTAATATGATCATATATATTGTATTGTATTTTTTATAATATAAAATGATAATACGATATCGATGACACATAGCCAGTAGTTGTATTGTATGAAACGAGAACACTACAGGTTCTGGTTAATTACAGAATGTTTTACACCACCAATGGAAAGAACCAGTGTTAAGCATAACATATATAATATAAGTTATTTCTAACATCAGTATGATGCTACTTGCCATAGTACTTTAATTGACCTGTTTTACAGGGTCTATCTCTGCTACTTATTATGGGATTGAAGGGCTAAATCGTTTCACTCATTCAGAAGAACACATTGTTTTACTGTTGGCTAAGCTGTGTTTGACGTGAACACAACAATACTGTCCACCAGCAGTTAAGACTGGCTGACGACATAAGACAGACAGATATGCAGCGTTAGATAGACATCAAACATACATCTTATGTTTGGATAGCGTCAGCCTTTGAGTCTCGTTGAGTCCCTCTCTCGTTTCAAAGTTAATAAAAAAGCAACTGAAAAACCGTATCGATGGATAGCTTAGGTTGCTTAGGCAATGAACACTGACTTAATTGTGATGTCATTTATCCTTACCTTCTTCTTGCAGGTCCGAGTCCAGATCTGGATCGATGTTCCCCTGAGCTGCTGCCCTCAGGCGCCCCAGCTGACCTTGTCATCACAGAGCAGCCCATTTCCTGTGAGGTCACTTCCTTGCACGAAGCACAGTGCCTTGAAGCCCAAATGGAGAACAGCTTTGAAGTGGAACCCCAAGAATTAGTGGTGGACCCCAACGATGCTCATGATTCCACGGGACAGGTCGGTTCTGAGGTGAACGAGTGCAGTTTCGAGATGAGCTACCCGTCCACGCACTCCTCCTTCGACCCGTACGGGTTCAAGCTGAGTCCGGAGCATTCCACTCACAGCCTCCTGGATCCTGATGACGAGGGAGATCTGAGCCCGGAACCAAATGATCCTGATTTGGCCTTTGACCCTGAGCCCACCTCTTCTCAGCTGAACTTTGATCGCTATGGGTTTGACCTCGCCTCCTCCCGGGGGGCCAGCGATGATGTGTTTGACCACTACGGCTTTAAGCTTAGCCAGGAGGAGGAGAACCAGGAAGTACTAGAGGTGTGTAGTCATGACGACCAGGAAGAGGTGGAACTCTGTAGCTTTGCCAACGTAGAAGAAGTAGAGCCTTATGACTATAGTAACCAGGAAGTTGTGGATCTGTGTGCAGAGGACAACCAGGAGGTGCTGGGAACATGTAACCAGAACAATCAGGACTTGGTCGATTTCTGTAGCAATGGCAATCAGGAGATACTGGAACCAAGCATGTCCAATAACAAGAATGTTCTGGACCTGTTTAGCATTGAGAACCAGGAGTTGGTCGACCTTTCCAGTCCTCTAAACCAGGAAGTGCTGGAACCCTTCTGTGATGACCACCAGGAACATATGGTATCTCAGAACAAAGATGAAGAAGAATTACTCCAGCAGTGTAACCAGGAAGTAGTAGAAACAGGTATCGACCAGCTGGAAGCCCGGGCTGTTTCCTATTATGAAAACCAGGAGGTTCTGGACGCCTGTAGCCAAGGCAACCAGGAACTCCTAGCGTTGAGTAGAAACGAGGAAATGCAAGATTTCAGAAGCCATGATAACCAGGAGGTGCTGGACTTTCTCAGCAATGAGCCTCTTCTTGAGACTAACAATAACCACCACTGTGTGCCCGACTCAAAGATGAACTTCAACCCTGACACAGACGCGTCCGACCGCTCCAGCGGCACCAACCCTGCAAACAGTTCATCCAGTTTGCTGGAGTCCGAGATCTCCGACAACGCTGTTGCCATGGAGCCAGAGGGTTTGGAACTAAGTAACATGACAGACAGTACCAATAACAGCAACGAGGGTGACCTTCTCGGCATGTCAGTAGACCAAGAACGAGCCACGAGTAACATGGCGAACAGCAGCGACCTGGCCACGTTCAACGTTACCTCGGGCCAAAATTTGTTACAAGGTGACTTAGGGTCAGTGTTTAGCGCCGGAGGCTACATCGGCTGTCCGGACGTGGCGGATGACCTGGAGCCCCTCCACCACAGACGGGCAAACCCTGTAGCGCAGCCAGCGGAGCCAGTGGAAGAAGTCCGGCCAATCCAACCAGTGCGCCCAGTGAGGCCTCCGCGGCCCTCGCTCTTGGTAAGTGGGAGCAATGCACACTGGGTAGACATCTTAAATCCAGCAACTTAAATCCAGTTTCATCGTGATCAACACGATCTCTCGGTGTACAATTTGACCCGGTTTTCTGAGATTTGGAGAATTGAATTGTTTCCCTTGTTTTGTCTTGTTTCTAACCCTAAACCTTACCTTTCTCCTTACCCTTACCCTACCCCTAACCCTTTCCCCAGGCCAAGGAAAAGGCTCAGCCGCAGACTCAGGGTATAGACCTAAAGTGAGCTGACCTCTGGTCTAGGAGCGTCCCCAATCGGACCAACACACCTGCCGTTTATCAACATGTAAGTCACTCTCGGTGGCAGGGGGACAGCGGAAATGGAGGGAAACCTGCCGATGGTGGAACATAGATGATCCTAGAATTGAGAAAACTCTTGTAAAATAAAAATGGGTGAAAAAAATAGATAATTAAACAGATGGCGTAGCGATATTTTTTCTAGTGTGTTTGGCTAAATGATAAGAAAAATAGCATGACAGATGAAACTTTACACAGCTTTCATTTCCCAGGACATCCATGGTTATAAATAAGATGTATTTATTTATTTGGTTATTTCTTTACTTTTGTATTTATTCCATTATTTATTTATGTACCTATTCATGTATTATTGAGTTGAATACAGCGCCTCTCTGTCAAACATTCCCTGAATGAAGTGAAGTAAACAAACAAGACACCTTTAAAGATACAATCATTAGGTCGACTGTCCCACAGGAAGGAATGCAAAATAGCTCTTAAAAAAGTATAATTTTTTATTTAGGTTATTTTGCGCTATTTTGTGCTCACACACTGTATCAAAACTGAAGTTATTTTTTTGAAAAAGCTCATTGTTTTTTAATGGGTTGTGCTGGTCCCATGTAAGTAGACTGTGTCAAAGGTAACGTGTATATAAATATAATATAATTTACTCTAAAGAAGTAGACTATTGTGGTAATGATAATGATATAGTTAACAATAAGTAGTTAGAACATGTTAGGTCAGTGCCATAGAGAGAGTTTGTTATCAGGTTGTACAGCAAGGTTTCTGGATTTGTATGATGTAAAGTAAAAATACCTGGCATGAAAGGTGACCTCCTTGGGAAGGCCCATTGCTCTCATCATCTTGTGGCCGTGTGAATTGCCTGTCGCCCTGAGAAAGTTTGAGGGAATGTTATTAAGCTAATATGGCTGCCACTGAACCCTTGGAATGTCTATCGAAGGCTCTGGGTTTGAGGACAAATGTAGCTAGTTCTGTTCTGATGACATGACAACCAATTGTATATCTAACTGCATGAACACCTTTAATTTTCTTTTTAAAGGGCCCCAGAAAAGAAAAACAAAAGACGCAAGTCTTTTTTGACGCAAGTAATCAAAAATGTTCTCCGCAACTTTCAACAAACGTGTACTGTAGAGTAATGACAAGACGCGGTAATTTCTGTATTGTTGTATGCTAATTTGTCTTATCTTGTTGGACTACCAAATAATGCAATTTTATCAAGGACATGTCTTTTAAATTGTGTCATACACAAAACAATTACTGCCTGGTAAAAGACGAAAATGCACACTAAAAAAACTCTTCTGTTTGTCAGTGATGCCCCATATAGAGGGACATTCTAAAGATACCATGTCACCAGTCTCTTATGCTGTTTACAAAATATTCAAATACACACTACCGTGAGAATGTCTGAGTCATCATACCCTACTAACCCTAACTTTACCCAGCGTCATATAATAGCAGTTATTGAAGACCTAATTCAATGGATGAAAGTTTCCGTTCATTCCTACCTCATATACACACACACACTCACACTCTGGTTTCAAACATAACACTGTGAAAAATGAAAGTAAAAAATTACTCAAAATGCAAATATAAATAAAAATGCAAGTTAATGTAAAACCTGAACCCTTAACAACATATGCTGGTTGTCGAAACAGGGATAGGAGATACATTTGTGATTTATTATTTTAGTAATCAATTTATTTTGTACAAGCATGTGAGCTCATTTTTTATATTTTATAAATGTTTTCAAACCCAAATTGTCCATGGTAAAGTAAGCCAAGGTAAATCAAGCTTTATAGAGGCCTATGAAGTGGAAAGAGTCCAATCTTACTATTTTTCTTTCTTTGTGCGTGTGTTTTATGAAGGCTCTTACTGGAAAATGTTATTATTATTTAATAGCATTCAAATGAGAATCAGTTATGTGTGTGTCATCACATTTATTCCAGAGCCAGGATTACATCTTTCATTTTGACAAATTTATATTCATTTATTATTTTACATTTTAAATTGGCGTGTTGTCATCATGGATGCCCAACCATAAATAACAAAGTATTTCATACACCACAAGTAAAATAACACAAAGTAATACTGGTTTTGCGTTGCACTTCCTAATTGGAAATTAGCTTCACATTCGGTTCACGACTGCTTCTCTGATCATTGTCACCCCCAGTGTAGCACGGCCAAGATAAATTAATGATTACTGGTTGAAATTCCAAGTCCCAGTATAGAGTTATGGCAGATTCGGTGTTGTGTCATACTCCTGTTTGCAGACACTCCACATTCTCAGCAGCCTGTGCCAGAAACCACACTTTCAAAATAAATATCAAACCATGACACACCAGCTTTTCCATTGACCTATGCATTGATTGAGTGATGAATCCTATGCCTCCTATAATTATATCCTCTATAACCAAACATAGAAAACTATTTTCAACCCCATCTCGCATTTTTTGTATATTGTGTAGATCTAATACGTAACACATAACTTATGAATTCAAATACAATGCATAGGTGTATCTAATATTACAATGGAAAACATTCTGCACACATTTCATGCATTTCAATATAATAATCCCTTTCCTTGTGTGGTTGGACGCCGAATATACTGTATATTTCAGCTCATACATGTCGAGGCAATAGGAAAAGGTTCTTTAGGGTCATTCAGTATTGTCATTTCAATTTCCCCTCTGGAAACTGCTTCGATAAATGGATAGTGCTGTTTCTAGTTATAAATTACTCATTTAGTTACAGACAATACACACATGAATGGACAACCAGTGTGTTGGCATTATTTAAAGTGTACTACTGATAAACCAAGTACACAGGAGATTCCTTCTTGACTCTTCCTCCATTTTTATTTGTTTCATAATGTTGAATTGGCTGCCAGGTGAACACAGTGTGATTGTGTTGTACTCTTACACTGGAACGTAGCTTTACATTCAAAACGTGAAAAGAGTCAATATCAGCAAAGCATAGACAAAAATATGAATGTAAGGCAAAAACAAACAAAACTGCTTTTTCATAGCATATTTGTGTTACATTTGTGTCAAAGGGGAGGAAACCTTGTTTCAGAAGTCACAGAAACAGAACAGCATTAAGGAAGCATTCATGTGGGCAAAGCTACTGGTACAGTTACTGGTATCCTACACTACTGTTTGGGAACTGGTCCATGGTCACTCCTTTTTTACTTTTCTTCTGTTATTTTGGGCAGTGTGTTGGAGTGTGTGTGTGTGTGTGCGTGTGTGTGTGTGTGTGTGTCTGTCTGGTTTCTATAATTCAGGTGTATGCACTTTAAAAGCCATGGCCAGGTAAAGTAATAACAACAATAACTGTGTTTTTTTTGGTGTGTGCTGCAACGGTAACTCCATGGATTGGTGTAACAATACTAACTTTGTGTGTGATGCTGTATGTGTAGTTGTCGAAACGTGTTGTTCTGTGTTGGAACAATAAATAAATAGAACTGATCTATGATTTAGACATGTTGAAGTATCATTGGAGAAGTACAGCATTTTTACAATGCAATGGCCGGAAATGCAAATTCAACATAATGATATGCAGTGGGAAGATCCCATAAACAATTGAACAATTTGTATTCTTATTTATTATTGCTTTGGAAAATAAATCCTGCTTGCTTATACAACAGTTCATACATAAAACATGATGTAGAATCTAATAATGGTTATTGGATACAATAATACAAATGTATCATAAGAAAACCGGTTCAAACACACACACACACACACAAGCGCAGCGTAATACAAATGATTTGTGATTATATACAAGTGATTATATCTGACATAATCTCTTATATATTTGTGCTCTGTCATTTGACAAATGAATCCTGCAATGGATTAAGTGAGTGACTCAGGCTGTCCGCACACTCTCCCTACTGCTCTCGCACGCACACACGCTAATACACACCGACAAACACACACACATGCACAAACACACACACACACACACATGCACACATTCTCACACACACACGCATATGCATATGTACACACACACACGCACAAACACACACACACATGCACAAGCACGCACACACACACACATGCACACACACTCACACACACACGCATATGCACACACACACACACACACACGCACACACACACATGCACACACACACACACACGCACAAACACACACACACACACTCACGCACACACACACACACACACCCGGACCCTAATCAGACGGGAGCGTCTGGGCGGTGTGGCGCTGCTGACGGAGGCGTCTGCGTCTGTAGCACAGCACTGACGGGATGAGGAGGAGCAGGAGGAGCAGGAGGACGGCCAGGCATCCGCCCACCAGCACGCTCGTGCTCAGCTCTGCAGGGGGGGGGAGGCCAAGGTCACAATTGTCTCCTTGGCAACGTGGCAACAATGCATTTTAGCCAAACATGATGTGCGAAGTGAGAGCGATCAAAGCCTGCAGGTACGAAGAAAGTTCCAAAAGTACTCCATACACCTGACGCCACTTTTTGTCATTTGGGAGGAAAACGTGTGAAAAGTAAGAATGACTGGTGTTTGTTGAAGCACCAGAACCCAAACCACGTCACATACCCACGGCTCCACGCCTCCCACAACAGTGGAGTTTAAATGTGTGCCACTGATTGCGACCACACTGACTGCAGAGTTCTACTCCATTATATCAATCAATCAATCAATCAATTTATTATTTAAAGTGCAAAATCACCATGGTGCATGGTCTCAATACACTTTACAGTAAAAAACAAGTACAATAATAACAGACAAAGCAAAAAAGCAATAGAAAAACACCAGAGGAAAAATATAAAACAATTAAGAGTTAGTTTGTAATAAGAACAGACAATAAAACAGTAAAACACCAGAGGAAAATGATAAAATTAGTTAGTATAAACCAAAGTATTGGGTAAAAAGGTATGTTTTAAGATGAGACTTAAAAATGGCAGTGGATGTAGCGTCTGTGATGTCTTGTGGGAGGCCATTCCGTAAGAGAGGAGCACGGCAGGAGAAGGCCCTACCACCAGCTGACTCTTTACTGATATGTGCGATATGTTTAACTGTTTAAAGCTGTGCGTGAAATGAGCCTCTATAGGTTGCTAGCGTTCACTCTATTATCCAGCCTCACTGATGCAGGTAGGGGGGGGGGGGACTTAAAACAGAACTTATCGCTTTGCCTTTCATCCGCCAACAGCTGATGGATGACTAACGCATTCCTCACTGATGACACAATCATTCGTTTGAAGCTAGAGCACCTTTATCATTAAGGAGATATCATTATCATTAAGACTTAACATGTAGTCTGTAGCAGTGTGCGTGATTGTGTGTCTATGGAAATGTCTGGGCATATCTGTGTGTTTGTGTGTGTATGTGTGTGTGTGTGTGTGTGTGTGTGTGTGTGTGT
>JAOTIX010000132.1:937741-949522 GCA_027123715.1 Gaidropsarus macrophthalmus
AGATGGAGAGACAGACAGACACAGACAGACACAGACACAGACAGACACAGACACAGACACAGACACAGACACAGACAGACAGACAAGGACCTTGAGGACAAACTGAGGGTCCAAGGTGGTGATGTCTGTCGCCAGGGTTACGATGGTAGGCCACACCCCTTCCAGCTCATCCAAGCTCTTCCGACCGGGGGCGGCTACCTTGCTGATCAGAGAGCAGCAGACGGCATTCAGCAGCAGATACTGGAAACAGAGTGTGGGGCAGGGGGTGGGGGCATTAAACAGCTGGCTGCAGGTGCTCTTGATTTATGTGGGGTTTTCATAATTGGTGCAAAACACAGACCCCATCCCAGGGCACCGCATCCAATTACGTGGGAATGGTTTGGAAATAATTGATTTGACTGATGAAAACATTAGCATTGAAAACGGTTGCCCATTGCTGGGTGAACTCCGATAGATGGGTGAATTCAGATGGATGGGTGAATTCAAATGGATGGGTGCACCAGGATGTAAATCGAGAACAACAACACATTTGCTGAGAAAGATAAGTAAATGCATTCAACAAAATATTACATATACATTATAGATTATTATTGTCTGCCATCTGGGTCATGAGCCACATATCAAATGACAGCAGAATACAGTTGTACATTTCCAAAAATAATGAAAAGAGCTCAAAGGCTTTAATAACTAATGGAATGTGTGATGTTAACACTACCTCTCAAAGCCTTGCAACGTGTAGAGATCTCAAATAGAGATCTCAGAACTATCCCACAGTCCTTTATGGTTAAATCACACATGTAGTGTCCGTCTCAGGATGTGCTTTAATACCTTTTTATCATTCAATTGAGCTTCAGCATCCTTTGCCCGCTGGAGTTCGGGGAATTCCTCTTGAATGACAGCCAAAGTTTGATCCTTCTCCTGATTGGCCATTTCAATGTCGAGGACAGGAGTGTCTGCGGTGATGTCATCCTGGCCCTCATCGTCATCCACATCATCGCTGTCTTCCTCATCAATGCCTTCAGATGAAGTCTGCAGATTCCAACACATTTGAGATGAAAAGGAATGCAGTGAAGTTCCCTCAAATGTTTTTCATCCAATAAACAATCATCATAATAATAAATAGTAGAAAAGTCCACAAAGTTAGTGAACAAAGCAAAAGACCTCAAACTAAGAACCTACGGTTTCCAAAAAAGAGCAGGTTTCCCCGCTGCAGGACCACTGCATCTCTTGGCAAGCCGTCATCTCGCCTGCTTCGTCTCCCTCTTGCGCTCCGTCCAGCACCTCCTCCTCCTTGTTGCTCCCCGGTGTGGGGAGGCAGGAGGAGGTCGCCGCCAGGGGCGCAAACCCCCTGAGGAGGACGCCGGGGGTCGTGTCCAGCGAGGCGGAGAGCAGAGGGCCGGGCTTGGCCATGGGAGACGCTGTCTGAAGCAGCCTATTCTGGGTGCTCAGCAGCGGGGAGGAGGTGGAGGTGGAGGCGGGGGAGCCGGCAGACGTGGAGAGGAGGCAGGCGGACGCGGTGGAGGTCAGGTGGGTGGGGAGGAGGGCTGGGGACGGCTCTGGGGCCCGCGCTGCCGACGGCAGCAGGCATGGTCGGTGCTGCGCCAGCAGCTTGTTCTCCAGACAGGGAGGAACGGTGCTGGAGAGGAGGCTCCTCCCGAAGGGCCGGTCGTGAGCCCCCAGCTCCGACGGCATTAAAGTCAGGGCCTTCATCGAAGACTGCGAGAGAATCCACAGGGCGGAGGAGTCAAAACAGAAAAGAGCTGCGATCTCTCGGTCAACATAAAAAAAATTAAAATCACAGCTCAACAACAACACTCAATGGCGGTAACCATGGGTCCCTGAGGAGTTCTC
Source organism: Gaidropsarus macrophthalmus (assembly GCA_027123715.1). Lineage (NCBI taxonomy): Eukaryota > Metazoa > Chordata > Actinopteri > Gadiformes > Gaidropsaridae > Gaidropsarus > Gaidropsarus macrophthalmus. Next base: position 939,593 of record JAOTIX010000132.1, read on the forward strand.
ATTACACAGGGATAACCTGATCAGCAGCATTTTGTACAACTGTTTGTACAGGCTGTCCAGTGGGTTGGGCTGCAGTTTCTAAGGTGATAACAGAGTGCAAAGTTCCATGTAGCTGTTCAATAGGATCCATAAAACATAAAGGAAAATATAAAGTGAACAAAATCTAAGTGAAGGCACAATACAGTAGTGTACAGTATACATATCACGGAGACAGCTAAAAATGTCCTTCCCTAGTAAGACCCTCATATGCATAATAGGGAACTGCTGGACTTATGTTGTAGGGAGGCTACATCATTTCATACACTGCAGTATGGGTAGGGTATTGCTATATGACATGCCATTGACGAGATTTTAACTGCATGACGGCTAAAATATAAACAATTAATTAATAAGTCGCCTCTAAAGGTTGTCATTGAAATTAATGGTTACAAGCACAAGAAGTAAATGCGTTTCCTCGATTATTCTAAAACATTATTGCATGACTCAGAGTTCTGAGAAGGCGTAGTTTTGGTACTTCCTACGAATGCCTCCCGAACAGCAACGCAAACCTACCTCTTACAGACGTGATCCGTCTTAAACTGGGTTTTCGTTTGTTTCAGAAGATATTTAGTGACATCCAACACACGGCTTGTTGTCTAAATATTTTGTACAGTAATTTGCATTCTCGACTGCGCAGCAGAGACGCCTTCATAGGTCACTTTTATTGCGTACCGTAAATGCAGTCTAATTGACGCCATCACTTAATTGACACATAAACTTGTTTTACCTAGAAAAGTAATGTACTCGTAATAACAACACACATGGAATGTGTGAGTGTGAGAAATTACAAAAACAGCTTCATATAATAATAAAACATTTCTAGGGGACGAATTAGAAAACAATGTATGTTTCAATGACGTTACCGTAGTTATTACTATATTGCGCAAAAGAGGAAGCAAGTCGGCTTCATTTCCGCTGCAGTCGCGAGAACGGGGACGGCAAATAAAGAAAATGTGGAGAGAACAAGACAATTGACGCCCGAGAGTGTTTAACTTACGACCTACTATTTTTAGTTGGTTTATATCAAAATCGGCTGTCTGAAGTTCTGAGTAAAAATAACAATATTGACGTATACAGTCAATTCGTGGTTAACAGTGAAGCTGACGAGTTCCCTTGTTCTGCAGTTCGCTTCTGAGGAAGCCAGTCGTCCAGCCAGCTGGAATAGCTCCTCTTGTTAGCTGGTCAACGGCCGCTACCGAACAGAAATGGGGACGAGAGCCAGCCGTCTACAAGAAGACCCGGTGGTCGCCCCTGCTTTCGGTAAAGATGGAACCAAGAGGGAGTCCTACCGGAGACCCCGCTTCACCAGGCCCACAAGTCTGGTGGTGGAGTTTTCGGGGAGTTTTGAAGACACGGAGACCAATCAGAGCCGCTCGGAGGAAGGCAGTGATTCGGACATGGGACCCCAGGCCAGCGCTGACGGAAGCCCCGAAGATCAACACAGCCTTCCCTCCAGCATCAGCCAGGCCTCGCCGTCGGATGACACCAGCGATGTGAGGCCAGGAGATGAGGGAAATGTAAGCCCAGAGGCCGCTGATAATGCGGAACATCAATCTGGGGAAGAGACAGGCCGCATGGCTCACCGCACTTTTTCAGAGCGTCTCCCCGGGAACCGACACTCTTCCGGGCGCAGTGTCACCACCAGGTCCGCTCGGGTTCGGGGCTTACACCCGCGCCCGATGTCAGAGGCGTGGATCGGCCTTTACCGAGTCAACAGCCGTCATGGCAGTAAGTACAAATTGGTCCCATAAACGAAAACTCTGTCATGTTAATGAATATGATTTATTTGCTGCTTGCCTGGATATTGATTGTACTTGTGAACACCAGTGTAGTTGGCAGTGATTGGAACTGCAAACATGGGTATAATTCATGTGTAGCTTACGTTGACATCTACAATATTGTCATGGGCCATAGAAAAATGTCATGGACATTCTTGTACGGATAATCTCTTCCCCCGTGTTTAAAGGCTATCCGGAATCCCCTGTGTGGACCCACTGTACAATGCAAATGCGTGGAACTGGAGACATGCGAACTGGCCGCTGTCATGTCAACAATGCCAGTCGATGGTGGTCTCCGTGTAGTTGGCAGACAATATGCAGCACGTCATTGGTTAACGCGACGCAACCCATCCTCAATGCGGGATGTAAATGCAAATGGTCTCAATTGTTTCAGGGAACAGGCGCATCTACAGTGTCATGGCAAATGCATGGACATTGAGATAATGTGCATGACAATACCATATACAATCTCAAAGCACAACATGACAATGGGGGGGGCCAGGGGGTGGGGTTATTTTCACGCGCCCCGGCCCGGGGCGACCCCTCGAGCTACTGTTTGGGAAATGGGTCAGAAGCTTCACGTGCATCCTCGTTGCTGTCAGTGGCACATGGGTTTGAGCGATGCATGGAGGATAATGGTTGCCATGTAGGGAAGCGGCGCCCGGTTCTGCTCTCAGAGTCCTTGTACTAACGGTCACAACCCTGAGTCCCCGCTGTCACTGCGCGATATGGGAGTTCCAATACGGGACACACTGTGACGCGAACCCGTATGTGCGCGGTTGCATTTCAGTCCCCAACAAAATCAAGCTAGGGGTAGAGAGAGAGAGAGATGTCGCCATTCCGACCTGACAGCCTTCTGAGTGTATATTTCAAAGCTACGCCCGGCCGGGAGCTCTGTCGGTGTGCTGATCTCGGCTCCATTGTTGTGTCCTCTGCTTTTGACAGACATCCGCTGTCCATTTTGCAACAAGCCTTTCCCCGGAGGGAGAATCGAGGATCACCTGTTGAGCTGCCTTACATCCCCCCCTCTCCCGTACAATAGTAAGCATCCACTTTTGTTAAGCACCTGCTCTGTTTAGTTTTTTTTGCAAAGGATCACAGATGCACAAAGGGCTAATCTGAAATCATCCAAAATGTTAATGTTTGTTGTTCTGTGTGTGTGTGTGTGTGTGTGTGTGTGTGTGTCCACGTACAGCGGACGTGCTCAGTAAAGACAGTGGCGAGTGTTCCATCTGTCTGGAGGAGTTGGCACAGGGAGAGACTATTGCCAGGCTGGCCTGCCTCTGTGTCTACCATAAGGGGTAAGGTGGGGGGTTCCCTCTTTTGAAATAAGAGTTGAGTCATTTCATGGAAACGTTTCGCAAATGCGTGATTGCAATCACACGTAATTTGTTCCTGAATCACAAGGTTTGACAAAAGAAATGTGGGCAAATGAGTCAATGTTTGCCCCCGTTTTATCGTTGTTATTCCTGAACCTCATTATGTTCAATTGCAGTGTTTGAAGGAAGTCGAAACTCAGGGAATACATCAATAACAAATTTGGCTTTTAATAGACTTTTTTTTTGGTTGGCTCAAATGCCAACACACTCAACCTGCATCCTCAATAACCTTTTCCACACAAGATGCACAGCTCAGCTAATGCAAATCTAAGTCTGTCTCTCCGTCTCTGTCTCCTCTCCAGTTGTATTGATTCCTGGTCCAAGGTAAAGCCATGCTGTCCAGAACATCCCTTTGATTGACTTCCAGGTCACTGATGACATGTCCCTGTGAACTACCCCTCTCAGGTTGGTTGTGTTGTGTGTCTGTGTGTGTGTTGCCTTTGAAAGACATGTGCATACAACTAAGTAAAAAGTGAATGAGCCATTAAATGAGATTTATTTTATACAAACGTAAGAAATAACTGTCCATATGAATGGATGGATATCTTTCCGATAAACAAATCACTACAGGCCAATCAGAAGTGTAGCTACATGCATCGTCATTTCTGATTGGTTCATGTGTATAGAGAAACTCGCCTTCAGAGATATGAATGGTTAGCAACGAAAGAAAATACAGAAAATGTTAAGTGATCTGACGGACATTCCTCTCGCTTTCCAACCCCTATAGGATACTACACTGAATCCCAATACTGCAAGAAAAAACAAAATATACATCTATCTATATTATTTGCAAAGTACCCGCATAGAGGACCCCACCTATATTCCAACGCCGCAGGGGCTGGGAATGTCTGGAAGTCGGTTGGGAAGGAGCCCGTCCGGCGTTCCTCGCCACCTTGCCTCCTCTCATGTTTTGAACCACTGGTCGCCCGGCCTGCGGAGCCGCCGGGGCCGTCCACGCAGGAAGGGGCGGAGCCTCCCAACTTTATCCCGCAAGGAAATCATTTTCGCTTCGAACATACTCCACAAATCTGATCCTGCCGGAATTGGAACACGGCCCAGCAAAAATTCAGTTATAACTTGTCAGTGGAGTGTTTTATTTCGTATTTTAATTTCTTTTTCAAAGACCTCATTGACTCCGCCTCTCTCTGTATTGTATCCAGAGAGGCGCTTAGTTGTTTTGTATACCATTTGCATCCACACGAAAAAATAAGTATTGCCTCATATTCCGTTGAACGAATGTGGCTTTCCTCAGCGTTTTCTGCTTACGAACTGCGAATCAAGCACATACTGGGACGGGTGGCGTAGAAGGTGCGTTGCTTTATTTCTTTTGCAGTTTTTCTGGAGTTTTAGTAAAATGTTTCTGAAGGGCCCCGCTGAAAGTACAAGGGCCCGCGGCTGGGAGCAGAGAGGGGCTGCCGTCGTATCTAGCTGCTTACCGTCGTTACCTTTTTGAAAACATTTCACGGGTGGGGGGAGGGCTTGTTCGCTAAACACCTGCCTAGCTTAGCTAGCATGTGTGTCAGCGAACAAGACCCTCTACAGGTGTTTTAGTCGGCTAACCACTGGCCAGGTGGTTCGGGTAGCTTTGCGCGCTAAGTTACCACTGTGTCTGGTCCGGATGTGTCTGTATCTTACAAAGGTTTGTTTTGGTCTTGACACCGGGCAACCCCATTTTCGTTTTAATCCCCCCAGAGCCCAGAGCACTTTTACTCCTCGACTCGGCCCCTCGACACAAATAAGCTGGTGCGTGATTCTCTGTGTGCCCGTGTGCAGAGTACTCGTTGATGACATTTGGCCATGTGATCCGAACAGGTCCCCCATTATAACCTTCAATCCGGGAATGTGGTGGGTTCTATATATATGGGTGTATCCATGATGTCGCCCGCAGCCCTGCCGCTTTAAAAGGTTCCCTCTTTAGGTTTTTTAATATATTGGTTTTTTTTTTATGCTAGTTTTATTAGTCCATCACCAGGCTAAAAGCCCGATAGCCATCCTTGGTAGGCAACAGGAAAACAAGCAAGCCCCCATTTATAGCTTCCTTTTTGTTTCTACTCGGATGAAAGAATGTGTTTTCCCTTTCTCTCTCCCCCCCACCCGACACGGTTTCACTTTCTCCCTCGGTAACCGTCTCGCTGCACATTGTGTCGGGCCCTCCGGCCGCTGTCGGACCATCTGTTACAATGAACGCTCTGAGAGGTGTGGGGGGGGTTTATGCCCCCATGACAGCTGCCCCCAGTACACCCCAAGGCTGTGAGACAGACGATCGCTCTCTTGTTTTAATCAGGCCCCCCCCCTCCCCTCCCCTCCAAAACATTTCCTATTCATGGTCGTTACTAAGTGAATTTCAGTGGCTTCTTTCCGTGGCCTTTCGCCTTCCGTTGTTTTCCCTCCGGTGTTAGTGGGTTTCAGTTACAATGGTATTTGTGGATTATTTCGGGACTGGCTGGACCAAGCTGCTTGGGATAGATGGATAAATAAAACGTTGACGAGTTGGGACATTGCGGGCGAACCCCCACCCACTCCCTGACCCCATGTGTAGGACGGACGACCGTGTACGTCGCTCACTACACTGGTTTGCTATGTGCCGGGTTTCCATAATGGGCTATGTGGTTTGTCGTCGGAGGTGCTATGACTTGTTCCGCTAGTAGAGGGCAGCCCTGTGCATGCTTTTCCTATTGTAATAATTCAGAGAAGAATAATGCCAAAAGTGTGTGCGGTTGTGTGTGTGCGTGTGTGTCGGGCAGGGTGTGTTTTGAACAGCAATAGTGTGAAAGATTTGCGTTGATCATTAGATGTTACATTGTGGTGATAATAATGAAATATAATGTAAACAATGTTATGGGAGGGTGGGAGTGTTTTTAGAGACTTTTGGGTTGGAATGCGGGTCATAAGGAGACGGAATCGGAATCCCCATACCATACTTTGGAGATTTTTAGATTTGCAACATCCTATAAAGCTGTGTGGTTGAATACCTCCGTTTTTTGTTTTGTACCAATGCTAACTATATAAGCGCTCTGAGTAAACTCACTCTCTCCATCCAGCCATGATTTCCTTTCACTGAGGAGGATAAGCTGTCATCGCTGCCCAATGCTTTTGTGACCAGTATTCAAATGAAATGGATGAGAGGGGGGGGGGGGGGTCTGCGAGTCCCTCAAAGAGGACATTCCCCCAAGATATGGACAATCTGCATCCTCGCTGGTTCGGAAACAAATTGAGTTTTATTTATTAAATTGTAAATATGTAATGCAATTTGAAAAACAAACCTGCTCGGTCTTCGTCTGTTCTAATATACAGTTTCTAAGCGCCGATCTTTTGTATGTCCCAGAAGTTGTTTTTATATGTATTTTTTACAATAAATATATTGTGTCACGCTTGTCTTAGAGTCTGCTTTGTGTATAGCAATGTGGGTTCATTTTTTAATAAAGTAGCCTACTATAGTTTATAAAATATGTGTTCATCTGCTGAACAGTCGAATAGGCCTGAATCTAGTGGCCATATTTGTGAATTTGGTCGGAGAACCTTCTAGAAACTTTGGAAGTATGGTTTCCAAAGAACATTTCAGACTTATCAACCATCTTCTGTGATCACTTTGGGGAAGATCAATGGCGATGCAATGTAGCGTGCGTTTTTATTTCACGAAGACCTGCTATCTTTTACACTTTTCCATACCATCTTCAAATCTTACCCATTTATAGCTAGCTCATCAATGAAAGAAAAATACTTGCATAAATGACTAACAATCCAGTTTATTATTTAAGAATACTCATATTTACAACATACAAAAAAGTGCAACATTCAACAAATTGCTGTAACCTTTATAGGAGTAAGCAGTGGGTTTTGGAAAAATACGAAAGGTGAAGATGCAGGACAAAAACAAGTTGCAGTGTATATCCATCGAACTTTGAACCGAAAAATTCATATCATTGATTAATTATTCAGGGTTGTATAATGTTTGGAAATCATCAGGCAGTCCCTTAAAACAACTGCTCTGAAAGCAATTTTCTTTGAAATAGTGAAATTTTCGCCAGTAAAACCAAAACTAACGGTTTTTGTAAACATGCCAAGTAAGGCTGTCAGAGTAGTACACATCAAACCTAAACAAATATAAAAACTATTCTTTTTGCGTCTGCTGACATTTTTTTTGGTTTACAATCGTTTACACACAAACAAATATGTCAGAATTCACCAGCTAATGATGAACTAGGCCACCTGCAGCGGTGACCTGGACGAGGGAGGGCTAAGCCCGGAGAAAGTGACTTCATTCTGCCTAGCGCTCACCAGGGCGAGGGGTAGTTGAACTGCACCCGGAGCAAGTAGCGCATGCGGACCTGGGCCGGGTTGTACACGATGAACTCGTTGTAGAGGAGGGAGTAGGACCCGGCCTTGCCCACGCCCGTCTTTACCCCCGGGCCCATGGGCACCGTGATGCCGTTCCTGAGGGAGACGGTAGGGTGGGGGACAGAGGCAAGAGAGGAGGGAAATGAGAGAGGTGTGGTGACAGGACGGAACGTTGGGAAGAGAGAGCAAATGTTTGGCTTTAGAAACAAATCAGTCAATGGATTTGATATCCACCCAGCAACAAACGAGAAGACGTGAGGTGTTTAGGTCTACCGTTCTGTGTTCACAGGTCGTGATGATGGGAATTTGGCCACTAATTAATTAGAACACGGACATGTTTTGTTTTACAAAATAATATGTGAATACTGAAAACCCCTGACCCCTAACCCTACACCCTGTAGCAACCCGACATGACGAAAACATTTCCATCTCTGGATGTGAAACACCCTTCAAAATGCACCTGATCTTCATATGCCTCTCATTCATCCAACAGAGAACAAACAGGGTGACCGGAAACAGATGACTACTCACAATGTGACGGCGTTCTTGGGGTCGGGGCCGGTCTGGCCCAGGCCCTTAGTGCTGTTCTTGCCCGCAGGGAGTTTCTGGGCCTCGTAGTTCGCATCCAGAAGTTCGTTGCAGTCTCCCAGGGCGACCTGGGTCCAGAGCAACAACAAACACATGATCAGCACATGACCGTATTGAGGGGACCGTCGTCCGAAGGCTGAACGCTAAAAGAAAGCCCGCTGGGACCCACCTCGCTCAGCAGCAGCAGGCCGGTGTTGTTGCGCTGGTTGGTGAAGCAGTAGTTGGCGCTCTTTGACGACATGTCGGCGAAGTAGATGCCTTTACCGAACTGAAAGGGAGCGAAACGCACGACAGACACGGGGGATTAAACAGAGCGGAGAGAGGCGAAGGCAAGGCCGCCTGGCGTGAACGGAACAGGGTTGATCAGAGGGGGAGGAAGACTACCATGTATCCGGTGACCGGGGCCTCAGGGGGGGCCACGCGGAGCCCCTGGCTCAGGATGCCCACCCAGTTGGACAGACGGGAGCCGTGCCACAGCAGAGTCCTGTCGGGACAAACGGCAGACCCAGGATCAGTGACAGCTGACAAAACCATGAGGCCTAATGTGCCGACAGACACACACACACACACTTTACCGGTTGTGCATCTGGGAGAGGAACTTCTCAGACTCCCCCTGCCGGTCCACTGAGAAGATGTCCAGGACCTTCATGGTGTAGTCGCTGTGGGTGGTGGCGTGAGTGCTCTGAAGGTACTTGGATACCGTCTGAATGTAACACACAGAAGATAACACACATTAGTATTCAGTTGACAAACGACCAAAATAACTGAAAAAAGAATACCTCATGTATAAATAAGTATTTAAGTAAAACCAAACGCTGTCCTTAGGATAGTGCCCGCCCACTTTAATACATTTAAATAAATGTTCTTTCATTTAGGGGCGCACTGGGGTTACACTGAATGGCTTGCGTAAGCCCTTCAGAAAGGCTTTAGCCAAAGTCTTTGATAGGCTAGAGCTGAACACTCATGAACCAACCTTGAACTAACAGAGGGCATTGTGGGTCCATCTTTACATCTTCACTACATACGCATTTAAGTTAAGATTCAGATCGGCCATTTTGTACAGTGTCAGCCTACAGTGACATCACACGTGGTGGGTGTGTCCTCCGCAGCAGTACCTGGAATTCGTTGCTGCCGGCGTCCAGAGGCTGCAGCTGGCATTGGAGGGAGCGGTACTGTCGGTCCGCGGGGTGCTCCTCTGCGTTGGCGCTGGACTGGACCATCTTCACGGCGATCTGGATGTCACTGAGGGCCTTGGGGAGGAGCGATCAGATCAGATCCAGCGAGAAAAGTACCCAGGCACATCAAGACAGCATCATGCTGAATGCACTCCAATTGATATTAGGGTGGCACTGATACCACTTTGATCACAGAAACTGAATCAGTGTACACACATCTTAAATTAAATCTACATCTAAATGTATTGTACCATCCTGAATAAATCGGACGCAGACGGCAAAGCCTGCCCCCAGCTTTTCGATGATATTTCCATTCAATATTGAATACACATTCATAACAAAGACCCCAACAACTGCCCTTACCTCCAACAGAGCTATTTTTTCCTTCAGGTCTTCCTCTGAGTTGATCATGGGGGGCGTTTTTAGCCTACATGGTGACATGCGCCAAGGGACAGTTTGAGTATACAACAAGAGAGCGAGCATCACAATCCTATTTAAATATGAGAATACTCTGGACTGGTGCGTTCAAGATTTACATATACACATTCAGTATATCTTCATGATCTTTTCAGACACATTTACATTTGTATTCATTTTACATCAATTTATATGTATTTTATTAATTTAACATAT
>JAOTIX010000132.1:1090431-1100906 GCA_027123715.1 Gaidropsarus macrophthalmus
GTGATTCCAAAGGAAGCACACTACACATTATTATTATTATTATTGTTGTTATTATTATAATTATTATTATTTTTATTATTATTTAGTGTGATTCCAAAGGAAGCACACTACATATTATTATTATTATTATTATTATTATTATTATTATTATTATTTAGTGTGGTTGCAAAGCAAGCACCCCACATGTATTCTTCTTCTTCTTCTTCTTCTTATTATTATTATTATTATCAGAATTATAGTCTTAATCCCCCACCCCCGCCTCCCCCCGCAGGTGAACGAGTTCTCCGTGGAACCGCCCGGCTACGAGGACGACGAGTACGAGGAGATGGAGGCCCACCCCCCGGTGTGCTTCAGTTCTCCGCAGGCGCCGGCCGCCGGGGCCACGCGAGCCCCGCCCCGCCACCATCACAGACTCTCCGAGCCCGACCCGCCGCTGCTGCACCCGGCCGGCCAGCGCCACGCCCATCTGCACAGTCTCAACCAGAGACACATCAAGTCCCTCAGCCTGCCCGCCTCCGCCATGGGCCGGCGATTCAGCCGGCCGGAGTACACCTCCTCCTGCTCCTCCTCCTCCTCCTCCGACGATGACGAAGGTGGAAACCCGGAGGACTACGAAGATGGCGGTCGCGCAGAGGACAGTGATGACGAAGACGAAGACGACGACGATGGCATGTTCTACAAAAGTCTCCCCTCCAGTTACGCGTTCGCAGAGCTGACCTGGAGCGGGCCAGACGGTCAAAGCGCCCCGTCCCGACCGCCGGCCCACCGATCGGTCGAAGTGCCGGGCCAGGCCTCGCAGAGCGCCGAGGATGCGGCCGCCGCGGGCGAGACGAGGAGTGTGGAAAATGAGCGTGCAGCGAGGGGCCGAGCTGCAGAGGAGAAGGAGGGGGACACAGGAAACGAAAAAATACAAAAAAAAATACAAAATACTGTACAAAATCAAAGGTAAGATAAAGTGATACACGTGTAACCAGTGGAATTGTAGTGCACACCTGTCCGTGATCGCATTGACTTAAATAGCACATCTGTATCATCTATCTAGATCATCCTCTCCCAAGACCAACGTGGACATTGGTGGAGACCTCCACCAGATCTCCACCACCAAGCCATGTATCAGTGGAGCAGATCCCCTGACCCTCAGGTCAGAGCCTGCAGAGGCTTGGGAGCACTCCCTGCAAACCAAAGTCACCGGCACCGAAGCCGCGACGGAGGTTAGTGCTGAAGGGGGCGATGTTCCCTCTGGGATTGTGATTGGTTCGCTTGAGGTGGCCACGCCTCCCTCTCCTATGATAGAGACCCCGGTCTCACCGGATGGAGCCATCGATGTGGCTACGGAGTTTTGCGATGACCTTCCCGATCCTCCGTCGGACTTCTGGTTCTGGGAAGATGAGGGAATGAACGGTGTTGAGGTAGAGGCGGGTCAGGTCAGGCAAAAGACAAATTATGCAGGTGAGGAGACCTGTGCAGGAGCTCCGGGGGGAGGGCCCGAGAGAGCGAAGGGGTACGACGGAGATGCACAACGGCCAGAGGCGGACGTCTGCACGCTAGCCCACAAAAGCCAAGACAGCACCTGGGAGATGGTGCAATGGCCGACCGAGCCCAGCGAGGGCCAAGCCGGTTCTGCAGACGATATAGAAATGATACCAAGAGATGGAGAACAGCATTCTGGCGAGGGAGAAGCAAACCTTCAGTTCGCGGGACTCCCTGATGCTCCTGTTATCGAGGAACGAACGAGCGAGCATAAGGAGGTAAAGATGGTCCGAAAAGACGAGGCTGGGATCGCAGAAGCACCGATAGAGGGATCTGGCAAAATGTTTGAAGAACCAACCGGCGAAGACCAAAGCGACATGGAAGATGACCTGCTAATAGAAAGTGATTCAAGAGAGGAAAGAGTACCATGTGACAAGCATGCCAGAGGACATGGTAAAATCCAAGATGAACAAGAGAAGATGTCCGTCAGTGCAGACGGTAAAGTTGTCGAGGCCTTCGGCAAACCGGAAGCTCCGGAGACTGAGACGAAGGGCGCACGTCTCACTGGACCGCGTTCTCAGCCGCCGGTAAGCACGGACAGAAAAGCTGAAAGAACAAGCGTGAGTTGGCGAGACGCGCGAGAGTCCGAGCAAGCGACGGCGAAGGAGCGCTCAGAAGTCGACCGTAGCGCGGCGTGCGGGAAGGGTGTCGGACGAAAGCTGGTCATTTCCCACCCATCTCCTACCAAGGTTTACCAAGTCAGGTCAGTGCCGATCGTGCCGCCAAAACCCCAGCATTGCAGGCTGACCGCGCTGAACCTCCGACAGCAGCAGCAGCAGCAGAATCAGCAAAGCGAGGGCAGGATCCCAGACCGAGAGAGGGAATGGAAAAAGGAGACCCCGCAAGAGGACATCAGTGTTCGGGAGGGGGAGGCAGTAGTGGAGGGGAAACAAGGGGAGGTCAAGCAGAGGAAGGGGCTGCTGGTGGCGGAGAGGCAAAGGGGGAGTAGTGATTGGGAGGAAATCACGGTGAAGGATGCTGGCGCTAAACACAATCCCCACAGTATGTGTTTTGATGAGGCGGTCGCCAAAGCAACGATGAGGAGGGAAAGGGAGAGAGAGGGCGGCGACAGAGAGAGGCAGAAGGATCGGGGATGTGAATGATTTATGTATTGCCTAAACTTTGTAAGTAAAACTTACAAAAAAAGTGACATGACGTAACTCTTCTTTAGACGAGTCATAATTGGAGGTTGTTTGTGTGTGTGCGTGTGTGTGTGCGCGCGTGTGTTTGTGTGTGTGTGTGTGTGTGTGTGGTAGCCGTCATTAAAAAGGACCCCTTAATAGAGAACAGTTTTTTAGATTTCAACAGAACCCCCCAATTGTGACCTCAAATATTTTTTAAGTAGGCTCCTTAAATGTAAGGAATATTTTTATATCCTGTCAAATTAATAATAAGTGTTAATAATGAATAATGATGAATGATTCATGTTGGTATTGTTTTTTCTCCAAATAAAATAATCTTACAAGCATCTTTCTGTCACTTTTCAGCTTACAAGCATTTTTCTGTCACTTTTATTATGAGCATTACGGTCACCTCCTACACAATTTCCGTCCTTCATTTTCCCGGACGTCAACAAAATAAGGCAAAAACAGTGCCAGACAGTGTACATACATATGTTTACAATCGACAGGTGCTTGTTTGACGTTTTAACTCGTATACACGATGTCTTCACCCTCACCATTTAGTGTACAAATGTCGGCAATAATGGATGTTTTATCAAAGGCAGCCGTAGCCGAAATTACCAAGCTGGTTGAGGACGAGTCGGTCGTACTCCGACTTGAAATTAGTCGGAGGGACATTGAAATCCTAGAACTCAAAAGAAGTTTGACACAAATGGAAGTGGATCTCTTTAAAGCACAAGAATCCATCGCGAAAGCAGAAGCCACACAATGTGAAGAAGACCTGAATGCATTTGGCGTATTCGGGCTTCAAGCGAGAGATAAAGGTAAGTCACACAGCAACACCCTCAGTGTTTTAAGTTCCTATTGCTACCCCAAAGTAAGAAAAGGGGCAGCTACAACAGACGAGCACATGAATTAATGTAGAATCGCACTACAAGCATCCTGTTTCATAAGCCGCTCGTTATGAACCACTGTCATAGCTTAGATCAGTAGTTGTCATCCTTTTTTCTACTAGCGTAGACCTGCCCCCTCTAAGATATTTTTCAGCCGAGTACCCCCTTCAACGGCATACAACATTTTTGGGAGGAAAAACAGCAAATGAGCATACATAATGTATGTGCGCTCTATTTGGGTCCAAGTACTCACAAGTTAGTGAGAATTATTATAGATGAATCGATCTATAATAATTAAAAAGTATCATTTGGAGAAATGTTCTGAGTACCCGCTGCAGTACTCCAAAGTACCCGTAGGGGTACGCGTACCCCCCATTTGAGAAACCACCGGCTTCGATGATAAAGTAAATCAAATTTTGCTTGTTTTGCAGTTCAACACGATCTTAACATACAGTGGACAGTGGACCATATCCATGAGCAGATGGACCCGAGAGTGAAGGTCAAGTCTGAGCCAGTGGACGAGAGAGATCAGCATACACTAATGAACACAGCAAACTCAGAGATCGATAAATTGGCCTTCAACCCTGAGGAGGACATGGTGTCTTCGTGGCCGTCCAGTACTGATTTTGAGGATGTTGAACAAACCCATGCAACAGATGCGGCTCAACATGGACCAACGACCAACTGGAACTCAGCATCCGGAGCATCCAAAGCTTCCGGGGCATCGCTGCTGAAGGAAGTGCCCCAGGTACAAGCGGCGTGCACAGGAAGTACAATCTTGCCGTCCAACTCCGGGACAGAATTCTCCTATCTGCCTGACGACGGCGAGGGCGAAGACACGCAACGCCGGCGTTTCACGCAGGCGGGACTTTCGCAGGCCGACCTCCACAGATGGAGCGCCGTTGGCCACGTCTTCGGCGACACCGACGTCTCCGGACGGAAACCGAGCAAGGTGGCCAAGATGGCGAAGGGCTGGCGGGCTCACCAAAAACCTCTGCAGTTGTCCCACCACGGCCACTTTGTCCACAGGACTCACAACAAGCCCTACAAGTGTCAGGAGTGCGGCAAGTCGTTCACGCAGAAGACCCGGCTGAACTCACACCAGAGCGTGCACACGGGCGAGCGGCCTTTCAGTTGTCGCATCTGCGGCAAGCTGTTCTCCCGCCAGGACAACTGCGTCCGCCACGAGCGCTTCCACAGCGGGATCAAGCCCTACAGGTGTGAAACATGCGGCAAGTGCTTCACGGCGCTGAGCAATGTCAAAATACACCAGGAGATCCACAGGCGAGGGCAATGAGAAACGGTTTGGATTTGGGACTGCTGTGTGCCGGTTCTGTGTCGAAACCGTAAAGCACTCTGGCGAACACGTCATCGTATTATTGTACACTTGATCGACTATTCTGTTATTGATGAACTCTGGACACCAAACGGTTACTCTGCGTTTCTGTAATTTTTTACGTTTATTTATTTATTTGGTTGATCTTAATTTGCTTCTGTGTTTCAAATAAACAAAGCAGACCCATTTTTTTGGTTACATTGGTTACATAGTCTGACTGTAACAGAGTAACAACACATCATGAGCAATGTAAGAAATGTGTCTTTCATATGTAATAACGTTTTGGAACCAGGCCTTTAACTACACATTGTGTTTGCAGCAAAGTTCTGTCATTGGTAACATGCTGCTCAGATTCTAAGAAAATATGAAGGAAGCGCTGTGTAAGCACCTGTGTAATTACACTGTAATGGGCCTCTAACGCAAAGTGTAACCCACTAAATAGTGAGTGTGTAAGGCCCCTTATAGGTCAATGCATTGTTCAGATTTTGGAAAATAGGATGGAATTATATATTATATTATATATTATCCATTTGTTTTGTTTAATGTATTTTACCAGGAAGCATTTTTTAAATACATACAGTTATTGTGATGGTAATCATGTGTATGTTGCCATTTTCTGGGGCTGGCTGGTCTTCGTCTGAAATGTATTGCCTACAAGTATCGGTCAACGAAAGGTAGGTAAGACAATTGGACACAAAAAAGAAAACATTGTGATTCTCTTTTGGATACAATGATTCAATTATTGTATTGAATATAATCTATATTCAATATTATCTGAAAAACTGTTTGTCCTTTAGCTGGAGCCATTTTTCAAAACAAAACTGAAATGAGGGTGCCCACAACTAAAATCGTGTATTCTATATCGCTTTGCACACACTTGTGAAAAGCCATGTTTGAAACAGGGTTATTTGTGACAGATACATTCATTTCTCATTACATTAACTTCCAATTGTGAATGGAAATAATTTCACGAATAAGCCGTCATGTGCATTGACCTGGGATGGAAAGCCAGCCAGGTGAAACTGCTTTGTGCCGAGAGAGAGAATTTGAAGATAAAATTCACCAAACATTTTTGGGACAAAATAAATTGTTAAATAAATGTCCAACCTATTTGAAGTTAATATAATAATTGTTTGATGCGAGTTATGTGTGTATTTAAGGTCATTACGTCATATCCGTAGAACGAGGAACTCCGCTCGTTCAGCCATGATTCAGTCTGTGTATATTAGCATGTAGCGTCTTCTCAGCTACGACAAAGGCGAGATTAATCAGTTGTGTACTGTGTATTTATAAATGTTCTGCCATACCTAGGTCAGAAGTACAAGCTGGAAGCCTTTGCAAGGTGGCTTACAGCGTTAAAGTGAACATCGCGACGTGTCCTTTGTACGTATACTATGTTGAGTAGCGTAAATATAGGAGCTCAGATTTCCTCTGTTATCGAGGCACTGTCAAAAGCTGCTGTTGCAGAAATCGCCAAAGTTGTCGAAGATGGCATGCTGGTGTGGCGTATGGAAATATGCCAACGCGATAATGAGATCCTGAAGCTGAAGGACAACATCGACATTCTCAACAATGAGTTGAAAGCAGTGAATGGGGGTCAAGATCGAGTGGCGATTGTTCGGACTAATGATGACCGACAAGGGAGTGACGGTAAGGCGTACGATTAGACACCCTTTAACTACAGAATAGGCGTCCAGGTTTAGATGAATTCTGATTCTAACGAGTCAAGTTGAGACATTATGTATAGCTATACTTACAATTGCATGCAGTGCTGTCTCGGAATTTTATTTTCAAACCAAGAGGCGCCACTTGGTCCTCAAGAAATGTCTGTTGTAGAAATGACTTGTATTAAAAAAAACGGGGTGGCAGGAACGCAGAAAATGTTTTTGCCAGATAAATGTATATACCCTTTCACGGAGGGGACACTGAAGGACAGGTGTTGATCATTACAAGAACCATGGCTGTTTATGTCCCAGGACACAGGTCACGTCCCTTCCCCCCTCATATCAGTCAGTAGTCGAGCCTGTTCAAATGAAATGAGCAGACCCATAGTTAAAGGTTGTATCCGCGATTATAGGCCGAAACATAAATGATCGTACATACAAAACAAATGCTCCAACCAGGCACTCAAATCAAAAATATTTTGTTTTACAACCAACCCCCACAACACCCACCCCTTGTTGGTGATTGGTTGGAATACAAAATATGTTTGTTTTGAGTGCTTGGGCATTTGTTTTATTTTTACATATGATCTCGGAGCATAGGCTGCCTACAGAGACGTGCTTCTTTGTCGGCCTGCTTACGGGGCGGGCAGCTAGCGGATCATGAGGGAAGATCGGATGAATGTGATCATGTAAGTTTCGGCCTAGAATCGCTGAAACAACCTTTAAGGTTATGGGACACCGTTGTATTCAACCCAAAACAATGCCTCTTTGAAAAGTGTCTATAGACTATAGATGTTGGTTGGAAAAATATCAGTCCTGAGATGTATTTTCCCCACAGTTGCCATTCAGTTGCCCGCTGCCAATAACGGCTCCGATGAAAATGTGCCTAGCGAGGACCGATGCGAAGCGTCCATTGCCGAGGTACACGTCAAGCGGGAGCCTGGAGAGAAGGACGTCACCGAGTCCAGCAGTGACGCCCTGGCCCCCCTGCAGGGACACGAACAGACCCTCTTCCAGAGGGAATCGGGAGCGTGGAGGGCCGGCTCCATGTACAACACGGCCGGCCTCGGACCCTCGAACTATTTGGGTTTAGCCCGAAGCCCGCAGCCGGGTCCGTCGGTCCCCTCTGGTGTCGTCCCCCCCTCCTCCTCGGGGACGGCTCAGCAGATGCCGGCCGGCCGGGAGCAGCTGGCGTTCAGCTACTACCGCAACACGTACAACAACCCGGTGCGCTGGAGGAACATGAAGAGCCTGATGTTTAAGAGGGGCTTCGCTTGCCTGTACTGTGGCAAGAACTTCACCCGGCGCGCCCACCTGGAGCG
Organism: Gaidropsarus macrophthalmus; assembly: GCA_027123715.1. Classification (NCBI taxonomy): domain Eukaryota; kingdom Metazoa; phylum Chordata; class Actinopteri; order Gadiformes; family Gaidropsaridae; genus Gaidropsarus; species Gaidropsarus macrophthalmus. The sequence goes on from JAOTIX010000132.1 coordinate 1,098,298, forward strand.
GCACAAGCTGATCCACACCGGCGAGAAGCCGTACGTCTGTGAGCTGTGTGGCAGGCGGTTCAACCAGAAGAGCAGCGTCAAGGAGCATATGAAGATACACCAGAAGGGTATGTATGAGAGACTCGGATGTTCTCACCCCCTGAGATCTGTGTGGTGGTTGGGGGGACTGGCACAAAGCCATAGACATGTGCTTTGGTTAAGGATGATTCATATGTGTGTGTGTGTTTTTACGAGTAAAATGTATCTATAATCATATTATTATCTTGCAATATAGTTATTGTTAGAGGTTGATCCTAGAGAGGGCAGCCGTGGCCTAATGGCCAGGGAGCCGGGCTTGTGCTCGGTGGGTTGCAGGTTCGATTCCTGTGACCAGAGGGAGAAAAAATATGGGTGGAGAAGGGTGACTGATCAGTGCTTTCCCCCCTCTCAAATATCCACGGCCGGAGTGCCCTTGAGCAAGGCACCTAACCCCCAAACACTGCTCCCCGGGCGCTGCCCCGCTGCTGCCCACTGCTCCCTGCACTGTGTGTGTGTGTGTGTGTGTGTGTGTGTCGTGTCGTGTCGTGTCGTGCAGGTGATGGGTCAAATGCAAAGGACCAATTTCACTGCACCGTGTGTGTGTGTGTGTGACAATAAAAGCAACTTAACTTAACTTAGAGATGCCCTAATGAATATCATACACATGCAGGTCTTCAGCCAAAGCCAGAGATACAAGGCACAGCAGAAGTTCAACAAGTCCCTGAAGAGAAATTTAGTCTGGACACCCCTAAAGTTGAAAATGGCGGCCCCCCCCTCCCTACGGTCAATGATGACCTGCCGAAAGAAGACGCCCAGTCCGCTGCAGATTGTCCGGCGATGCCCGGCGTACCGGATATAAAAGTGGCAACGCAACCCCTGAACCCAGTTCCCAGTGGAAGTCAGCCGGCCAGGGAGCCAGTCCGGGGCCCGGGTGAAGACATCGGGGTCTTCAACAGAGCTGGAGAGTTGTGGATGCCGGGGCCTCCTGTGAAAAAGAATCCAGGGACCAGCAACGGTGTCATGGGGAAGAACATGCCGCCCGTCCCGGGACACGGCTCGCTGCACCCTGCGCCACGGCACCCTGCGCGCCCCTTTCATGTGTCCAACACCAAACCGTACAGAAGTCCCGGTGACCACTCCACCTCGCTGGCACGATATTCGTCCCCAGGGTCTTTCAGCGAGACCTCGATGTCAGCCAGCTTCAACTGTATGCCGTGGCAGTCCAACTGGGCGAGGAGGAACCCGTCCTTTGAGCCGGCAAAGCCCAAGAAGTGCTTTGTGTGCCCTTTCTGCTGCAAGATCTTCGAGCGCAGCGGCCATCTTGAGAGGCACGTGAGGATCCACACGGGGGAGAAGCCGTACGGCTGCCAGATTTGCGGGAGGTGCTTCAACCAGAAGGGCAGCCTGAAGCTCCACTTGAAGACCCACAGAACTGGTGTGTGGGTGTGGGATTGTGTGTGGGGGTGGGTGTGGGTGTGTGTATGTTTTACATTAAATTATGTTTTACATTAAATTATGTTTTAAGGAAGTTACATTTTACTTCTAAAACTAAATGTTTGTTTTCCCCTTTTCCTTTGTAAAGAACAGAGCATAGAAATGTTGGAGGCACAGCAGCAGGAAAACCAGCTCCAGCCCCCCATGAACCCCACCGCCACGTCCACCGCCGGCCTGCCCGCCCTGGGGGACCGGCGCCCCCCCGACGCCACCACGTACGCCGCGGTCACCGTGAAGCTGGAGCCCGGCGCGGAGTCGGACTACGCTTCACCAGCGGGGAACTCGCACAGCATCGTGGACGATGCCAATTTCCTGTGGACGTCCATCATCGAAGACAGCGGCCGCAGCATGTCGCCGCTGGCGTCGACGTACAGCCAGCACGCCGCCAGTGTGGTGTCGCACATGGTGAAGGATTGGCTGGGCCCCGCCACCGCCGCCGCTGGGCCGGACGGTGAGCCCGGGGGGGGCCGGGGGTCCCCGGACAAAGACGTGGCCTTGGAGGAGGGCAAAGACGACGTGGAAGCGATGCTGCAGGGGCAGTACACGGGCGCGGACCCTTCGCGGGAGGTGGCGTCGCCGTTCGAGGTGCCCGACCTGAACTCCCTGGAGGAGGGCTGCGGCGCGGATGTGGACAAGCAGAACGGCTTCATCTGTTTGACTTGTGGGACGAGCTATGAGTGTTGGAGTGACTTTGAGAGCCACCAGTGCAAAGATCCCAGTTAGTGTAATAATATTTGGTTCTCCTTATACTTGTTTTGTATTTAAAATGACACTAGGTGCATAGTTTGCAAGATAACGTGTTTGATATGATGTATACGGTACTATACAGAGTGCGGTCGCCATGTGCTATTTCACAATAGTTTTTTCATATTCTCTGGCGTGAAATTGTGATGCAGGCCCTTAACAAATCACGAGGAAACGGGTCCACGTTCAACGTCAATAATTGGCGTGTTTCCACCGACAGTACCAGCTCATCTGGCTGCGGCTTTGCGTGGCTCTACTTGGTTTGGTTTCAGACGCGTTGCGTTTCCATCTAGAATTAGTATCTCTTCAATGTGGGCAGGTCGTCATCAGTGACGTACTTATCACATGACACG
>JAOTIX010000132.1:1253989-1274101 GCA_027123715.1 Gaidropsarus macrophthalmus
ATGTATGTATGTGTGTGTGTGTGTGTGTGTGTATGTATGTATGTATGTATGTATGTATGTATGTATGTATGTATGTATGTATGCATGTATGTTGTCACGTTGTCATGTTTGTATGTATTTGTGAATGGATTAACCAATGTATGAACGTATGAATGGATACGTCGACGATATGGACGGACCACAACTGATAAACGGACGGACGATCCTGCCAGATAAACACAAGTATTGACAGAGGGCCGCGTCCGTAAACACACAGATCTCTATTATTGCCCTGATTAAAATGCTTTTAGTCCCGGCAGAGAGCCTGTCATTTAAGGAGCTGGGACGGACAGATTAAGAGTGACAGGAGTGGCGCTCTCTAAAGCCAATAAGTTATCTTTCAGCTTCTTGGTTCCCAGGAGAGAATGCATCCATCATCCTCCTTATCACAACGTCTCCACCCAGAGCCCCTCCCCCAGTCTCCTGGCAATTCTCCTCATCCGGTGTTGGTGTTGTAAGCAAAACCAGCGGCTAGGTGCTGCTAAAGCTATTTATGTGACTGAGGTAAAAGAGATATAAGATGCCCCGAGAGGTAAATGTTTATCTTTCTACGGCATCAATAATTCAGGGGGCAGGGCCTGAATGGCCCTTCTCACACAGTGATTCAGTTTAACGAAAAGGAACACAACCAGTTTAACAGAAGACTCACAACAAGCACTTACCGAGTTTTGAGTCAGGTGTGCTGTGTGTGTGTGTGTTTGTGTGTGTTTGGCTGAGTTAGTGGACCTAGGAAGCCAGCGATATATATTTATTTCCACTTCTTATTATTATATTATGTGTACTCTTACACACAACTCAAACACTTGTTTTTGGATAGAGGTGAGAGGACAGCTTGTAATGGACGCACATAGACCTCTTGATTGTGACCTGTTTATGTTGAAGGTAGGGAAATGGCATCGTTGGAATAATATCCCTTAAACACATTGTGTTCAAGAGGAAATATTAGTGTGCCGTTTCTTTTTTATATTAAAACCGTAGTTCAGAGAGTCCCCACTCACAATTTGCTGACAAACGCAATGAGGGCTTTCAGAACGTTTTTGGACAGGGCAAAGCTCCATTCTCTGAGTTCTGAGTTGTGTTTTTCATGACACTATTTGTGAATTGTCTCTCTCTCAGGGATTGATCTTGAGTGGAGGCATTTAACAGTTTATGTGTCCGGTGTTCTGAACCGTTCTCAACAGAAATAACTGCATAATTGCTCAACCAGGGTGTGCAGATGCACACAGGAAAGCCTGACGGATACACATACAGATGACTCTTGATCCCAGTGGCTTTAGGGTTCAGATTGGCTCCGGCCTACATTCAATTGGGCTTTTAAATCCAGACACGCCACAATGACCCAACACAAGGACCGCCCACCATTTCGGAATTATAGGAGCACTGTAATGTTAGTATTGATGTTTTGGTCATTGTTTATAGGGATCAAATATTAAAAATGATTAGTCATCACATAGGGACATTGTTGTGTTTTCAATTACCACAGACCTGCTCATCCGAGACATGGGAAAACTTTTGATTAGCCTAGTTTACAGATGTTTATGTGTATTTCGGATTTGACATCATTACAAGACTCTCAAGTCATCATCTAATTATATCAACAACAAAATCCCATAATGCAATCTGATTTACAAGCCCTACAGCGGCTTGTAAATCAGTTTTGGGTTTGGTTTTTGGGTTTGGTGTTTGGTGGGGCAGTGGGCGAGCACCTTTAAAACAAGCAGGGTTCACCCCCATATCGATTTTTCATACCACCATTCTTCATTTGCAACTAGCAGCCAGCATCTGGGAGAAACCTGGTAGGAAGCCCGCTGTTTAGCTGTCTTTTTAGCCATTTAGATGGCATCTGCTTGCTCAGAGTGTAGCTGCGTACACGTAATGGGTAGAATGGCTGGAGAACATACCCAGTCTCCTCATCACACTGTGTTTTGTGTCCTATTAGCATATATTAGCATGCCATCTTGAAAATAGACAGGTGCATTTCATCTGCAAACAAGGAACTCTGCAGCCTTGGACTTGCTTAGTCGTCTAGTGAGCATTCAAATAAACTGAAACCATACAATATTTTGAATTGCGTTGATTTAACTCAGCTGAACAAACGCTTAAAAAGCCTAAAAGTAAATTAATTAACTTCATTAACTGTAAATTGTAGAGAACATTAGATAATTAATTGACTCTGTTTTTAATACGAGGAGAACAGATAAATATATGTGGCTGCTGCCTTAGGGTTACGAATATTCTCTAAATAGTAGTCGAGAAATATTTCTACTTCATTGTCTTTTATAAAAATGCATGAAGGAGAAGTGTGGGGCTATCAAGGAACTGCAATGAAGTCAACGGGCAGGCCTGGGGTGTGAAATCAGCCAGATCTGATGGAGGCTCGTTTTACATATGCCTGTCACAATTATCCCAGTGAAAAAGATGACGCCCTTTATGAGGCCTATTGATCAAATGCCAAAATCGTCTGACTTGTGAATAGTTGCTCTACCAAACATTAATGGTGTCACTTATCAATAAGGGTGCATTAATTATCCATCAGTATCACAGGAATTCAGTTTAATTAATGCAGTAATACGCACCTTATATGCTTAACAAATGCATTTTTTTGTAATGATAATTTACCATTTAAGGTCATGAATTTGTTTATACATTTAATAGGATTAGGGTTAACCCTAACCTGCCAACACCTATGCCAATGCTAATAATCTAAGCACTTCTTCCTTCTCGTCTTGTAATGTATTAAAGTCCATGTGTGTATCATTGGAAAGGCACGCATGTATCACCAGTGTGGAAGTCTATACCGGTCTACCGTTAGAAAGGCACGGCAGTCATGAATTCCTCATCGTAGATGGATTGCAAGGGGCACCCAGCCTTGGTTGTGAGGTAGTGAAGGGGACGTCTTGTAAATGCCAGGTCCCTATAAACATCGATCACTTTGAAAGAGGTCACCGGGATGACCTGTTGTGCTGCTGTTAATTGTGGCCTCAATGTTGAGTCTTTAATGAGTTTTCCCTCCACTGTTGTGCAATACTCCACCATAACATGCGCACACCACATAATATTGCAGAAATAACTTGTGAAATACTTTTTGTTGAATATTTTATATTTTTCAGGGAGTTCAGTTCGGTTCTGATTTGACCAGGAGGTGAACCAAACAACAGAAATAAGCCAGCTCAGAAGAAAACAGGCAGGCAGAAAAACAGTAGAAGGAGCAAACCAACTCTGAGTTAGGGAACCAACAAACATGGGAACCACAGAACTTCAACAATGACCATTTAGCTTCTTACGTAATACAACTTATGGAATACAAATAGAGGTATGGCATGACTACAGAAAACTCGCGTTCTAGCAGTCCATATATATTTATATATATAAAGAAAAAGTCATAAAGTCCACCGCCTTCGGGTTGAGAATGGTGAATGTTTATGATTGCGACGGCAGGGGAAGTCACCATGGATCGGTCTCAGTGGAACATAGGTGGGCGTATCTCAACACTCCTGCTGCTTTGCCAGCTCTTTGATGTGATTGGCTGCCAAAGCAGCATTTGTTTCCTCTGCTTTGGTCTCATATGTTTGCCTTTGCACTGGATGAAAGACAATAATGCTCTACAGTTGTTAGCGGTGTTTCTTCTGCCGTTTTATTTCTTTCATGTAATGCACATCACACGTAACGCAGCCACATACATTTTTTATCGCCTCCACTGTGGGAAAACACAGGCGGTTGGAGCACAGGTTCCGCAGCTTCCCTCAGGCAAGCTGAAGACACCCGGCCTCCGGGCTAGACGAGGGTTTGCGTTCGCTAGCGAGACGCAGAACGTTTTTTATCATGCTGGTCATGACGCTACGTATAACTCCCTTCAACGGTACACACCGCAGGCAGGTAGCCGTATGCCATTAAATGCAGAAAGTGATCAGGTTCCTGTCCGTTCATTGCCACAACATTGGTTTTGCTGATACCTTAAGCTGCGCTTATCGGTGAACCAAGCCGAGACCACCCGGAGACAGGCGGGAATATTAATGTGAACCTACCGTGTCTCCTGGATGCCCGGTGGTGTGCTCTGTATTCCGCACTGTGTCTTAGATGTCAGTGTGTCATCACAGCCAGTTTGATTTATTGAAATATGGTTCTCAAGAAGTTCTTGCTGAAGTTTGACTAGCAACATGAAGGAATGGATCTATAAATGGCATCTGGCGTTTACTTTGGATGAGGGTCAGAGAGCTCTCATGATGTCATCAGGGTGTCCATAGAGTCCCCTTGAGCCCCACTATGATGGCTCAAGATAAGGCGTGGTTGGTTTTTCACATTTTGGAAGATGGCAGCCCAGGCCTTATCGTGCCCTGTCACAAGAACTAATCTTTCAAATCCCCTTTTCACCAATTAAGTATGGTTAGGTAGGTATGTGATTATATATGTAGAGGTATATAGTTGCATATGTCATAAATCTTACAAATCATTGTATATCACTACAAAACAATATGTATGGATCATTTACAGGTAATTTCAATGTACCTCTAGCTAATGAGGATGATGATGACAAATGATGATTCAGATAAGATATTCTATTATCTATATATACTACCTCTTTCAGTTTAGTTTATATATAAATCTCGGTAGCATAATTGTCTCTCCTATCGTGTTCACTGCATTTAAAAATAAAACCGTAACATTATTAATAACCCTACTTAAAGGGGAAGGCTAAAGTAATATATATATATATACATATATACCAACTAATAATGGTCAATTATCATACATATAGTCATATATACATACATATAGTCCATCTCCAATAAACTACAACAAGCAAAAGCTATTTACATGAAAGCCCTTAACTCAAAATGAGATTTCGTACACAGTGGACATTTTTGTACAGTTGAATTTATGTGGTAGTTTAGCACTTAAACAGGCTTTGGAAGAATATAAATGGAAAAAGGGAACATTTGGAAAAAGCCTCTGTAAATTTGTAGCCACTCAGTTACTTATCACAGCAAAAAAGAGAAAATAACATACTTTCTCCAGCAAAAGAGGACAGTTCTCTGTGTGTGGTTGGGGTTTGCCGTTCGCAAATATGACCACATAATAGATGCTGTGTCAGGCTTTTCCAGTAATGCTTCCTTATTACTATAAAACAGTTTTATCATCCATGAAAAAACAATCTGTTGTCTCCTGAGGGCTGCAGAAATGGACATAGTCTGTGTCTGCACACATGAAACTCCCTCTCCACACCCTTCTTAAAGTTTATGTAAATTGCACACATTTCACTATCGAGTTTGTGATGAAATTGAACATGGACAAGAGTGGTTGTGGGACCTCTGCATTACCGCGGTGTTGACTTGTATGTGGACCGCATGCAAAGAAGTATTTCAAAGTCAAACATATCTGCAGCTTTCATGTGGGATTTTCATAAGATGTTACGTTGAATAATACAACACAACAGCCAACAATCATTTGTCAAACACATAACAGTCTTCTTTAGGTAGATGAATACCAACGCAACGCCACTTCGCACAAACAGCGTATATTTTTCAAGGAGTCACACCATTGATGGCTTCATCAATCAAGCAGTCGTATCATTGCAGACAAGTTTCCATTGCCTCCATTTTTATTTGGATGATACAGTTTATTCTGTACTGAAGACCATCCATCTAACTCAGGCAGTGGCGATATTCCATCGTATGGCCTTCACTTCTGACGTGCTGTTTTTCAGCCATTTGCTTTTGTGATTTAATGTTATTGTTACGCAAATCTTGGTTCAAGCAGTCCTGCTATGATAGAGCTGAACTTCTGGGGGGAGACAGCACAGAACCTGCAGGAAACCAAAGGGAGCAGAGTTACGCTTTGTTTCCTGTTTTGTTATGGAGATATTCCAGGGAGGAAATTGGATTTGTGTTCCATACATTTTGAGGAAGGGATTTTATCTCAACAGTGGCCAGTCTACATGGTGTTGATTAAACCTATTACCTATTATATTTTTAACAGTGTAGTACCGCTGTCCAAGTTTGTGTCCACCACCTGCTCACGGACCCCTGCCTCCAGCAAAACAACTGGTGGAAACAAATATGAAGTAGAAGGAAAGTGAAATCCCTGTTCGCCCAGATTAGAGGGTGTCTGTTCATCAGACGTTGGATATGATTCCAAGAATATTGTTTCACAATCCTGTCACCAAATCTGGAACTTAAATTGAAAATCCAATATGCGACTAGACCAGAAACACTGCTCTAACTGTCTAACTGTCTAACTGTGTGCAACACTAATTTGCGATATTAATTTCTAAGGTGGTGTTGATAAAGAATGGCCCTTCTGTCATGTGAAAGGACTGAAAAAGATTTTCTTGGAAAGAAAGTCTTCTCAGACAGATAATCCTACCTGTGTACTGCCTGTTGTACTAGTGTTTGTGATCAAACAATGCCCTTTGCCGTTCAGAACGCGTTGACCGAAGCACACTTTCTTCAGCTAACAATGAACTGAAAGCAGGTGCCTCACCATGAAAATGGATACAGTACGATCATGTCGTAGGACAGCTGCTAAAAAAAGTCTGGTGCAAACATAAAACAACAGTACACCAGTTCACGAAAGCGCATACAGTGGATGTTTGACCGAGAATTAGGAAAAAACGATGACGCCAGTAGCATCTATGTCTTGAAGCCAGGTATTAATGGATCTTTTTTATTTGTTGTTACTAATAAAACAACAAAATTGGTTTTCCACCTCACTAAATATTGGTTATGACCTCACGTCCTCTCATTGTATTTCCAGGCCATTAGTCGGCAGAAAGCAAATTGAGTTAGAAAACATGATTCCCTGGGTTTATAGAGTTGTGCATGGATTGTGTTTATTATTATTATTTAGTAACGTGCATATATCTGCACAAGAGGACAAAAATGCTTTAAACTAATTAAGAAAGGAAATGAATCTTCTGTGGTTCGTTCAATTTGTATATATATTTATTCCACCCATTCTCCTCTCTAGGGTTATTAAGCGGCACTTTTTCCGTTTGATTTACATAAATATCTTATTATCAATCCTTCTGAGTGTTCTGGTTAAACTCCGACCCGTGTGCGAGCCGTCTGAATTCCAACACGCACTTGACACATTTCACCGTGTGCTCTGTGGATTTCTCCGTTCCTTTGGAGATGTGAAAAGAGAGGGTTTTCTCTTTCTCCTTTAAATGCTGACTTGCTGTGGTTCTTTTGATCGTTTCATTAGCTGGGTGCTCGCGTTCAACGCTGCCTCCCACCGAGCTCAGTAGAGCTCAGGGCTGATGGGTTTCAGAGCACTTAAAAGTATGCATTTATATATATATATATATATATTTCATCTTAAGACGTCATATTATAATTTTATATTCGAAGACAGGTTCAACATGACGTGCATTGACAGGGGTGTTCGTATGTATAGCACAAATACCCCACGAATATATATATGCATTGCACAAACATATTTATATATATATAAATTCATATATATACTGTAGATGAAATATGTTATTAAGACTAAGCATAATTTAAGTGACTTTAAAGGGGAACTCCTGTGTAGGTTCTGGGATATGTTCAGTATGATAACGAGTTCGAACATTTGATATAGAGTAAAGTAAATCATATACAACGCGAAGCTAAGTTAGATGTTTTCATCCGATTCCACCTAAATGCTAATACGTTAGCGCTTGGGGGCATTGAGTCATGTCAAAAAGAAATCGCTTTTTTTAAACCACTTACAAGGCTAGAAGTAGCCTAACACTTCTTTGGTAGTATAATGAGGGTCTTAACATATAAAATGAGGCATTGACAACTTTGTAAGTGTCCACAGTTTATTAAAAAGCATATTTTATACACACAATACATTCAGTAGTTCACCCGTCGACGTCATATCCTTTTTGAGACTGAAACGGTCGGTTGACGGAGGCAGAGCAAGCCTGCGTTGTAGAGCGAGCAGGCTTCCCCTTTAAAAGTCATCTAAAAATGTCTTAGCTTACTTTTCAAACTATCATAATACTATGATGAATGTCACATACCACGAAACACATTTTACAACATGGTACTTCTAACTCGTACAAAAATACAGATATGAATATACATCAGTGCTGTGTTAAGCCCCAAACGGCTCTTATGATGATTTTATCCTCGCATATCGCCGTGGCCTCAAGCATGAATGGCATCCATCGCAACGTTGATGTTGTTTTTAACAGCAAAGAGGCTGCAGTGTGCAGTGCTGGCGCTCCCTGTAATTGCTAGCCACCAGGCTAGAGGGCCTTCTGCTAATCCTGTAGCTCCCAGACCACTGCTCTATTCTCACCAGTGTCCCGCTGAGAGTGACACATAAGGCAGAGGACATTAGCAGGGATATAGGGCTTCTTTGATCATCCAAAATACGACAAAGTAGCATACCAGCATAGCCTAAGCTGAGTTAAATCCAAGCTTCTAACTAGTTTACATTTTAATGTGGTGTCCCTGGGTCACTTCTGCGTATGCATGAGCTCATACTAGACAGGGGAGATGTGATTGCCCTGTTTGTGTATGGTTCGTGTCTAATGCGGGCAGGTGCACGCCGCTGTTAGGGTGATTGTACTTAGACGGGACTGAGGGTGTTCCGGTATAGTTAAGACGACTCAACAACACACGTTCAATGAAGGAGTTTATTTTAGTTTAATTATCGTCGAGCGAGAGAGGGCGAGAGAGAGAGAGAGAGAGAGAGAGAGAGAGAGAGAGAGAGGGCGAGGGAGAGAGAAAATGCTACTGCAGTTCATCATCCACCATGCTAAATGAGCCTAGGTCCAATGCTCTAATTAAAGTCTGTCTACCATCACAGTGCTCTGTCTGGCATTTGTCACCAGAGCAGTGAGTCCTACTTTATAATGAAGGACTATTCCACTTCTAAGTCAGCATGAATTCTGACCTATGTTTGCATATTAATGTCGTTATTTGTATTATGCACTGCAAAACATTGCAAAATAAAGGTGTATGCCATTTGAGGGTTAGGAAAGTAACATTTGTACAAAGTTCAACCATGGCATGACACTAATTAACATTCTTATTTCAATAAGCCCCACCACGTATACAAATAAACAAATGTGTTGCTGTCATTAAGCCTCTGATTAACTGTGTGCTTAAATAGCCAATTCATTCAGACCTAGAGGACCTCTTGCTATGCATGCCCCTAGACCCAATTACCACGCTAGAAATATGCACCTCAGACCGATGCATTGTTCTTTGAGCTAGCGCGCAAACAAACACTGTCATGTGCAACAGAATAAAAACTAGGTTTTTGTTTTAACTGCTGGCGTTAGCGAGAACAGAGGAGCAGGGCGCCTTTCTCATGTTTCCAGTAATCAATATCATGCAGCAGACCTCTAGATAACCACTGCCCTCATGGCCACAACTGGTGGAAGGGATGGCGTCTTCCTTCCCGCTCCTCGCCGGCGTCTTTGTGGAAGGGTTACTGTAGGGTTAATGGATCGTCAACATCTGGACACGCTTGTTAGGTCTACGGGTTGGCTTTGCCTACACCGATTCATCATCCGATTGGGTGAACCATGTCTGTGGCGACGCACGGCAACTCAAAGCAGAAATTGCGTCGAAAAATAACTTTGACATCCTGTCTCCCCGAGCCTCTTAGTGCCTCAGGTCGAGGTGAGCTGTCGATTTCAGCACCCAACGCTGGAGCGTCCTCAGGGAGCTGGGGAGAAAATTTAACCCGATCCACTCGTTCCCGTTTCCCTCCTTCAAGAAAGGCGAAGGCATCCCTTCCCTTTACCGGAAGGGTGTTATGATGTGCCCGTACACCCGCCGAGCTGCAGGCCTGGGCTGGTGGCTGAACAGAGGAACAGAGCTGCGGTGTGACGCAACCCAAGGAGCGTGACCTATTTCGAACCCAGCGGATATGTCGTAACACAATGTAATACCGCCACTGTCAAAGGGGGGTCCAAACTTCCGCGCACAAAGTAGAACAAACAAAATCACAAAACAAAAAACGGACCAAAGGAATACTTTGGTGTTTTGTTGTTTGTTCTCAAGAAACACAGAGGCAAGTAAGAGGGAAGGCGAAGGGGAAGTACAAAGTGTAAGATCCTTCTTGCACTTTGTCCATCTCCTCATCAACCCTTCCACCCATAGCTCTCCGTTCACCCAGCTTCCTCTCCCTCCATCCATATACCTATCCCTTCATCCGGCCCCCCTTTTAACCATGCAGTGCCACTTTTGAAGATGTGCCCATTATAACTGAAAATAATGGCCACCAAATGATTGCACATCCGTATTCATCTTTTGGATACATCGTCTGCGATGATGGGTCGGCAGCATTCATTTTTACCACTAAGTAAAAAGAAATGTGCCGTTCTCTTGGGGTTACAAGTTCAGCCAGCGTGCAGCGACTTTATATGACCTCTGTCGCATCTACCTCTACCTCGAGCGCACCGCGGTACCACCGTGCCATGTGATGTGACTTGAATCGTCTATGCATGACATCAAAGTGTGCCAATAATGTATGGCCCATATGGGCACTTTCCCCCTGTTAGGCAATTTATGACTTGTCTCTTTCTATCTTTAAAGGCCACCGTCTTCCCTCATCTTTATGTTTTGCCCGTACAGTTTATTACTTTAATCACCGCCTACGACATATCCGCTGTTCGTCTTCATAAGACCGAGCCTCTGTATTCCTAACTCGGGGGAATTCCAGCGCGCTGCCCACCTGAATGAACTCCTCTCTACTCCGGCACGCAATGAAACATAACTTCTGCCAAAAGATAGCCACAACCCAACCTTCCACAACCTACCGATGTATTTGAGTCAAGGGGAAAAACTGCACATGTGTGTGAATGATTGTCAGTATGCTGCGAGGGGAAAAAAACAAATACCCCATGCAAGTTTCTAATGGTTTCCGCTTCATTATCCAGCATTACTGCTGGTGTGTTGTTGTGAGCGGTTCAGTAACTCAGAGAGACTGGCAATCGATCGTTACTGCACTGTGAGTGAGTGAGTGGGGTGAGGGAGTGAGTGAGTGAGTGAAAGAGTGAGTGGCACGCTCCTGCAGCCTGCGCACGGATCGGCGTTACGTTGTTGTGCTCACTGCTGCTGTGGGTTAAAGTCGAGTATGGATGGATGGAGCCCGGCCGGGCTCAGGGCCCCTGACTCCATCACGAGGGTCTGCAGACACTCTGTTATTTCTGCAGGGTGGTAAATGTGTCGCTGTGGATGGATCAGCTGGAGGAGAGGAGAGGAGTCGTCTGTCTTTGCCTCGCAGTTCTCTTTATATCTCCCCCTCTCTGTCTCTCTCTCTTTCTCTCTCTCTCTCTCTCTCTCTCTCTCTCTCTCTCTCTGTCACTCTCTTTTTCTCTTGCAACACTCACTGACCAGAAATTATTTATTTAGCATTAACCACTTTTTATATTTGCAGAGACACATTATGAATTTACCCATGAATGATGGATGTGTGGATGAACGGTCTTCTTAAGGAAAGAGGTTTGACCTGCATCACTGACAATGCGCCACGGCCCTTTCTTCACTGACCTCTTTTTGATCAATCATGTCTTTCTCTCTCTGTCTCTCTCCCTCCCCCCTCTCTCGGTCTCTCTCTCTTAATCTCTCCCCTCCTCTCGCTCTGCCTCTCTCTTATTCTCTACCTCTCTCACATTCTCTCCCCCCTCTCTCTCTCTCTCTCTCTCTGTCTCTCTCACCCTCCTCTCTCTCTTTCTCTCTATAGCCACCACTCTCTCACTTACCACTGTTTTCATACCAGAAGTCATAAATGATTCATTTAATTGATGTGTTGAAAGCTTGATGAAAACCCCCTAATGCAGGACTAAATCGACAGATTGGGTGATATCCGTAGATCACAACAATGCAGCGAATCGCTGCATTCTGTGGGTTTTTGGAGCAATAGAATCACTTTCATGAATACCTGCAGTGTTCGTACTCGGGGAAAATCAATACAGACACTCAAACCTGTATCTTTTGCCAAACCCCCCAAAAATGTAGCTTTAGGAAGAATCCTGAATATACTGGGTGGCTTTTGTGGGGAAGCTCTCACCTAATCCAAAGGCCTCTGCCACGCACAGCGCAGTGTAAATGTAATTCTTGTTTTAGCGGTCTGGAGTTTGACAACAATGTGAATCACAGTCATTGCTTCTTGTCTCTGCAGGCTATAGAAACAAACATGAATATTTAGCAGATGTACAAACACAAATTGTAGTTTATTTATCTGATGCTGTGCCATGCAAATTGTATTGTTTTTTTTGTGTGCCATGAAGGCCAGTGTGTGCCGCTTGTGGTTAGTTGGTCACATCCAGACAACTTTAAAAAGAGTTTCGAAGGGTCACATTTTCAGGCAACATTTACAAACTTTTTACAAGATTTTACAAGATTTCAGACAGACCATGAACAACATCAAAAACGATATTTCATCAGTGATTGGTACAAACCAGTTCTGTTTATACAATGATTACACATTGTAGTGTCACCTGTATCATTTCATTCGTAATTCTTCCTCTGACAATGTTGATGGTTTCGCAATAAAGAGAAGATATTGATTGTTAAAACTATTCTTAATAGCTTAATATATTGATTTCCATAAGTCCCTGAACCGAACCCATTAGTAAACATATTTTGAAAATGTTTTGGATTAAAAGATTCTCTTAGCGGTCTTAGCGTTGGGTTCTTAATGCTTAGTTAAATATTTTCCAATAAACTGATTTGACCCATTGCTTCTTTCTAATTTGCTCAATATGTGATGACAGCTAATTAAAATGCTCAACAACGAAACAATGAAGCGTGAGGTCATAGCACGCACTGCGCTGCTCTCTGTGTCAACTTCACGTCTCTAACTCTTTGACATTGTGCTTTTGTGATTGGTCGACAGAGTTATGTGACAGCCCACTGGTGTCCAACCTGCTGCCGTCATCCTTCAGAAGCTCCTCCCACTTGTCCAACAGCCACAGTGCAGGCTTTGCAAAGCTCAACAGGAGAGAAGGTAAGGCGTACCAAATAGGTGTTGTACTTGAATTGACGTCAATGCCTGCCCTGCATGCAGGAAGAGTCAAGAATTAGATGTGAACCTTTATGTAGAGTATAATTCTGCATCTTTTAAGGCAGCAGCTCTGCCAGCTCCACCTCTCTTTCTGTAAGCAGGTCTCACAAATCAGACTCAATTCAAAATCTATAGTCTGATAGTGGACTGATAGTGGAGCAATTGATAGCAATCAGAGTGAACGTGGCATTTCACTTTCTTTCATTTCGTGTATTTTGCCCACCAATGAGGTGTCTGTCAGCGCATATTTGGCATACTTAGAGCGAACACAACCTCTGCCATGCTAGGATATTAAAATATTTCTGCTGGCGGTGGGGGAACACAAGCTAAAACATTCTGTCCGCTCACCAATGTCCTCAGACAGAGTGTTCAAATCAACACATTGTTCACTGGCAACCGTAGCCATACAGATTTTTTCTGAAAGCTAAATATTGCCACTTGCAAATTAGTTTCTCCTTAGTAGTAGACATCTGTAACAGAACAGGAAACAAGGCGTAACGCCGCCCGCTGCAGTTCTTGGTTTGCGGCCCAGCAATCTGAGCCCCAGAGGTGTTGGTGTAGGAGCACTGTTGGATCCAGATTAAGTTGTATGGGATTGACAGCAGGATCCCAGACGTTTTCAGAAGATAACAAGGCAAGACAAAGTTGGTTCAGTCATTGGTTTGATAACCCATGTAGTCAAATTCGAAAAAAATAAAACTTAAACCAGCTGAGGCTTTCAACACTAATCCTGAACAGGGAGCAACTGTGCGTGAGAGGGAATCATGATCTAAACTGTAAAAACCAATCACACAGAATAGATAAACCTCCTCACAAGAGATACATCAATAGTAAATAGGAACAGGAAACAGGCATCGTCAGATGTAGCCTTGTCGTTTAAAGGTTGTATCAGCGATACCATTTGTTTTTGTCTACGATTTTGGCTCATAGGCTGCCTACAATGGAGAGTGCCTACAGCCTACGGTTTTGGTCTAGAATCGCCGATACAACCTTTAACGTGTGACTTAAAGGTTGCATCAGCGATTCTACAGCAAAAGAAATCGCCTCTCTGTAGGTATGCTCTGAGATCGTACACCAAAAAACAAACGTATTAGTAATCGGCAGAATCGCTGATACAATCTCCAATCTCGGAGCATAGGCTGCCTACAGAGACGCGTTTCATTGACGGCCTGCATATGGATCGGGCAGCTAGCGGATCGCGAGGAAAGATCAGATGCAAGTGATCATTTACGTTTCGGCCCGGAATCGCAGATTCAACCTTTATAAGGCGTAGACAGCTGGAGAGCTGCGGTCTGCTTTCCAAATCTCATGTATTTTGGCTTACTGGATAAAAGTGGCTCAGCGTCATCGGGGCTGACCTGACTATATGAGATCAACTATATCAGGCTGTCGGGGTCTGAAGAGGAAACCAGCGGGGACGTTGGGCGCCTCTGCATATCCCTGGTTATCTTTATCCAGGACTCCTCATCTCCTACTCTGGGCCACTTAAGCATTGGGGAGTCAGGGGACCATTCCTTCAGATTTAAATGTCGAAGTGGCCTCTTCAGTAACCCCCTCCCCGACCCCCGTCGCATCTCATGTCCATCTGGACCGCGCGGACCAATGGGAGCCACTTATCCAATTTGACTGCCAGGCGGTTTATGGAATCTGAGGTGGACAAAGAGGCAGAGATGGATGCGAGCCACCAGCGTGCGCGCGTGTGTGTGTGTGTCTGTGAGATAAAAACACCATCACTCTGATTGCAGCTACATCTGGTGGGTCCGCAGCGCAAGCAGAGCTCGCATCTGTCCCCCCCCGCCCGTCCATCTTCCCCATTTCATGGCTCTTCCCCTGCCAACAGAGCGGGCACAGGCTCAAAGAAGAGACAGAGGCAACAAGGCAAAGACAAGTATGCTGAGACTGGACATGCGGTTCTACCGGATTGGATTCGGAAAGAGAACCACTTCCTAATTGTTATCAATCGCCGCATATTGGGCCTCGTGGTTGTATTCCCTGGTACATTGCCAGCGACACTGATACTGACATCGCCTTCCCGTTCTACGGCATCCTCCGCGTTTTCCCGACGTGAGTGAGAGGCATCGCATCGCTGGCCGGCAGGAAGACGGTGCTGCGTGCCGTGCCAGAATCGTCGATGATGAAAACGCGTGCATTTCAGCACCGCTGTGATCTTGCGTCATCCCCGCCCCGTCTTTCATCTCTGTCTCTCCTCGTTTCCTAAACGAATCACAAAGCAGGGTTTGGCAAACGACGGATGCCTCGTGGTTATCCTGTGTGTCACGAAGCGGCCCGACATGACGGCTGTCCCTGATTGGACCCTGTTTGCATTTTGTCCTCAGCTCCTCTGCTGTTTGTTGTATTTGACAAGATTGTGTTAGATCTTGTATTCCTCTTGTAGCCAAGGACGTGTCTTCCGTTCCGGAATGTTGAATGTTGAATTTAATGAAAGGCAATTGCTTTGTCCCCAACTGAAGTTGAGCAAGTTGCATTGTGGGAGCACTTTTTGGTCCCACTTGGTTTGCACTTGACTTTCGGTCGGCACTTCCATCCCGATGTACAGATTGTTCTATAAAAAAAACACAACACACGTGCACCCATGCGCACACAAGCAAACACACACTGACACACAAATACACACACACACACACACACACACACACACACACACACACACACACAGACATGCACGTCAACTACTGCACAATTTAATCAATTTAACAATTTTATTTAGTCTTTTATACAATATATATATATATATATATCTTCTCAGAGAGCCATAATATTGAGACAAATGGATGGCCTCTTCAGACCTTGTGTTGTGTTGGGGTGATCATGACCCAGAGTGAACGTAGTAACACTCACCACACAGGCCTGCTTGCACACAGACACATGCACATGCACATACACAGACACACATACTCACACACTCACACACGTACACGCAGACACAAACTCACACTCACATATACGTGCACGCATATAAACACACACCAACACATACACACACACATACACACACACACACACACTTTTTGACTGAAGTCTGCTCTCGTGGTGCGCTGCCGTGTCTTTGATCTCAGTGAATAAGGGAAATTCAAAACACAAACATTACTTCAAATCCATTGACGCTGGGTAATTTTCGCGGGGATATCTTCAAAAGAAGGGAGGCGCTCTTCAAGCTATGAAGAAACCGCGTGACAGCTACACCTCATTAATCCCGGCTTCGCTTCAGCAGAGGAAATCAAACGCTGCAATCACCTATCCATCATAATGACCCGTAATGTACAGTCGCACCTTATCAGAGGACCTGCATGATGCCAATCCCACGTCTCGCAGACAGCCAAGCAAACGCATGTCCTGCAGCGAGCGTCTGAAAAACAATTTGGAATGCAGGTAGACATCGACAGCAACAACGACGACCCCGTTGCCTCACTGCACTGCAGGGAGCAATGCCGGTCACGCTGCGTCGGACGGTGTGTGTGTGTGAAGATACACGCAATCCCCCAAAAAGTCAGCTCGGAGGACGAGTCTGGCATGAGATCATAGAGGCAATCAACGGTTCACCACCCGATTGGTCTGATGCGGCCATCTCCGTCGAAGGGGAATGATGTCGGCCTTCACGAAAAACACCCCCAGGCACATCTCAGCATTTTTTCGCCCAACGCCGCCTTGCCATTCGGGCGGAGCCGAAACAGGAAAACTCTTTAAGTCCTGAAACACTCCGATGGGCCCGAGCGGCAGACCGCGGTCATGCCCCCACCCCCCCTGCGGTGGGGAACGCCGCTCTGCCCCTGTCGGATCTGTTTTCCGATCAATCTCGGGCGGATTAGCGATGATATCTCCATCACTCCGTCGTCAAGGTTACCTTGCGGCCGTTGCCCCGCGGGGGCCCCGCGTGATGACGGCTGCTTCAAATGGATGTCGCGTTCTGTCATTTAGCGTGCGGGTGGGGGTGTGTGTGTGTGGGGGTGGGTGATTGGAAACGCTGTCTGTCCCCCCTCGCCCTGACTCCCCCTTGGCCTCCGCCGTTCCCCTCACCAAACGGGACATATATATACGGCGGCCCGGTCCAAGATGTTTGCAGAACAAATCGATGAATAAATGAATGTCTCCACAGCCATTTCCCCACAGCCTCCCTCCAGCACGGCAGGCTGGGATTCTGCCCGGTGTGCAGACTCTCCCAGGAGCATCCCTCGTCCCAGATTTCATTTTCAAACTTAATGAATTGATTATCAGGTGGTCTACACCCACCCCCGTGTCCCCCCCCCCCCCACCACCACCTCTGTGCCCCAGCAATGCCTACCTGCAGCGTGCCTCCCTGGCTGTTCCCTGTGCTGTTGTTGCCGTGGCAGTCTGAAAATGTTTTAATTAAAACAACGCTGTCAGGGTTGTGAACTTGGCGTTGGACAACGCGCTTCCCTATGATTAAATGTGATATAAATTGGACGAACCGCGAGTCGTTATATATATCGGAAAAGCAATTACCTTTGTAAATTAGAGCCGTCGCGATGCTATGCTGGATGAGGTGTTTCGTACTCCCGAGCCAGGAGGAAGACATATCGAGTCTGGGTGATAAAACTCTGGATTTCTTTACAACCAGACTGCCTCCTTGAGCTACACCGTCCTGTGCGAGTTGGGAAAAGTCAGGGGCAAAGGTCGCGCCCCGTTCATTTATAACCCATAGCAGCGGGGAGCCGCCAAGTGACTGCCCCAATACTAAATAAAACACTGCCGCACGCCCTTGACCGGGGGCATCGACCCCGGAAGATGAAGTCACTTCCTGGACGCTGCGCTGCTGCCGAGGGACTGAATACCACGAAGAAGGAATCCCTACACCTCACCCCATTTCCTCCAAACTTTCCTGATGTTATCCTATCATAACTCTAACTCATAACATCTGAGCTGATGTCCGTGCCATCGTGACGCGGGCATCAGTCGTGAGGCAGATGCTTCCGACACTCCGACTGCGCCGTGACGGACAGCGCCGGCGATGGCCA
Organism: Gaidropsarus macrophthalmus; assembly: GCA_027123715.1. Taxonomy (NCBI): domain Eukaryota; kingdom Metazoa; phylum Chordata; class Actinopteri; order Gadiformes; family Gaidropsaridae; genus Gaidropsarus; species Gaidropsarus macrophthalmus. The sequence goes on from JAOTIX010000132.1 coordinate 1,272,037, forward strand.
CCGCTGTGCGGGCCAGCCGAGCGCGAGGCAGCCGGTGCAGAGAGCGTATGTCGATGAGGAGGATCGCGGAGACCAAGGCGCGCCCGTATCGACCTGAGACGCGTGGTCACGGCGGGAGGCGCCGCGGAAGTCGAACCAGCCAATCAAAATGGGTGCGATGTCACTGCTTCTGACGGCAGGTGTGAATGCAAAGCCCAGATGAGCTATTGATTGGAGGCAGCTACTTTTTTGTTCACTTGTTTTGCTTTTTTGTTCAACTGGTTTCTTTTTGCAGGAAAAGTGACCCGGTATTTATGTTGTTCCATTCATTCTCGCCAATCTTGCACTGTTTTTTGTTTTTTTTGTTTGGCATTTTGTTATTTTTTGCTTTTGTCCCTAATTTATCTCCTTGCCTCCTTTCCTTCCTCCTCATTACTCTTCTCCCCTCTTACTTTGTGTATTCATCCTTCATCGCCATTTTCTCTTTCCCCTTTCTTGTATTTCTTTCTTATCTCGCTCACTTTACTCCCGTATCCATTGTAACTAACGCTCTCTCCCTCTCTTTCCCTCTCCCTCCCTCTCTCCCCCTTTAGTCTGCCTGCGTCTTCCGTCTTTTCTCTATTAATGGTTTTCCTGTCACTCTTCACTTCTTCTCTGGTGTGGGCTCTGGTGTAATTATTGGTTTAACTCTCCTCGTCTCCAGTCATATTCGGATCGGGAGAGACTCATTTGGTCAGAACCGTCCTCTGGCAAAATTAGAATCTTTAATATTTCACCCACTTCTCCCTCTTCATTAGACGTTCTGACACGGAGGCTCTGAGCGAATCCGAGCTACGACTTCTGAAAAGGTTACGCACTATAATATGTTATGCAGTCGCAATTACCGGAAGAGAGAGTAAATCAATGAATTGGTATGGTACTCGCATTCCTGCAGGAATGTGACTATTTCAAAGCATTTCTGCCTGACGACCGACACCGCATAGATAGATATCATTCGAATGCCCGTCTGCACGTCCTTTGTTGTGCCATGCTGGGATCGACAAACTATCTCTGTCTAAGTTGCGTGTGCTCTCCAGTTACAATAGCCTTCATCTGGATTTGACTAGCAACCGTGCAACACAATTCAAGAGTAGAAGAATCTTTTGTGATTGTGGTGCAACTGCCTGACACTAGAAGAAGCAATGCCATTTTTTTTATTTGTTCTAAGCAGATTGCTCAGATATCCTATTTTCCTGTTTGAACAAATAAACAGAGGCTGTGACGACCTGTTCAACAAGCCTGAACGACTGTATTAGAGATGGAGCTAACCAGGCGGTAAGCCCGTGTAGCCCGAGGCTCCATCAAAGTGGTTTTGTAGCGCTCCTCGCACGTTCTACAGCATCCGCTGTGATTGGCCGGCTCGTCGATAGGTCAGTGGTGAAAAAGTGTGCATGTGTCTATATCGCGGAGGACAGGACGCAACGGGGAGCGGCGTTGCGTTTAACCACTCAGCATGGACAGCGATTGCGGACGTGCGGTGTAGCAGCGGGGCAGGAGTCTGGATGCGTCCCACATTGACGGCCCCCTGGGGTGCTTGGACGGAATGAACCAGGATAGCGTGTTTTCCCTTCAGTAGCATCGGCGCTAACATGGGTTCTCACAGCGCTATCGCCTCTGGCGTTAATGCGATCGGCCCATTTGTGTCCTTATTAGTGTAGCATTGTAGTGTCTCGTTGAGAGGAGACCCCTATTAACTGTTACGCTGCCAAATGGCCTTCTGAGTACAGCCGCCCCTCCGTCACGTTACCCTACGGTACATTCAGCAACAGACGAAGGGCCCGTCCACACGAAGCCGATTTCTTGGTGAAACCGCATAAGTCTTGTGTGTTTCGGCCGATCGAAACGAAAACGATGACGTCATCGCCCCACCACCTCGAACCCTCTAGCCAATGAGCTCTTAAGCCTACGGCGTCTCAGAACTCACAACGACAATGATGCGCATGCTCGCCTCTTCTTCTTCTGGATTTCTGCAACAGAAGCAGCGTTCCTTATGGGCCTGTAATGTGTACTACAGCGTTTCTCCATCACACACACACATCGACTCCAT
>JAOTIX010000132.1:1874820-1885008 GCA_027123715.1 Gaidropsarus macrophthalmus
GAAATGAACACCTGAACCGATCTATTTAATTGTAAACAAACTGGAAATAAGGCTTAAAGTGTAAAATACCGGACTATTCCTTTAATCTAATGTGTTTGTAGGTGTACAAGAGCAGCCCCAACGTGAACCATTTCAACTGCTGAGATAAGATGGCTTGAACCTTGACATAGATGTCTATTTGAGATCGTGGGTAGAGTTGGGTCATCACGGCAGCCTCAAACGTCTGCTTGAGGTGGAGACTCATCTCCGTGGATTTGCGGTCTCCGTGGGGTCTCCTCTTCCTTTCTGCGGTGCTGAATGTGGCCATGCTATACTGACAGTTAATGACAGCCCGGTCGTGGAGGGTTCGATTGCGTGAGCCTCGCATCTAGGGGGAGGAAAGACAATCAGACATAGTTGTTGATCGCGTTTGAATCACAAGTTATGTTCATCACCACCGATATCCAATACAACAGTATGAATATACTCCTGGACAGGCCGAGGTTGGCTTTAATGGTCACTTTCAGGCAGATCAATTTCTTGTGTCTTTCCAACCTTAGGTGGAGTTATCCCTTTCTAACCTAGTGCCTACATATAGCAATGCTCATAACTTCATCACTCTACATTAAAAAGTTGTAAGCATTGCCCAGCACACACCATACCATTATTTAATGTAAGCTATTATTATTATTGAAATGCTTTATAAAGCCCAAAAATATACTGTTTTAAATGCATTGTAAAGCAGGTAACGCACACGTGAAATAGCCATTCAGCACTTTCACTGGTATAACGCTATCTTTGAACAAGCTGTAACAACGTTTTATATACCCGTTGTTATGTTGTACAACGAAGCCACAAGTCATATTGTCTGGTATGTGAAAAGTATGTCAATGTATGACGTTCTAGCTATAAGCCACTTGAGGTCCACTGCGTGTGACGGAGGCTAGCTTAACCATCTCTACTCACCTCATGAGGTCCGTAAACTACAGCGAGGGCTTTAGTGTTGCCCTGCTCTATGTAAGCAGAGCCATCAGCCTGGGCAAATACGCCCATGCGAGCTTGTACTTTACGAAGTTCTGTTGCTTTTCTTCCATCGAGGCGGTATCCTTGGTCCGAGAGTAGCTCAAGTCCTGCCATTTTCGTTTAAAAATTGAATGAGCGAAAAAAAAAAAAAACATGTGCCGACTTATGATACTACATTACCCATACGCCAACAGGCTACGGTAAGTACAGACGGACAAGTATTTAAAGTTCGCGTTGACAAAAATGTATAGCCTATAATGTTCTATTATAAATGATTATGGTATTTCAGAAAATGTGTAATATTGGCATACCAGTGAACACATTCCTGTACGGCTATACCTAAACATATAAGGTAAGTAACAATGCATGCAGTAAGAGGGGCTATAACTAGATCTGGACAATTCTGCAGTCTTTCTACATTTGGTTGGGGATTTGTTTAGTGATAGCAATTCTCCAGACTAGGCAGTGATGGAGGAGCCATTATTGTGTGAGGCAATGAGCAGTAGTGGCAAGCAGTAAATGGAAGATCAGGCATTTTGTCTCTTTTAAAAATAAAATGTATTAGCATCTCTAATGTGTATAAATAAAACCATATGAAACAATGCATACACACATAATGTAATGAGTTAAAACAATTAATGGATTACATGTGGTATAAACGAGAAGTCTGGTTTTAAACTATTATTCTGTGAGGACATTTGTACCTTGAAAGTTTATCTCCAAAATATGCAATCCCATATGTTGCAAATCTAGATTCTTTAAAAAGATTGGAACAAACAAGACAACAAATTATAAAAATTAACGAGAAAAACAACTCTGTCTTAGAAGATTGAAAAAACATCTTCACGTCAACAGCATTATGAAGGGTGTACTTCTGCAATATTTCATGAACGTTGAGGCACAATAGCCACAACACTATACACATGTAACTGATCCACTTGACATTACACACTAAAAATCCTAAAAAGGATTTAGTCTCATTGATCCCCATATACTGGGGTCACACTGCTTCATAAAACTCTTATCAAACATTTTATAAGCAGACCTAATATATAGGGACAAAGGGGAATATAATGGTAGACAAAAAACTGTTTTGGGAATTGCCAAATTACAAAATGTTCTACATAGAACTAAGATCAAACCAACAGTTACCCCCTGTAAAAAAAGGTTTGACATTTTGCGCAATGGCTATGGTTGGCCAAGTCTGAATAGAAAGTAGACAGTGAACTGATGCATATTGCAGTTTGGGGGGGGGGGGGAGGAGGGTTAAACTAAGGCAAAGAGAGGGAAAGACCCCTTCTTCTGTTCTGTTTTTCTATTTGGTCATGCTTTGAAACACTCAATAGGTCCATGTGTCTTACAGAATGGACAGATTACACATAGGACAAACAAACTACCTCTCAGTGACGGCTGGAACGTTGCCACAGCCGGTGTTGTGGACCTGCAGCTGACCATAGATGTTAAACATTGAAGGAAAGCCATTTGACATTAAATCAAATTGTACAATGGCCACGTTACAAATGTACATGTCATTTTGTTTCCAAAATGGACATCGACGTTGTGGAAATTCCGAGCAATAGTTATGTTCCAAATAAAGGTTATCATGCGTCATTATTTGTACTGTCCTGCATCATATTGGTTGTTTTATAGTGTGAAAATGGTCTCATATATATTTTTCTTCAATAAATTGTAGCCAGCATCCCTTCCTCCTGTAGTCTACCGTTAAGAGATTAAAGCACAACCTCTTTGACAGCCTTCCCTTTTAGCAGCACCTTGCCATTGAGCTAATTCTCTGCTTATAATAAATGGTTCTCCTGAACATTTGGTGCTAGCATTTAGCAATTTCAACATATGTATCTATTTATATTACCATAGAGCATTTTTACAACAAGAATAACAATCCCATATCATAGTATCATTCTTCAGTAACCTTTTTCAAACCTGATTATAAACATATCCATATTCCAAAACATAATAAAAGATTAAAAACTTTGTATACTCTATCTACAAAATTAAATGAACAATGAGACATCTTGCATTGACCCTTAGAGTGTGTATCATTTGGACACATAATTCTGTAACAGGTGCAGACTAATTTCCTCACAAAGTAAAAAAAATCACTTTTGAAAAAAAAGAGGGGAGCACATCCTCTAGAAGTAGTAAAAGTAGGAAGTAAAAAAATAAAATGAAAAATAAAAAAGGTGTGAACAGGCTTATAAAGACGAAGAACGTGACACCTCTGCTTTAATACGCAGGTGGGCCAGTGAAACATGGCAACCTCAATTGAGGTGCGTGGAATAAGGGGACTTATGTAGTAGACTTGAACAATGGTGGTCTTTTCTTCCTCCCAAAGTCCTAACAAGAGTGCAATAGGTCCCCGCCGTGCATTTAATGTGTTTTAGCCCTGTCATATCCGCACTCTCGTATCTTTAAAACTCTGCAAACTCCTTGCCGCATTTTTCCGTGAGCGACACCCGGATCTCTTCCTCCTCGTAGTCGTCAAAGTTGCTTGTGTCCCCGGGGCCCCTGCACTTTGGTATGAACGGGGCCTCGACCTGCAAGAGTTACAAGAAAATAAACAAGTGGTGGCTTTGCATCTGACCAAACATGCTTGTTGGATGCGCAGACCAAGAAGCAATGCAATGGGGGCAGCAGTAACTCAGGGGGTAGAGCAGTAGCTCAGGGGGTAGAGCGGCTTGTTCAGTAACCGGAAGGTTGCCAGCTCGAACCCCCGGCTCCTCCAAGCTGAGTGTTGAGGTGAACAAGACACCTGTTCCTGACATGCTGGCTGTCGCTTTGCATGGCTGCAGCATGGCTGACCATAATGCATTGAATTAATGACTCAAATATTGTGGAGTACCTGGCAGATTATGCTTTTATTATAGAAACTTGCATAGTTCTGCCGTCTATATCGGTAAGGCAAATCAACCTTTGTGGTATACGTGCATGTGTAATTGTGTAACGTAAAAAAACTTATGTGGAATCGATGAAGAAAAAAAAAAAAAAAACACTGCTCTGGAGATAAAACGTAAACAAAAAAATTTCATGCAAGAGTAAATGCAATGCCAACTCAATCAGTAATGTATCTGTGCAGCATCATAATGTATGACGACTTGCCTTCCTCTCGTAGATGGCTATCCAATCTGTCGTGGCGAACCACTTGTGGCCCTTTATGTCAGTGACTCCATTCTTCAGGTTGCCATAGCGCTTGGTCAGGTCCACCTGTAGCAGGTTTCTCAACAGGTCTTTTAAGTCAGAGCTAAAGTGGGAAGGGAATCGTACCTGAATAAATAAAACAACGTTTGCCATGTTAGTACAGAGCACATGTTTAACACGGGTAACAGTAATAACTGTGTATAAAAACCGCGAACAGGAAGTCAAAACACGTTTTGGAATCCTGCTCGACTTCTCCAAAACCAAAAACCACGTACTTTTCCAGACACAATCTTCTCATAGATCTGGATGGGTTGATCCGCGAAGAAGGGTGGGTAGCCAGCTGCCATTTCATAAATAAGGACCCCTAGGGCCCACCAGTCCACAGCCTTGTTGTAGCCCTACAATCAACAAACAAGGGAATATGTCAGAAATATACATTGCTTTATTAGGTAAAAAGTCTACTGCATTATATATACGGTATTTTTAGAATATATAAACTATACATCTGTTGCCTAGTGGGAAACAAGTCCCCCAATCCTCATCTGCCTTTTAAAATTTAATAAAAATGTCTGTATGGTATGTCATCATTAGTGAGTGTGTGGCTGCGGCCAGTTGATCAAAACCACAGATATTTAGAGCGTGGCTCACTTTGCTTAGAATGATCTCTGGTGCAAGGTACTCTGGTGTCCCGCACAGCGTCCAGGTCCTTCCTTTTACTCTCTTGGCAAATCCAAAATCTGTCACCTGGGGGAAGAGGAGATGAGCGCACAAGCCATTACATGGTGAGGAGAGATAGAACATAATTTTTCTTTTACAAAACACGCAGCAGGTCATTTGTTTAGCGAGCAACAGCGAGCTAACCTGAATGTAGCCATGGTGGTCGATGAGGAGGTTCTCTGGTTTCAGATCCCTGTAGATAAGGTCTAACGAATGGAGGTACTCGAATGTCAGCACTATCTGAGCGGCGTAGAAACGTGCGTGCGGTTCACTGGATGGGAGGGGTGAAAACATGAACGATTATGTGAAGAGGTGTCGCCGAAACCGCACGCGATACAGTCTAGCAGTTAATCAATGTGTACGATCAAACATATTTTAAGACCGCTGAAGAATGCGGCTGGGGTGGGGATGGGTGTGGATACATAACAGGGATTCGGGCAGCGATAGACATGTTATGATGAAACAAGAACTGCTTACAGGGTCAAAACAAAAGACTATCTTTTGGACACATTAGCGCTGTACCATGATTTCGGAAAAAGGCCCTACCCCAGATCAATGTGGGGGATGTTGAAACGATGAAGAGCCGAATACCTTCAGCTTCAAAATATGCATTGAAATATTTACAGACTCACCTGAACCTGCCAATTCGTCTCAGATGGGAGAACATTTCTCCTCCCGGAACGTACTCCATCACCATGTACAAATTTGAGTTGTCCTAGTAACATTAAAATATCATTTTGTGAGACGCTAGGTAAATGCAGGATCAATCAAAAACACTGTATGAACTATTGCTACTGTACCTTGAAGGAATAGTCAAGTTTGACCAAGAAGGGGAAGCTGACGGCCTGTAATATTCTCTTCTCATTTAACGTGTGTTCTATTTGCTTGAGTTTCACCACCTACAGACCAAAAGACCAAAGAACCACAAGAGGGGTCAGGGAAAACGGTATTTGTATGGAAAACTTCACCGAAATAACAATTATTTATGGATAAATATAGGCCATCTTAATGAATCAATACAGGCCAGCCAGAATTCAGACAACACATAAAACATCACATTAAGTTTTTGTAAAATGCAGATGTAAAAAAACAATGACAATCTGTGTGGAATGAATCTGTTCATTTCAATGACCATTTTGTGACACACTCATGTATGGTTCAAGATCCAATTCACCACCATTCAACCTGAGTCTGACCATGGCCTGAAGTGGCGCTGTCATTGAAGCGGAGAGCTGCGTTTTTGACATACCATGTGACCAGCTCTCCACACGGTGTTAGGATCAGTACTTGAAATGAATTTGCCACTTGTTAAAAGCGGATGACGTACCAATCCAAATGTTCGGAGCAGAGGGAGTATTTAAGAGTTGCAGTGGAGTCCTTTAACTTCAGCTCCCAGGGAAAAACCTACCTTTTGCTTGTCCAATATCTTCATGGCAAAGTACTGCTCCGTGCCTTTGTGCTTCACCAGCATGACCCTGCCGAACGAACCCGTACCTAGCGTCTTTAATCTCTCAAAGTCATCGAGGCACGTCGTGCTCTGTGGAAACAAACAGAACACCACTCCGGTCGGCCAACAATAGACGCATCAGAAACCAGTTTATCACTTTGTGTGACTTTGGGATCGACGGCGTTGGCCTCGGGTCACCGTGCTCACCTGTGGCGGGCTTTCCCATTTCCGTAAAAAGTCTTCTTTGGCCTTCGCTAGAAACTCTTTCACTGAAAATGAAAGGGAGACGTGATCATTAAAAGGTACCAGCATTACAAACTGATGAATTACCTAATGCTTATATTGATTTATCATGGAATGGGGACAACAATAACAAACTATAGGAACGCTATGGTGTAGAGGCTCAAAGGCACGCTAGATACACTGGAGAGTAAAATAGAGAGGCTGAGGGGCAAAAGAAGTGTCTGCATGTACTATCAATGGGATATTAACAACAGCACTAATTCTGCTTGTCTAGCGATAGGGCAAGACGCAAACAGCAAGCGACGAAAGGGTGGCAATAGTAAGAAAGTATGCAAAGGGTTTTATCATTTCTGCCTCACGTCAAAGGTAAACCAAAATCAGAGGTTTTCTGATTTCTGTACTAGGGAAACATGTATGGCAAGGCTACAGAACTCACATGGCATCAAAAATGAAAAACAGCAAGGACAAAATGACATGGAAAACAGCAGACGGCAGATATCCAGAAGGGCCGGATGTGGAGGACAAAAACATGTGTTTGTTATTATCAAAGCACAAGCGCACAGCAACCTGGTCTAGCAAGTTATCCCAATGTGACCAATGCCATTCTGTCATTTTGCTCAAAGGATTTGCAGGAAGAAACACACCAACGTGGACGGGATGATAGCAAAAAAGGGATACAGAAAAGAATATTGACAGACTTCATAAAAGGAAAAGGTGTGAACATTGCCACACCATAGAGGACAATGCATAGTTGACTTTCACATTGCTATGTAAAAACATGAAGACTGTACAGTCTACTGAAGAGGTGTCACAAACATTCACAAAAAAAAACAGATCTCAATCAACCTTCAAAATGTCAGCAATGCAGTCCAACAGTCACCTTGATGAAGAAGATATAAACGAGAGGCACAGAGGGAACGTCCCTTAGCCCTATTGGAATCTCACCCATCCATATAGTGGGACTATTCTGGGACTTAACCAGAGTTGTACATGTCTCCTTGAGGTCGCTCCCCAATATAATGTCAACTAAATGGCATTCGGTTGGTTCAACAGTAACTTGCTCTTTAAAAAAACAAAAAACAATTGCAGGATCGCTCGCTAGATATGCACAGACCCTGTTGACATTTACATGAACCGTTTTGCCAAACTGAAGTGCACTCTCAAAACATAGTACCTTGCAACAAGGACACAACTCTTGTGATAGAGGTCCTTTAGCAGGAAAGACCGTCCAGTTGGCATATAAAGGTTAACTGTTAACATACTTTCTGGTCAATGGGGAGAACTGGGTCATGTTTTCTTCAGAGATTTAGTTGATGAGTTTAGTCATCTGTGTCAGCTGCTTGCGCCAGAAAACTCACTCAATGCAAATTGGTGGCTTATTTTCAGTAAGATAGGCCTGGTACATTGTTTATCATGTTGTCAATAACGGAGTAAGAGATACGCGGATAAGAAAAGCGATAACAAACTGTTGATCCAAAACTGTGGTTTTAATTTTCACCCAAACGTATAGCAGTGCAGTTGACAAGGAAGGCTAACATGGAAACACATACAGAAAAGGCTGCTATATAGGGAACTAGGTCCAGGTCGTCTTGAGAGAGCAGCCACTCACTGCAGCCAAATCCCAAGCCCAGGGCAGAGGGTCAGCTTAACCAGATTTAACAGCTAGCCCATGAGAACCTACAGATCGTAACTACAGTGAAGAGATGACACAGTGTGGGTCACATCCCTTCCTGTAACTCCAGAGCAAGTTCTGCTGGCAATACCACGACCTCTGAACATTAGTTGACAATTGTTCTTAAGTTCTGAAGTAGGAAATCGCTACATCGCAACAGAAATGTTTGGGATGATGGTACTACTGTGCCTTTTCCCATATAAAGTGGGATTAATCTAGTAACGACTATCCTGATGTTACATACCATCAGAGAATGGACAAACTTCTGCAAATGCCCCCACCTGGATTGCTCATCATCACCTACCTGCATACGTCAAAGCTTACCGTCACAAATTAACTCTAGCCTCGTTTCAGCTACGTCAAACCTTTCAAAGCTTGTAATACCCCTTATCCTCTGACGAAGGTCTGATGACAAGCCTTTACTATTCCATGACAAAATTGTCTGAGAGTATGGCTTGGTGGACCTTCACGTTTAGATTAAGTTAAAACTACTGGCTTTTCGTAATTGTGCTCATGTTTATTTGTGAGTGTTCAGGGGGCCTGTAGTGGACCCCAGTTTCATGAATAGGAAGAAGGCATTTGTCATTTCTTCGCCATATTTGGTCACAATGCTGCACATGCAGGTTGTGTTTATGTCATGTAGGCCAAAACAATATACTTTGGAAATATACAAAGATCTAACTAAAGTAAAAAATGCAATATTATATTTCTAATTTGGTTGACGTTGTGTTTTTGTCTGCACAAAGTTTGTGTGGAAGAACTGTTATATCTGCAGGGTGATGAGAGCTTAAAGGACAACACCCAGGTTTGACCGACAGATATCCCGTGTGGTTCAGAAAGAAAGCGAAACATAACTTCATCAAATACACCTTATCCAGACAAACACAGAGGCTAGCGAGCTGATATGCGGTTGGCGAACATACAGTACGGCTCACCACGGAAAGGCGAGTGAGCAACCATCAAGAGGAGGGGAAAGACAGGGCCTTGTGGAAGCTAATCTCCCACTGCTAATGTTAGCTGGCTAGTTAGACGTCCCCTCTTCATTCATTGTTCATTTCAGTCGACACGTGTTATTAAAACCCATCCAAAGTATCAAAACAAAAACAAAAACAAAGAAACAAACACAGTAGTGTATGTATGAATTCAGTGAGGTGACGACCATTGGGCTACTAGTTACCGGAGGTTCGAAGGGTAAACATTAGCAATGCCCCCCCTCACATCTTAAGGTATTTAATGATAACTGTCAGAGATGCTGCTGCTGGCAATACTCTCAATTCATGTCAATTGGTGATGTCACACCGCAGCAGCCAACAAGCTCGACTCATTATCTCGCAAGTGCCAAATGTTTACCAGACTGTGATGGAGTGAATATTGAGGCAAAGCGACCCCCTCACCCGCCTTGTTTTGAGGCTACACAGATTAAGAGTGCGTGGATGTATCCCATGCTAAAGCACTACCAATCCCGTGTTTCCCAGGAGGCAAAACATGAAAGCACGAAAAACAAGGACACCTCATCTTCATCTGAAATCCACCAGATCACTCACCGTACTCTAGATCGTTGCCTTTCTTGGCCGTCGCAGCGTTTCCCATGGTCCACGGATCGCTCGGACCGTGACTAGAGACTACACACACAGCTGATGTTTTGTGGGGTTTCCAAAGCTTGCCTTCCAAAATGTAGATACGCGTGTTCGGTATGGGGCAGATAAATAGATGACGGCCTTAAAAAACCCAATTTCTAGGATGATTGAAGTGTCCTTCCTCTCTTTTTAATCGATATCCGTCCCTCTGTGTTTGCTGATTGCGATAGCGTTGACATGAAGCTAGCGGTCACTTGCGTGCTGCTCTCCTCCTCCCCACCCCCTCTCTCTCTATCGCTCACACGCACGCACGCACACACACACACACACACACACACACACACACACACACACACACACACACACACACACAC
>JAOTIX010000132.1:2034645-2044953 GCA_027123715.1 Gaidropsarus macrophthalmus
GATCGCCAGCAACTGTGAGTTATTCATAATTGGCTTGTTGCAGAAGTTGCCATTCTTAAATTCAATGTATAACCAGCAGAGGTCACCCAAGCATTCCCACACAATGTATTTTTATTTGAAAAACCTTCATTAAATTTCAAGACTATTTGTAGTTGGGCATACACGTTAAACGTCATATACATTTTTGGAAAATGTAGCCATACAACTGCAAAAATGTCATTGAAGCAGATAAAACTGTTTCATCAATGAAATCAATTTGTAGATGTATATACATTGGAAAACGTTTAGGTAACTTGCCCCAATATACAGTTGGGCTATATCTATTGTGCTGATGTTATTTGCAAATATAAAATGCTGGCTTTGTAAGGATAACTTGATATTTGAGACTAATATCTATGTTGTTCTTTTATATTTGAAAGAACTCTATAACAACATAGAGGGACAATCATGCATGACCTTTCATTATAGGGCTGACGTCATATATGAATAGTGTTTAAGGCCCTTTGAGAGGCCAGTTAATTGGATGGTCACTACTAGGCCTATATAGATTTATCCCTTCTTTGCCTTTGCTAATATTTCGTCACAATTTAAGTAGCGGTGTGTTGGCAAGATTAGGATCACAAATTGAGGATCACATGAGTCCGGATAGGACATTCTTTACATTGATTTGAGTTAACCAACAATGTGTGGTATTCCATGTCAAGGTTAAGGTTTATTTGTAGTGCCCTTTATGTCAGCGGATCTCAAAAGTCCTACAACCACTCCAAATTAATATAAAGCTAAATCTGCCTCAATTTTAAATCTTTTTTTTTTTTATATATATTTTACGTTACCCTTAAAAGTGTAATCTCTCACCCTTAAAAACTAAACACATCCATCCTTGTATAGTATTAGTATATATCTTGTATAGGATTAGTCACAGGTCTAGAGATCTAACCGTGGGCTTTAGTGGTCTATTCACAACCTTGTTGGGGTCAGACATGGTGCCCTTTACTGCTAATAGTGTTATTATGGTCCAGGAGACTTTCAAACAATGTAGCTCTTGTCTCCACTTCTGGTTGACGTAATCCTCGCACGTGGATTATGGTTGTAATGAGATGAGAAACTGTGAGCTCCCTGAGTTTTGCAATGAAGAACAAACAGACAAATTAAATCCAACCGCCTGTAGAAGTAAAGGTGATTTTCAGGGTAACGCAAGTTTCAGTCCGGTGCTTGAAATACACCGCAGATGAGCAAATACTTCTGGTTAAATTTTTTATTCTTGGTTTCACTTGGTTCTAGGTTAACAAAATGTTCTCTCTTCAGTTGATCGTACGGAATCAACTGCTGGGCACAACTTCTTTAGTTCAAGTTCCTCGTTACACTCTCAGGATGAACTCTCAATGTGTGCTCTGGACACATACAACAGTATATCAAAATACATTTAGTGGGCGGGGCTCACAGTTACCTCCAATCATACTTGTTTGACATACAAAGGATGAATAGCTCATTAGTTACTGTTCATTCAAATTAAACCAATCACAAACCGCCTTCAACCTCTCCAGGTTGAACAACTGGTGAGGTGTGATGCCTGGGCTGGATGGGCCCCAGACCTGTGGGTGTGTGGGGGATCTATCTTTGTGCGGGAACATCCTGGTTGAACATCTCAATACCTTTAAGACCAACAGGGGGTTGGATACAGGCGTCTGGAAAGGGGAACAGCAGGATGAATAGGGAGGGTGAAGGGTGAGGGTGAGGGTGAATACACATAAGTTGTTTGATCAACTCCTCAAGCATATTGGGGAGATAGGGACAGACGTCTGGCAAAGGGGAACCTCTTGCTCAACATACTGGTTGAACATCTCAATACCTTTGAGACCAACAGCAGGGGGTTGGAGACGGGCGTCTGGAAAGCATCAGGACAGGGTGAGGTTAAATATTCATGGGCAGACAGCAGGCACAGGGAGGATAATTAAATAACCTAAACCCTAAGGTATGCAATACCCTTAAATGTATACAATAACCGTAATGTATATCATAATATTACCCTTATGTATCTAGTAACTTATATAATAACCCTTACCCTATCAACTAGTAGTTGGGGCCAATGAAAAGGGACCTAGAAGAGAGGGGCGTGAAGGCAGAAACCATTTGTAAAATGATCCATTCCTCAACACACCATTCAACGATTCACCAATCTCAAGTACAAATCATGTTTATTTTGCTGTAGTTCGTAGAGAGCATTTCATTTTAACTGTAGCCTGCTTCCTAAACAACCAGTTGTGTAAAAATCAATGGCCCATATGGTTAACGCCACGTTTTGTGTAAGCTAAACTTTTAGCCTAAGTTCTACCGGCAGTCCCCTGCATACCTCATAAAATCATGTGTTTTATTGGCACACATTTGCCAGATTGGGTTCTAACATTGTGAAACCTTTAACAAATCCGTTTTAAAAGGGGTCGCCCATAGAGTCCGCTAGAAAAGGATATTGGCACAATGGAATTTGTGTTCACCCATGCTGTGTGATTGGCCGGCAGGATGGTTTACAGCTCAATGGGCAGTCCCTAGAACAGGGATTCCAAAGCATATATATATGTAGCTTATATATGCATAGGCCTGTACAGGTCCACTTGTATCAGGTGGAAAGTCAGAGACTCTATTAGGAAACTGACCAGACACAATTTCATTGTGGTTGTGTGATTACACAGGACGAAGCCATGGTTAGCAGGTGAGTGTTGATTCCTCTTCCGAATATGTTAATAAATGACCTTGACTATAATTTTTTTCCCCCCAGGTTTACCCTGTATTAAAATGCAACGTAGTTTATTGAGCTGGAAACCTGATTTGATCCGTGCACATATATTCGAGTAATCCTTTTCTTTCCAAGTGACTTGAACGCTTAGTTGTACTTGAGCCGAATAGCTAATACTCTTGGGTTATTTAAAGGCCATAGTGTTCATGTTGACCTTATAGCCATTTGGAGAAAATATGAACTGGGCGACCTGTTAAAACCACAACCTTTTGGTGGCAGATAAAAAAACAACATGTAAGGATGGAGATCTCCTCAGGCTTGAATGTGAACATGTCATCTTGACATTTCAGATTTGAACACCCAGCCGGTGGCTACAAAAAGATCTTTGAGACTTGTGAAGAGTTGTCCGAGGCTCTTCCTGCAATAGTCACAGGTGGGTAGTCGTCTGCCAGCTGTCATTTGTTGTTTTTAAAACCTGTGTGTACAGTACACCAGTTAGATAGACACATTATAAAAAAAACTATTTTGGATGTAAAGATGTCTCAAATGTTATGCGAAACATAGATGTTGATGTTGGCATTTCACAGGTAGAATTCCTTCCTTCTTGAGAGGGAGTCTTCTGCGCTTAGGACCGGGTCTGTTTGAGGTCGGAGATGAGCCTTTCTATCACCTGTTTGATGGCCAGGCACTCATGCACAAATTTGACTTCAAGAATGGACAGGTCACCTATATCCGAAAGTAAGAAAACACTATAGTGACGCACTTGATGCTGCTGATTAATAGATTCAAGATTCAAGATTCAAGATTCTTTTATTGTCATATGCGCAGTAATTACAGAGTAGTCACTGGCAATGAAATTATTTTGTCTCTGGCTCCTCTAATAGTGCAATGTTAAATGACCAACGACACTAACGTATTCCCATTTCTTGTTATCTCCATCTCTCTACCTGTAGGTTTGTCAAGACGGACGCTTACGTACGAGCTATTACTGAGAAGCGTGTGGTCATCACCGAGTTTGGCACCTTTGCTTACCCCGACCCTTGTAAAAACATCTTCTCCAGGTGTTTTTTCTAATACTCAAACTGTTTACATAATAGCCCACATAAGTATGGAATAGAGTTATTATGATCAAACAAGAAATCAGGCTATTTTGTCACAGATGCTTGTTCGGTCCTTGTTTTGTCTGTATTTTGCAGGTTTTTTTCTTACTTCAAGGGTGTTGAGGTGACAGATAATTGCCTGGTGAATGTTTACCCAATCGGTGAGGACTATTATGCTGTCACAGAAACCAACTTTATCACTAAAGTCAACACAGATACGTTGGATACCATGAAAAAGGTGCAACACCATCCATCTCCTGTCTATTGTCCTTTTATTATAGCTTTAGCTCTGCATTTAGTCTACATTGGGAATAAGGATAAGTGTCATTTGTGATACCCTATCTTTTGCAGAATAACATAATAACATCATCAACAGTATAACATCATCAACAAGTGTTATTTGCACAGGAGTGTATATTGCACAAGTCGAAGTTAAACAAGTTATTCTGAAATGACTATGATGTCCATGCAGGTGGATTTGTGTAACTACGTCAACGTCAACGGACTGACCGCCCACCCCCATATTGAGAGGGACGGAACAGTGTACAACATTGGAAACTGCATGGGGAAGGGGGCCACCCTGGCCTACAACATTGTCCGGATGCCCCCAACACAGAAAGGTTGATCTTGTTTGCTGTATTCATTCAATTCAATTCAGCCATTCATCCATGTTCTTTTTTAAGAACGTTTTATGCTCCATGTATTATTGGTGTTTGAATAGTTCAATCGGCAAATAAGCAATGATCATTACTTACATTAATCAAAATAGCATTTCTCTCTCCCCTTAGATAAATCTGATCCCATTGAGAAGTCCAAGGTGGTGGTTCAGTTTCCCAGTGCTGAGCGATTCAAGCCCTCCTATGTACACAGGTGTGTAATATCTACAGTACATCACACAAACACTCCACAGAGAGTTGTGAACTGTAGAATGTGGGAAATCTCTCGTGAATTATCTAACCAATATCACTTTCGTTTCGGGTTTTTTCATCCCAGCTTTGGCATGTCTGAGAACTACTTTGTCTTCGTGGAGACGCCGGTGAAGATCAACCTGCTGAAGTTCCTCAGTGCCTGGAGCATCCGAGGTTCTAACTACATGGACTGCTTTGAGTCCAACGAGACCCTGGGGGTAAGAGAGACCGCATGGACCAAACACAGATGCATGGAGCCGCTGATGGTTCAATGTATTTCGGAGGGACCTTTGTAGCGAGGGGCCAATGCATCATAGTACGACAATGACCCAGAAAGAGATGTGCTGTGTCAATTCATGTTCACAGACATGGTTCCACATCGCCAAGAAGGAACCCGGAGAGTACATTGACCACAAGTTCCGCGCGGCACCCATAGGCCTCTTTCACCACATCAACACCTACGAAGAGGACGGCTTCATCGTGACGGACGTGTGCGCCTGGAAAGGGTAATCAACGGAATAACTAGAGGACATTCATTCAGGTTTTCTCTTATGTTTCCCAAAGGAAAAAATAAACAAAATAGATTTGGCTAGATAGTTGCAGTGTTTTTCATTCCCCGTGTGCTGCAGTTTCGAGTTTGTGTACAACTACCTCTGGCTGGCCAACCTGCGTGCCAACTGGGAGGAGGTCAAGAAGGCGGCCATGATGGCCCCGCAGCCGGAAGTGCGCCGATACGTCATTCCCTTGGACATTCACAAGGTCGGTCGGTCACCCAGCGGCATTCATTTGCCGTTAGAATCATAGACATCATATATAGATAGACGGAACATTGAGCGCTACTGCCTACTGGCACTGACGACAAATACGGTGGCCATCTTGGAGTGGTGATCCGCTCCACTCACTGTAATGCGTTTGGATGGAGCAACACGCCAAACCATGTGTCCTTTATCATAGGCACACGTATGACGAAAAATTGCAATGGATGCAATGGATGCAATTCCATTGCATGGTAATGCGTTTTCTAAACGCATTACCGTGAGTGGAGCGGATCACCACTCCAGATGGCTGCCATATTTCTCGCGTCCCAGCACCCAATGATCCGTCTATGTATATATGTCTATGGTTAGAACGGCCAACAGCATTGTCCCATGTCCAGTACCATAATTCTAAAGTTCTGTCGTCACGGTGCTGGAACCCGT
Organism: Gaidropsarus macrophthalmus; assembly: GCA_027123715.1. NCBI lineage: Eukaryota > Metazoa > Chordata > Actinopteri > Gadiformes > Gaidropsaridae > Gaidropsarus > Gaidropsarus macrophthalmus. The sequence goes on from JAOTIX010000132.1 coordinate 2,040,584, forward strand.
GTCAGGAGGAGCAGGGGAAGAACCTGGTCAGCCTGCCCTACACCACGGCCACAGCGGTGATGCACTCTGACGGGACCATCTGGTTGGAGCCCGAGGTGCTGTTCTCAGGGCCCCGACAAGGTAACCCCCCCCACCCCCACATCCCCACCGACACACACAACAAACACTGGTCGTAAACCTTTGCTTCTGAATACGTATTGTTGCGCGTAAGCAGCATATTTCTATTCACCCCGGCCCCCCACCAGCCTTCGAGTTCCCCCAGATCAACTACGAGAAGTACGCTGGAAGGAACTACAGTTTCGCCTACGGCCTGGGTCTGAACCACTTCATCCCAGACAGGGTACGTAAAGACAGGCAGTTGAACGGTACTCTCCTTTTGAACGTTTAACTAAATCATGCATTCAGGTGGTACTATGGTGCAACGGTATGCAACGTGATCGCCCATTAACCAGGGCTAACATGTATACCGTTTGTTCGTCACCGTTACGGTTTGCTGACGTTCTTTTCTCCCAGATCTGCAAGCTGAACGTGAAGACTAAAGAAACTTGGGTGTGGCAGGAGCCGGACACCTACCCCTCCGAGCCCCTGTTTGTGCAGACTCCGGACGCAATTGACGAGGACGACGGTAGGTCAACTGAAGGTCAGGTCTCCGCAAAAGGTTAAGTCCTTCACTCGTGATGAATAAGAAACCCCCTACCTGCTGCCTCCAGGGGTGCTCCTCACCATCGTTGTGGCCCCTGGGTCCCAGAGGCCGGGCTACCTGCTGATCCTGGACGCCAAGGACCTAACGGAGATCGCCAGGGCGGAGGTAGAGTGCACCATGCCCGTCACCTTCCATGGGATGTACAAACCTTGAGCTGCCGGAGAAGACCCAAGTTCCCAATCCGCAAACAAGGACATTACATTAGTCATTGTTTTGAGGAGGGGGAAAAAATATTGTATACCTCCTTTTTTTATGTGGTCTTGATTTAGGTTGGTTGCGGACTGGAGTCAGATCAATTCTAATGTTAATGTTTGAATCAAATCGAATGGAGCAATTTGTCGTGTTCCACTGATTTCTTTAGGACCACACTTCACTAAAAATAACTGTTTTGTAGAGAAATCCGAAAGTACGTTGTGCAAGTCATGTTTGTGCTCAAAATAAATGGATATTTGTTGTTTGTTCACAAGGTGTGTCACTTGCTGTTTTTGGGTGCCTCAATGTCTACTCTGTTCAGGCTATAAACGTCAAAATAAGTTAACAATTTAGCAAAACATAGTGTTCAGCCTCCAAGCATACATTACGGTGTCCTTCAGCAAAGAGTGTGTAGCTTACCATTTTTCTCAGAGCTCCCTAAAATTAATCCAAAATAGGTTTCCTTTATATAAAATTCTGAGTGGAACCCAATTCAATGCATTGTATTAGTTCTCTACAGTTTCTACAACTACAGCTGGATTTTTTTAACTATAATAAAGTAACTGCTCTGAAATATTATCCACACAGTACCTATTTGTAAATACAGTAATACGACCAAAAGCTGTTGGTGCAATTGCAACTAATTAATCTTCAAAAGCAATTGTTTCCCTGAAGTTGACCAACTTTAGGAAAAATCAGCCATGCCTTGCCGGATTTACTGCGTCACCTGTTAATCGTAAGAACAATTGGGCATAGTGTAATTATTGCTTATGTAGGTGCGCGGCTTGGGGATTGTGAAAGATCATGAAATGTTAATACCCAAACTAGCCTACTGCAACTCTGTTCTCACAAACTGATCAAAAAACACGGATTTTCGGTGTGAAATCGTCACATGTGCGAACACCCTGATTGGTCGGTGTGAGATAGTTAGCAGGTGACGCTGATTGTGTAAACTGCGTCGGTGGAGAATTTCAGCAGGGTTACCTTCAATTGCGCAACAATCGCTCTCTATAATCCTTCTCTCAGAATTAACCCTATACGCTCAAAGAAAGCTATTCTTTTCTGAATGTCTTAGATATACGCATCTACAATTCAGAAGGACAAGCGTGTGCTTTCAGGTTTATTTTTGTTTACATAAGAGCATGTTAAACAAAATGACATGGATTTTCAGAGTTCAAACCAAAGTAAATAAAAGAAATGCTGAAATAGAAAAAGCCCATGGCTGAAAGGTGTAATCTCAACTCTCTTTCTCGTAAATTCATTCGGGACAGAGGTTTGCATAGTCATGCTCAAACTATACGTAGCATATATCTTAAGAGTTAGGGTGGTTAGTCTCCTAAATACACAATGGAGTCTATACAACTACAACAACTGGCCAAGACACAAGGTGGAAATAAAAATAAAAGGGTTGCAACTAAAAACACTCTGAACACAGCATCATATATGAAATGAAATCACACACTGCAGCCACAACCCTGCTGAACAGCAACAGGAACTGCAACAAAACCCCAAAAACAACCAAGCTGTAGCCCATAGACAGAACAATTTGACCTTGATAGAAACATAGCACGACGTCTCACGTAATCTAGCCTACTTTCTGTCACAGAGGAGCGAACCTCTGTCCCTCTACACAGACAGTAAAACACAACGAGGGGTCACACACACACACAAGCAGACCACACCAGAGGCTCTCATTACAGAAGTACAAAAGTCATGAACTTCATTCGGTCACCGTGGATGGGTTTTCAACATAACTTTTCTGCAACGAAAAAGAGAAAAATGGAAAGCAACAGAATGGATAGTGCAAGATATTAAAAGTATATATTAATCTATGAATTCCATTATAGTCATGTAAGTAAAGTGCAAATCTCTGGATCAGATGACTATTTGTGCAAGCGTTATTCATTTTCAGCTGATCCACTGGCTCATGCATTTGAGCCCTTTTGCATTGGCCAACCAGCCTTCTTCTTTAGTTGTTGTTGTTTTGTGACAACTTTGGGCTCACACCTTACCAGAGCGGCAGGGTGGCCACGATACACAGGATGCTCAGTGAAACTCCAGGAGTGGTCATTGAGTTCAGTAGCCCAAGAGGCATGTCCCCTACATGTGCATTACATATACATTGTTGCTAAATGACGGCTTGTGGTTTCTGGAAAATACAACAGGGTTCATCACTCAACACCATCAGTGGACGATTTAGTATTTTACACCCACCTCGCCAAAGCATACAGCTTTTTAATTTTTAATTTATTTTTTTAATCGCTCTAGTCTGTTTGTGTTGTTGTTGTTTTTTTAATTACAGCGAGAGCAAGTCTAGCAGACATAACCAATGTTTCCGGTTGAGACTACACACATTGAACCAGTGAAATTGTTGCTGACGGAATTGATCAGTGAAGTTCGCAGCAGAAACATCGCATTGAACGGATGCTAACCAAGGAAAACCAATGCTATTTGGGATGAGACACCACCGAGACCAGCTCAAGTGGAAATGCAGACACACCCCTCTCCTTAACCACACATACACACCTACACACACACACACACACCTACACACACACTTAAAGAGTTATAGGCGCTGGATCAGTGGACTCACTACAACCACAGTCATGCACTGTTGTCTGAAAAAGAAACATTTGTATCGCCAACTCGTCTCGATTATGCTAGCAGGGGAGGCAAGTCGATCTGGTACCACTCCTGGGAGGCATCCTCTGTTTTCGTTGTGTCCATCAAATAAGCGTCCTATTTTTTTCGTTGTTGGGGGACCCAGACGCACTATTGACCGCACCATGTCAATGTCCTAAAGCGCAGCAGTTTGTCTATTATACTTTGTTGTGTGTGTCTGTTTGTGTGAGAAGGTAGAAGGTGGGGGGGGGGGGAGAGAGGCGTGGTCGACTGTTGGCCTAAGGTGGTGGAGAAAGGTTCGGTCAGTTGGTCTCATAAGTGGAGAGCAGGGCAGCGTCCACGGGCTCCATGCACGAAGGGCAGGTAAAGGAGCGCATGAGCCAGTCGTCTATACAGTCCATGTGGTAGATGTGCATACAGGGTAGAAACCGGATGGGGTCCCCGTACAGAAAGTCCATCATGCAGATCACACACCTGGGGGAAATTAGACAGCACCAAAAGTGGATTATGTTGCAGTTCAGGTCCAAAACAATGACATACATACAGATAAGGTAAAAAAAACAACTGAATTTTTATTAAGAAAACGAATTATTATTAATAAATATATGCAAATACACACACATATATATTATGTTTTGAAAGCTTACTCTCTGATCTTTTTCTCTGAGCCATCTTGACCTCCGTCGTACACGCCCTTGGGAAGGTGGTGAATGAGGCCGATGCGCTGTGCAATGCGGATCTGCTCTTCTTCTGTCAACTGGGTGGCCAGGCGAGTCTGACTGGGGGTGGGGTGGTACATTGGCATGTTGGCCTGCTCCTGGAAAACAAAGGGAGGGTAACACATGTTCATATT
>JAOTIX010000132.1:2065300-2076187 GCA_027123715.1 Gaidropsarus macrophthalmus
GGGCGAGCCGGGCTGGTGCCCCGGGCTGGCCTCCAGGGACGGCACCTGGACGCGGTGGCCGCTGGTGGGGGTCTCGGCGGCGTCCTCGGTGGGGACGAACAGCTCCTCGCGGCTGGCGATCTGGCGGCGTTTGCGGAGCTGGTTGGCCCTCTGCTCCCACACGGACATGTTGACCTTCCTCCTGCGGTTGCGGCGGTTGGGGAATGCGGGGGGCGGCTCGTCGTCGCCCCCCGCCCCGGCCTCCGGGTCGTCGGGGAAGGCGGGCCGGCCTCTGTGGATGGCCCTCTTCCTGTACAGGTAGGGCCGTCTCCTCCCCCTGAGAGGCGGAGCACAGCTGGTGTCACCAGGAGGCGGCCATGTGGCCCAACGCTCTGCGGTGTTAAAGCGTTAATGACACGCTCACTCGGGTCATTAAGGCACACCAATCAATTAAAAACCAACCAATCACGTTCCCGGAATTAGATATGTTCGAGCAATTAGTAGAAGGCATTAAAAGTATAGTGTAAGATATAATAATTGAACAAATGAGAAAAGTGCAAATATAATAGTAAATTATTTATGCGAAAATATACATTCAAATGTTCATTCACAAACACAAAAAAATTAAAACAGTAGGGCATAATAACAACCAAAAAACCACAAGCACATGAGGGGAAAGTGCAGGAATAAATTAGAGAAAATCTATTAAAGGATTTATTTTGAATCCATCAGGGAAACTAAAGAGAGGAATTCTGTGTGACGGAGAGGCAGTCAACGATACTTACTGGTGTTCAGACTCTTTTGTTGTCCATGTAAACAATGAATGTTCGTTTGAAAACAAGACATTAGTGTTTACCAACATACACAGAACACTTGTTGTGACGCTGTCCAAAAATACGTAATGTGTAAGATTCAACTATTATCTGTTTGTTAAGTGCAAATACATACATTCAATTTGTATAAAATATCATCAATCAGCAAATTTAGCTGAAATTGAAGGTTTGATCCCAACTTATTTGGTTGTAAAGTCCTCATAGGGAAACATCTTCTATCTAGTTAGTTAACGGAACCTTATTCCAACAGAGAGGGACCTTATTTTACCTTGAATCGCTAAAATAAGGTTGCTGAAATTATGAAGTGAATGTTGCTATATTGATATACATTATGAGGTGAATGTCCCTATGATATGTCCACAATGACATTTACTGAACAAGGAACATATCTGAAGGAACATTTCTTACAAATATAAACCTTTTGGTCAGTGTCACAAAAACAGGCATAGAATAACAAGACAAGATGATTGAAGCAGAACTGCACTGAAGAATTTGCTCTGGGATAGCTGTGGCACAAACAAGACATTAAAATATGTAACAAACAAATGATACAGTTAGCGTCGAAGCTACACGATCAAGGTAGCAATTCAAGCTAATGCCCCACCATTATAATCATACAACGTGGGACTCAGTAAGACTGGACTCCATTTTCCTTTAGGTTCCGCCATGAAAAGAAACTGCAGAAATGCTAGAGTGTCTAATGGTTCAGTGACTGGCCGAAGGGCAATGATTTTCAAGGACTTCATAACGGTCTTAGAGAAGTACCACTATACACAGGCACCAGAAAAAAAACGTTAGTCGATAAAGCGTGTCTCGTCCTGAGAGGCAAAAAGCGATTTGTAACATTTACCTACTGGGAAACATTAAGACGTGTTTATTTCCATTTTGTCAATGATAAGGAGACGGCTGCACTTTGGTTAATTGATGGAACAGTGAAGTCAAATATTTAGCTCATGGCAAAACGCATCAAAGACACCGACCCCATTTTGCCATCCCTAAATAATTGCCTTCCACAATTAGATCAGTAGTTGTCCCAATATTGCTGAAGCAATGCGCACAGGACCACATGCACGCATCCACACCAGCCTTACAGCATTAGCATTACAACTTCCCCTTGTCTCTGTTCAATTGACCACGCTACTATAGATTATGTGGAACCCTTCCAACTGTTGCATTGAATACAACACCCCCCCCTCGTCCACCAACCCCCACACACACACACACACACTGACACTTCCACACAACTCTGTAAGAGATCTCTATCACTACGTCTAAAGCTGCTACATTTGGAAACCCGTTTATTTGTCAAAAACTCTGGTAAAGATAAAAAAAAATCTCCAGTGTCAGCCTCATCCCACACAACCTGAGGGAATAACATTCATTTCATGGTCAAGCCGCAGTTGAATATTCAACATTTAAATCCATTTGTCCATCTTCCAAGGAGGTGATATAATTATTTGTTAATATTACAAAAAGTGTTAGTCATTGGACGGCATGTGTGAACGGCCTAAAAACGGTGTCAGTTCGTGTCTCAAGATGGTCTTAGACGACTTACTCAGCCAACATGCCCTCCCCGCTTCTAGCATATCTTCTGTTGAAGAACGCCTCTTCCTCCTCTTCATCCTGAAGAAGATGATGGAACAAATACGCAGGATAGATCAACAGGTCCCAGTAGTTATGCGGCCACCGGCGCACCAATCATCTCCTTAATTGCTGTGACAAAATGGGAGGTTTTACAGCTGGTCTTCCTACCTTCGTTAGCTCCTGCGCGTTAGCCAGATTGTCAACGGCGATGGCCAAGAACACGTTGAGCAAAGTGTCTGTTTTCAACAGTTGAGGATTCCCAGAGCACTACTGGAAGAACATTTTTTTTTACCTCAAAATCGTAAGAACACCATGACCAAGTATGTGTACCATTCTTGAGAAAAATGCGAGCTAAAAATGTGCCTGAGGCACAAAACCGGGGGTCTATCGTGGTTTAAGCGGTGGAATGTAGATAGCATATGCGGGTAAAGGATACAGTTTCCAAACAGAGTGAGCACTATGAAGTAGATGGAGGACCACATCCCGTAGCGCACGCCGCCCTGGGAGCGAATCCCGTTGTACATCACCTCATTCCAGTCCTCACCGGTCAGGATCTGCAACCAATCCACCCGGAACTCACTGTTACCTCACATGTTCATGACCTTTGCACCTTTCAACAAACACAATAGAACGTAGGGGGTGACCTTGAATCTGACCTTGAACGAGTATTTAATAGGAAAAGATATTTAGTCGAAGTTGTCTTTAATATTCCAACTCGTGTTGGCTCTTTTTTAAGGCAAATCAGCTTAATAAACAAAGCGGGCGAATTAAATCAAATCAACCTTTCATAACTAAATATAGCAGTTGAAGGAGCATGGGGGAGTGAGGCAATTAAATTCCCTCCAATCGAACGGTGCTATTTTTTCCATGCCCTGTAGCTGACTTCTTCCCTATAGGATGTTTATTCTCGTAGATTTCAAGGGCCTTGAATTGATTCATGCACGCACATCTGTGTGTGCGCACATGTGGACGAATGTGTGGGCTGGCGGAGGGAGAGGGGAGGGGGAGGAGGGGGAGAGGTGGTGTGCAAGCGAACGTTGTTTAATCTATGCCCAAAGTGTAAAAAAATAAAAATCTCCCAGGGTACTATGTGTCATGGATGAGAAAGATCAGCAGAGGAAGTAAAAGAGGAGTGTGTGGGGGGGGGGGGGGAGGCCGTGTGGGAGCCAAACCTGAAACACGGTCATGATGGAAGCTGGAAACGTGTCAAAGTTGGTGGGAGTGTAATCCTCAAAGATGAACCTGGAGGGAAGGCAGAGAGGGAGAGAGAGAGAGAGACAGAGAGAGACAGAAAGAGACGGGAGAGAGACAGAGAGAGAGAGAGAGAGAGAGACAGACAGAGAGAGCGAGAGCGAGAGAGAGAGCGAGAGAGACAGTTAGAGAGAGAGACAGAGAGAAAGAGAGAGAGACAGAGAGAAAGAGACAGAGATAGAGAGAGAGCGAGAGAGACAGAGAGAGAGAGACAACAGAGAGACAGAGAAAGAGAGACAACAGAAAGACAGAGAGAGAGAGACAGACAGAGACAGAGAGAGACAACAGAGAGAGACAGACAGAGAGACAGTCACACAGAGAGAGACAGAGAGAGAGACAGACATAGAGAGAGAGACAACAGAGAGAGAGACAGAAAGAGAGACAGAGACAGACAGAGAGAGAGAGACAGGACAGAGAGAGAGACAGACAGACATAGAGAGACAGAGAGAGAGAGAGAAAGAGAGAGAGAGAGAGAGAGTGAGAGAGAGAGAGAGAGAGAGAGAGAGAGAGAGAGAGAGAGAGAGAGAGAGAGAGAGAGAGACGGGGCAGATTGGACAAATGGGAACGTGAGAGGATCAGGGGGAAGAGGAGTACGCAAAGCTATTTTTATCCAGAGGTGTCATTTCACCCCCCCCCCCCTTCATCAAAGACAAAACGCTTTAGGAGGAACCATTGTTGCACGACCGCTTCAAAAATAAATAAACCGTGACATGTGTTCAGATATGCGGCTTAAAATATAACCGGAGGCAATCAGCTCATCGCTAATCACGACCGCCGGGCAGACAACAAATAGTTCTTCTTCTTCTTGATACTCAAAACAATGTAAGCCCCTCCTGGGCAGTCTGAGGGCCATGCGCGGCGCGTCGAGGCATGACCTACCGGCCCCCGAAGAGCTGCATGCCCAGCAGGGCGAACACCACGATGAACAGGAAGAGCAGGAAGAGCAGGCTGATGATGGACTTCATGGAGCTCATGAGGGACACCACCAGGTTCCTGAGCGACGCCCAGTATCTGGCCACAAGAAAAAAGAACAGAATTCAACGCTAACGTAGATGCTATCTGTGCTATGCTAGCTAGGCTAACATTGATAGCATAGCGACTAGGAACGAGAATGATAATCACAGAACTGTATGAATTGAGTATCATCGATTTCTATTTTGTCATTGAAGCACGTTTCTCCAAAATGAGTCATCTTCAAAACCAGCCACCCTAGCGGTGGGTTTCCACAGAGCATATCACCACACGAGTTACACCTGCTGAGATTTCACCCAGGGGTCACACACGTAGCGTTTTGGCATTGCTTTGGGGCTGGTTAGCGGACCAGGACCAGTGACTCAGATTATATACACAGTGGTTTATTAAGCCCAAGTATGTTCATATGGCATGCAAACAACAATCCGTTTTTATGTTAACAATAATTCTCACCACAGTAGTTCATATCAGCGTGCTAGCTATCTAGTTGCTATGTGTTTCAATGGGTTCTAATGGGTCAGCAAGCTTGAGAGCTTACGTTAACCTACAATGATCTATGTGTCCTGAACACATTTGTGTCGCATATAAATACACCATATCAAAATAAACAATTAAAAGTGGTCAAGACACCTTTATTCACATTAAATATTTCCAGTTACAGCGTCCGCCATTGTTTTTAGATTTTGTTTGGTTACTCCCGCCCCTGTGAACAACATAGCCTTCCGATTGGCTCTGAATGGTTCTCATTTGGAGTTGGGAGTTTGTGAACTTTAATTCGCCTGAATAGGCAAATTCGCCTTCATTTCGCCCAACCAGAGCGAGTTTCGCTTCCCAATGCATTCCCAATGAGAGTGAGGCGAAATGTATGTTGTGTGGAAACCCACCGTAACACCTGTACATTCTCCTGCTCAATTATCACCTTAGGACCATCTTATGGCAAAACGCTGTTGTAAAACTGCAAGAGAAAAACGGACGAAGGCCGCACTACGCACTTGGTGATCTTGAAGATCCGTAGCAGTCGGAGGGCCCTCAGCACACTGATACCGAAGGACATCCCGGGGCGGAAGAATCCCCACACCACCTCGAAGATACTGCCCACAATCACCTGACACACAGCACAAACATCAGCTATGGCATGCGCACGCATGGGTGCAGCTAGACGTATCCTAGCGCTAATAAGATGTATTTCGGAGTATGTGTTTGTCGTAGAATGACTGTGACTTTGAGTCTTTGAATAGCGTAAAAAGCACTAAAAAGATTTTTTTTTAATTATAATAAGTGATTACAGCTTTCAATAAAGAGGTGATCAAAAGAGTTTGATACAATTGGTAAGAATGTTCTTGTCCTTCGAGTCCCACGGTTCAAAGACCTGCAGCAGCTCACCCCACAGTCGAAGCGGTTGAAGGAGGAATGGAAGTACAGCCTGAACCCCAGGCCGTACATCTTCAGGAACATCTCGGCCAGGAACAGCCCCAGGAACACAAACTCTGCATAGTCTGGTGAGAGGAGTGCAACAACGCATGTCAGAGGGTCCAACTGCTATGAAGATTCAGTCTATAGACGTTCATGTGTGCATGTGTATGTATGCAAATTGGTAAATGGACTGTATATAGCGCTTTTTTCGACAATGACGTTGTACCCATAGCGCATTATAATGAATAGCTCACATTCACCCATTCATACACACATTCACACACCGACAGCGGGTCAAACCACGCAAGGCGACAGCCAGCATGTCAGGAACAGTTAGGGGTTAGGTGTCTTGTTCAGGGACACCTCAACACTCTAGGAGGAGGAGCCGGGGGTTTCGAACTGGCAACCTTCAACACTCAGCTAGGAGGAGGAGCTGGGGGTTTCAAACTGGCAACCTTCAACACTCAGCTAGGAGGAGGAGCTGGGGGTTTCGAACTGGCAACCTTCAACACTCAGCTAGGAGGAGGAGCTGGGGGTTTCAAACTGGCAACCTTCAACACTCAGCTAGGAGGAGGAGCAGGGGGTTTCGAACTGGCAACCTTCAACACTCAGCTAGGAGGAGGAGCAGGGGGTTTCGAACTGGCAACCTTCCGGTATGTCTGTGCGTAAGCGGGCGTGTGTGTGGGTGTGGTGATCATTTGCATAAACGCATACATACTCAGCATGGGTGCCCCCGGGCGGGTAATGTAAACCACCTCCACCCCCGCTGTCCCCTCCCTCGTTGTAGCAGTTAGCAACATGTTAGCAACAGGCTAGCAAGAAAAGGACAGCACACAGGGGGGAGGGGGGGGGCTATGAGGAGGAGGAGGAACCAGACCCACAGAGGAAGATGGAGAGCCAGTCGGGCTGGTTGTGGTGGACGATGGCCACGCAGAGGGTGTTCAGGGCCACCAGGCTCAGCACCGTCCAGTAGAAGGAGTCCGTCTTCACCATGCGCCGGATGGAGATGCGGAACATGCGCTCCTGGCGCCGGAGGTAGGCCGCCGGGCCGCGGCGCCCGCTGCGGTAGTTCACCCTGGAGCGGGACATGCCTGTGCCTGTGGGACACACACACACACACACACACACACACTGACTGACTGTAGTTAAGATTTCCTAAATCTGATCGCAGACCAGCTGAAAGCGAGGTGAAGCGGATGTAAACAGTGAAAACGGGGAATCTAAACGGTTAAAAATACAACACTGTGTGGACTTGGCCATTGCAGGCATACACTTCTTCTTTTTGACTGGGGAATCAAACCCAGTACCTTTTGGCTGGGGGTCAGACAATCCAAGCCACTATCCGTCTGGGGGGGGGGGAAGTACGCAGGACTGACTGCGAGAATCAAATATTTATACTGAAGGAGAACGTCGGAAGCAGGGCTAATGCAGGAAGGAGCGGAAGGGTGTCGCGCATCACAGAATCCTAAAGGCGGGCCCCCGCTGGCGAGCAGTAGGGAGACCCCCGCTCAGCGTCACTCCTCACTCACTCGTTGTCGACGCGGCCTCTTCCCCCGGGGGTCCGCGGCGGGCCCCTGTCTTCTTGCTGGTGGCGCGCTTCAGCACTGGAGACAATTGGGAAACATGTGCTCATGGTGGGGTTCTGTTTGTTACCGTTAACATTCACTGGAGAGTGAAAAAAAAACACCGAAACGATGACAAGTCCAGTTTAGTAGTGAGACGGTGCGCGGAAAAGCGCGGCCAAGCGACCGTATGCCAAGCGGAGTGTTTTTCTGCCAAGTCATTCAACTCCTCGGTTTCCACGGCAACCCATTTGTCAGTTATTAATGAGCCAATATGGATCGGTATAATTAGACGGTGTTTAGTTCTTATCCTTTTTAGTTCTCACTCGCTACATTTTAAGAATATAAACAATTATGTCCTTGCCACTAGAGGTGTGGTAGACTCAGCAGAAATGCATCATACTCACGCATTTAACATTAGTCGGTTAAAAACAGGATCCTTCATACCAACATTCCAAACCACCATTTATTACTCAACATTTTGAAGCACGATATGTCAATCAGGAAGCAACAGGTCCTGCGTGCTTGCAGTCATCAGCGGTGATGCAACACATCCGGCACACGCACAGGTGTGTCGTGCAGCGATCTGGCGTGTGCGTGAACTCTCTTACCATCCAACGCGGATCTTCCCGAATTCTTATTTTCCTCGGCGAGCATCACTTCCTCTGTAATGGCGATGAGTGTGAAATGAAACACAAGAAAAACAACAGGTTTATTCACAAATTCCATACCGCCGAGCGAGCGCACATACCGCGACAGCGCGGAAGGCAAAGCGCTCACCATATTTGTAGTGGGCTGTGACGCTACGCGGTACAAAAGCTCGGTGAGAGCCTGCGGCTAACTTTTTGCACACCGAAGGTGGGGATGACCTCGCTGGGAGACGGATCCCTTATAGCGCTGTGTGACTAACAAGAATAATAGCATACATTCAGTAACTCCTCTCTCCACCTCTCCTCCGGTGTACTCCTCTTTGTTCTTCTCCTCCACTGCCCCCGTCCCACCCACCCACCCCTCCCACACACTCACCTATTATCATACATGGCCACGACATGATCCAATGTACAGGCGTAGATGTGTGTGTGTGTGTGTGTGTGTGTGTGCACCGTGCACATGCAACACACACTTAGGCTCACACGCACACACACACACAAATGATGTGTGCATTCAGTGGATTTATCTCACAGACACACACATACACCAACACACACAGATATACACAAACGCACACACACACACACACACATTGAAACCCACTGATAGACACAGACACGTACACACACTCTCACACGCACACACATACAAACACACATTTCAGTCAGTGAGTCAATGTCACCCTTTCCTCACCCTCTCCTTGTGTGGGAGACTAACCGCACCAGATTGCCATTGCAATGCTGTGTGTGTAATGCAACTCCACAAAGCTGAAACTGTATAAGTGCCTGCTTTGCACCAAAGCAATACCTAAAGGAGGGGCAAATAAAAGAAGCAAACTCCCTAATAGTCGCTGAATCAATAGACCTTCCATCTGCTTCTCCACCGCTGTATTTGTTTTCTTTCTCCATGGATTCCAGAGAGGCCAAGGAGCAGGACCATGGACAGCATCGCTACGGTTACCATCACTACAGTTAGCATAGCACTGTGTTCCTATTGGCTGAGCTGGTTAATCTGCTGATTGGGCGTAGATGAGACACATCTGCCGTCTTCCTAATGCGTTTTAAACGGGGGGGGGTTCTGGTTCTCCTTTAAGGAGCAAGGCTACAGTTGGCATTGATGATGGTCTATCAGTACCAGCTGAGGCAGATCTTAAGAGGCTGAGCAGCTGTCACTCATCACCAATCTACCGTATTTAGCATTCAAACACGCCTTGTGCCTTGATCTGACAAGCGAGCCTCGCGGTACAGTACCTGCCCTGTCTATCCACGCCCTGTAGCCGTTCAGCTCCCTCTCCGTCTGCTGCTGGCGTCGGAGCTTCATGAAGGCCCGTCTGTTCTCCACTCTCTCCCTCTCCTTGGCAAACTCCCTGGGGGGGGAGGAGGAACTCAGAGGGGTGAGGCGACGACGACGACGACTTCTTCCAGACGTTTCACATCAGAAATAAAATTGGGATCTCGGTAAAACGGCATTATGCACGCACACGCGCAAGTGCGCACACGCACACACACTCACTTACCCAGAGAGGACTCCCAGAACCAGGTTGAGCACGAAGAATGAGCCGATAATGATGAGAGGAATGAAGTATATCCAATTCCAGGTGAAACCCAAGGCATCGTTTGTCTAAATATAAATAATGACACAAGTTAATAGTGTGTGCGTGTGTGTGTGTGTATGTGTGTGTCGAAAACAAATAGACGTACATCAAATATTTTTATGTATTTGAATCATTATTCATTATAAAGACATTAAGTCGACTTCATCTTTTGTGTGAAAATTGTGCATGTGTAACAGCTGGACATTCCTTTGGGAGGTGGGGGTGCTAAACGAATGATACCACAGCATTGCTTGACTTCAAGAGGGAAAGCCTATAAGATATACAACGCTGGTTTTTGGTGGGGAGTTATGTTATGCTTTTGATAACGGGATTCGCAGGTGGATTCGCCATCTTGACCCCTCAAAGTTCAGACAAGTTCACCTTTGACCTGGTTCCCCTAACCTCTCCCAAATGCATCCAATCAGACGACAGCCTTGTCTGACACCTACAGCTTTCTTCATTTTCTAAATCTAAATAGATGTTTCATGAGTAACACATTTGGACTATATCGCAGCTGGCTTTATTCCAAACACCCAACCCACCCTACAGCGCTCTGCCGGACCACCTTAACGTGTCGAAGCATGTAATGATGATCATCTACTGCGACTGCCAGGGGGAGTTTATTATAACAAGGTGAGTGAGTGTGTATGTGTGAGTGTTAGGTGGAGTCTCTCACATTGTAGAGCACCGCCGTCCAGCCCTCCATGGTGATGCACTGGAACACGGTGAGCACGGCGAACAGGATGTTGTCGAACTGGGTGATCCCGTCATTGGGTCCTATCCAGCTGTCGTTGCAGTCGTACTTCTCGGGACACTGCCGGACGCCGCACGCAAAGGCCACCTCCGACGAATCCACCGTCTCGTTTTCTGACCACAGGGAGAGAGATTGGCATTTGATGGCATTTTGCGACGGCTGTATTGATCGGATATTTGCGTTAATTCAGGGCGAAATGATTTCAAATGGTAAATGGTAAATGGACTGTATTTATATAGCGCTTTTCTACAACATCGTTGCACTCAAAGCGCTTTACAATTAATACCTCACATT
>JAOTIX010000132.1:2112237-2125236 GCA_027123715.1 Gaidropsarus macrophthalmus
ACGGCACCCTCGGGTGCCGTGGCAACACTGAGGGGGGCGGGCACACAACCTTCGTCGTCACAACCTTTCTCAACTTTCACTTTCACACACGTACGCGCACGCACGCGCCGTACGATCATCTGTTTAACGACACACGCTAAGAGCCTTGCAAATGTCCGCTGCTAAAAGCGGATCTCTTTAAAACCCGAACTTTGCAATGCTACGTTGTTGTTATTGTACACTTTCGTGATTTCATTCTGCTGTGTTTATAACAACCATGTGTTTGGTGCCAAATCTGTGTAAGCATGCATTTCACCTGATGGGATTTGCAGTATCGCATATTACCCCCCCCCCCCCGTCTCACAATCATTTAGAGGTTGCAAACAATTTTGGTGTTTAGGTTGTCATGGTATTGTTTGTATAAAACATGGGTTACCACCTGAGGAAAATAAGGACAGACCAACCATACTCAATAATCATACATCTTCTTTTTTGGACTAGCTTGACCTGGGGGGGTTATCTGCTGTGTGTAGCGTAGCATTGTTGCTTATCAAAGGCTACATAAACGTATTATCCAAGGGTTTGCAAGGAATATATTGAGGAAGTCAATGCTGGCCTTGCAGCGCTTGTGTTTTTGTGTTTGTGATAAGGTTATGGTGAGGGTATGGCTCAGGGTGTGTTTGTTGGTGGGTTTGTCTGCTCATTTGATCTCATGCTAGTTTGTCTGGAATAGTCTAACAGACTTTCGATGACGAAATCGAAACGAGCTCAGAAAGCTGAAATTTAGGTGAACATGGTGTTTCCTTCCCCTTACATATTTGTCTCATCTAATGCCGTTGCTTGAAGCAGGCATCTGTAACCGCATAATTGGTAAACACAAATTAGGCCAGCCATAGTTAACAGTAAAAGAAGTATTTGAAGAGGTTTCACTTCACCACTCAGCCAGTGTAGGAATGCGCACATTTAAATCCCCAACTAGGAGCTTCAGAAGCCTGCGTGAATCAGTTTCACTCACCGTCTCCCACAAAAAAGTTCTGCTTTAGCAAACGACAGCATACAACCCAAAACATGCCAGCAGCTCACCATCGGATCTATTACCACGTCGACCTCTCCTCCTCCTCCGCCAGGACCTGGAGTCCCTGCAGCAGGTGTGGGAGGCCAGCCGCCAGTGGAACGCCAACTGGGAGCAGTGGAAGACCGGAGGTTTCCTCTCCCTGCAGACGGAGATCATGGACCGCACGGCCCAGGACATGTTCAAACACGTCAGCCAGCTCGGCAGGGAGCTCAAGGTCAGCCCACACACAAAAACACACATTTACACCACGGATCTTCTGGCTTCACCTTGTTCCAGGATGCCTGCTGTAGGCTGCAGATATTATGGAATCAAACTCAGTATACCTTTTGGCAAGGAGTGGTCCCTTTTTGACATACTTCCACAATAACCCTGCCAGTCATCATTTGTCCCAGCCTCCATAAAGCTTTTAAACAAAATCTGACGTACAGTCTCCCAAGCTCCATGTTGTCACAATGTCAAAATGTTGGTTTGTCTGTTTTTTATTGTTCTCTCTGTATATGTTACAAAAGCAGCGATGCACTGTGCCCAAGGCACATTACAATAAAGTTTAACCGAACCTCACCTGACCAATCCCCAACCACCAAGAGAGCTTCACTCGCCTCGTGTCTACAGGACAAGAACTGGGACATAGTGGACGCGACCAGGACCAGCATCGAGCAGTTCAAGAGGACCGTCCCTCTCATCACGGCCCTGAGGAACCCTGCCCTGAGAGACAGGTGATGAACCCCATCCCTATGACAGAGAGCAGGGGATCTGGGAGTGGCAGGAAGCAGGCCTTATAAAGACGTGTGCGCTTCCTGATGATGTCATGATTAATGTGTATGTGATTAATGTGTTCACTTGAAGAAACGTTTTGTCTGGGTTTTTTTCTAACACACATTTTGAATGTTTTTTTATTTCCGAATGTAAAAAATAAAATAAAGCATGTTTTGTTAATTTTCGAAAGTAAATATATTGAAGAAACTACTATTTCTGAAATCTGAACCATAACTATAGTCTCCTGTATATAATTATATCCCTAAACGAACCAAAAATGGAGGCAATGATCTCTGGGTGTGTACACCAGATGAAAACACCTCCTGCCACCTCGTTGGTATTTAAAGCAGCCGCTGGGATAGACGGAGAGGCGTGGGGTTAACCGTATTAACCATGGAGTAACGAGCGTGCGTGCGTGCGTGTGTGTGTGCGCACGTCTGGTGGGTTAATGTGAAGTGTGGCTAAGGTACCCGGGTCTCCGAGGGGGTCGTGTCGTCGCAGGGGCGTCTCTGTGATTAAAACACGCGGGAGAAGAGCCAGAGGGTGATGGCTGGCACAGATTTCACAGCCCTGCCCACTCAACTCCCTCTCTCTCTCTCTCTCTCTCTCTCTCTCTCTCTCTCTCTCTCTCTCTCTCTCTCTCTCTCGTTCTCGGTGTCTCTCCGCCGCGCCCTCTCTATCGCACTCTGCCTGCTGTCAGTTATGCAAGTCAGCGTTGCTAATGAAGCTCCCCGTTCGCCCGTCAGTCGAGGAGTGCAGCGACGCATCTCACACACACACACACACACACACACACACACACGTACACCGACACACACACTGCAACTAACACCACTTTTCCCCCGTTCACGTTCCTCCTATGCAAGGCTATGATTGGACGAATAATGATGATGAAGTTGATGATGATGGGGATAATGAGGATGATGAGGATGGCGGTGTTGACCTGTTGTGTGTGTGTGTGTGTGTGTGTGTGTGTGTGTGTGTGTGTGTGTGTGCGTTTACCCAGGCACTGGAACGAGATCTGCCAGGAGCTGCACTGCTTCCTGGACCACAACAGCCCTGAGTTCACCCTGGAGAAGATGGTGTCCTTGGGCCTGGACCAGCACACCGAGAGGATCTGTGAAGTCTGTGGAGACGCCTGCAAGGAGCTCTCCGTAGAACAGGTCTCTCTCCCTCTCGCTCTCTCTCTCTCTCTCTCTCTCTCTCTCTCTCTCTCTCTCTCTCTCTCTCCCTCTCCCTCTCCCTCTCCCTCTCCCTCTCCCTCTCTCTCCCTCAGAGCCAGGAGGTGTCAGGCATCGATCATCTTAACTGCTACTTATATCTCAGCTAAGATTTTCTCTGTATACCTTTTTCTTTTTTTCATACCTCAAACTGCACGTGGATTCGAATGCCACCCCCCCACCCCCACACACTTCCTGAAAAAACAATGGTGCCAGGGGGGCCCACAAGGACAGGGTCCGGTCCCGGAGCCCAGAGCCCTGGGGGCTGCAGGGAGCCGGAGCCCATTGTGTCTGCTCTGGAGACAGTGAGTTCCCGGGCTCACTAGAGGGAGTCAGAAGCCCTCTGCATGGAGGCAGGGTTTCAGGGGGTCGCTTCAGTGACTCCACCAGCTAATGCACCACCGCTGATGCTGCTGCTGCTGCTGCTGTGACTCACACACACACACACACACACACACACACACACACACTCCTCTCTCCACCACCATTACTGTTGCGTCCCACTGAGCTGCCTTTTTTTCTCCCTCCCCTATTGTTCTCTCTCCGTTCTCCGTTGCGGATGCCGGGGGAGCGATCCGCAAACGATCGAAAGCTCATTTTGCGGATCTAAAATGTAAAGATAATTTAAAAAAAAGAGGGGTGGTTGGGGGTAGAGTTCATTAGTGGGGGGGGGCTGGTTCATTACGAGTGTATGCGTGTATGTATGTGTGTGTGTGTTCTCCTTTGTCTCCCCCCCCCACCCCCACCCTGAGCACCGTTCCATGCTGCCATGTCTCGCGCTAGATAGCAGACGTGGCGGTCGTCTTTGACGCCACGCCGGCGATCAGAGCGTCCCCCCCTATCTATCGCCCACCTTCTCCTAAATTTGCGTTGATGAATGTCTTAATCAAAGTCTGTCCCTCTCAGGGCTCGCCTCATTGAAAAGTTATGATTGAATGTTAATAATCTTCTATTCCACATACAGCGCGTGGAAGCTACATCAGACGCTCGCTGATGTGTTAAGGGGATGAATTCGCAGTTTTGTCCTTCCACTCGGTCACGGACCATTTGAGTGTTAACTTTTTATTTTTTTCGGGTTTTGACTGATGGAAATCCCTGTTGACCTTTCGCTTGTTGCAGTCTATACGCCATAAGTGTGTCTTTGATGAGAAAATGATATGATAATAAATACCGGAGGGTGTATTGTGCACAGCGCTGCCCAGACAAACAAGCCAGAACCCAAGCCACAGTCAGATGGGAATGATGGAGAATGATTTGGGTGTTTTTTTTGGACTGATTACGGCCAAACAATGCATTGGCAGATGTCCGATATCGAAGGATGTTAAATGCAAAACAAATAACAGATTTTGGCCAAACTCTCGCTCTGGCAGAAACCATCAGAATCATACAAACAACCTACACACAACCTGACAAACTTATTTTTGGAACGGAAATAAAAAATCTGTAAATGATTAAGCTACTATCTACGAAACAAAATACATTGTTAGCACTGTAGCTGGACCTAGCATACCCCAGAAGGTCACGGGGGGGGGGGGGAAATATGCCCTCTCTCTCGCCGTGGCAACGAGATGAGCAATGTCAGAGGGCCACGGTGACAGCACCGCACCTACGGCTTTAACGTTTACAAATGACCAGACTGCAGCGCCGCGGTATACGGCCCCGGGGCCAGCCGACGCTCAATGGGGACGACGACTCAATATGGTCAACCGACGAAGATGATGATGATGACGATGATGATACAAAAGGGACAAGCCCAGGTCTTCCATCAGGTCTCGCTCTGACCTTTCCGTAGTGCAGCGATGTGCTTTCAAAAAAGGTCACGCAAGACAGAGGAGAAGATGGGTGAAGAGGACAGCGGGGGCTGGGGCCACGCGTCGCAGAAATGAGGATGAAACTGACCGAGAAAGAGTGGACAAAAAGGCCTTTCGCAGTCGTTCTCCATGTCCGGGGTGCAGATCTCTTTGTGTCTGTGTGTGTCTGTGTCTTGTGTGATGTTGCGGTTCGTATCACAACATGGAAAAAGCCTACTATTCGCTGACTGGCAGTCGGTTATGGTCCACAAAATGCCATAAAAAAAACAGCCTCACATTACCACCATTCATGTACAGTATATTTGCCTCATGGATTATGATGTTTACCTCGGTGAACAATGAAAGATTGCGAATGAGGACATTTAATTGACCTTATCTGTCTCTTGTGGACAGCCCATCCCCCAGTATCAATCCCCCCCCCCCACCGACATAACGTAATTCCATTATGTGCACTGGTGTGTATTGGCTTAATTCAATCACATGGCGCGTGTTGGGGGGGCATGTTTGAGGCAAGACGCCCCTGCGCTGTTGTCGCCGTCTCGGAAAAACACAATAGGCCATTAGGTTTGCTACCCCGTCCGACCAGGCATCTCGCCAGCATATTTCAGCAGAAACACAGGGGGGTGGGGGGGGGAACCAGGTGTGAAAAGCTGCACCAAACGTGGTGTGAAGTCATGCTCTGATAAAAAAATAAAATATAAAAAATAAAAAACCTACAACAGCAGCGCATAGTTATACATCACCACCTCAAGGATTTAACCTGACCCCCCTGATTAAAGGATGGTTACATGAACATGGGTCATCCATAGGAATGAAAGCGGGTTAGTTAGTGATAGCAAACATGCTAACACTAAATAACCTGCTGCCCCTTTCCTCTCAAGGTATGTTCGTATCTCCATGTTGTTCTTGTTGATGTGTTTTTCAAAATGGCCACCACTCACTTGTGAGGATCTTCCAGGTCTTCTTCTCGTCGTCGTAGTACTGGACCAGGTTACTGGGGAGGCGGTCTGGCCCCGGGGGCAGGCCGCCCACCAGCAGCAGCATCCTCTTGTTGGAGCGGATTCTGCAATGTCAGAGAAGCAGTGGGCGAGCACATGAGTTGCGTGAGGAGGTGAACACAAGCCACACACACACACACACACACACACACACACACACACAACACACAACAGGTGGAAGGCAAATTTGAAAAATTGTATTTTTGAAAGCATAGCGTAAGGTGCTTACTATTTTGTTATTCAGCTGACACTTTTACACACGGTGAGTCAGGGGTTAGTTATCTTGCTCAAGGGAGCATTTCAGTAGAGTTCTGATATCGGGGTTCAAATCCCCCCCAAATCCTTTGACTGGGAGCCAAACACGGGACCACAAGACTACCCTTTACCTACTGGTTACATTTCTCGTGTTCTACAATGAATAATATGAATATATACAGTACATTCACTTTTTGAATACAATGCATTGGATATGAACCCTTTGTATAGAGAACTCATGACCGAATTAATCAAATGCAAGACGCACGCACTGCTGATGTGCACTGCAGACCTTTTTGCCATCTGAACAAAGAGAACATCCTGTCAAGAAAGTCCAAACACTCCATCCATTAATTCTACCTGCGAAATGTTACACATAACCTATCCTTTACGCTCTGATACATGAACACATATTAATCATAATATCCCAATACAGTTCCGTTCTCATCTCAGGCATCAGTTGGTGAGTTCTGCTGGATACAGGGCTCCGAGCCAAGGGCCTAGTGAAACAAATGAGCTCATCCATAGCATAGATCCGTTTCATTGGCCGCAATGATTCATGTGACACTTGTGAGCCTATCACAAAACAGGGGGCCGAGTCTTTGTCGACGTGGTAAAAACACCTCAGAACCAAACCCCTTGACTGTACATTGGCGTCCAGCAACAAACCGGTGAAAAACGCACCATTTTCCACCCCAAATCCTAATACGAATTAATCACAAGATGCGATAAAAGTTGAAAATAAGTAATAGTTGGCCTTTACATTCAAGCGGCTTCCCAAGAATTATTTTTATTTAACTTTTCCATGCTTG
The DNA here is from genome assembly GCA_027123715.1 of Gaidropsarus macrophthalmus. Lineage (NCBI taxonomy): Eukaryota > Metazoa > Chordata > Actinopteri > Gadiformes > Gaidropsaridae > Gaidropsarus > Gaidropsarus macrophthalmus. The sequence continues at coordinate 2,119,144 of JAOTIX010000132.1, forward strand.
GCTGTGCTGCGAGCCCCACGGAGCCTTCCCTCAGCTCTGGGCCCACTAGGACGCGTTTGGGGGTTATTCATATGCAAATGAGACCCTGGACATAGATAATGGAGATTAATTGAGGGAAGAGGAACACTGGCATGAGAAACTAATTACGAAGATTCTGTATTCTTTGCTCATTTAGATACTGTACATATGCAGAAATGGGTATGTCCATTGTTAAAGTTTCTACCAATAGTGTTCAGTATAGTTAAAGTTTCTACCAATATAATTCAAGAATAATTCAATGGTTCCATGTACATGGACCAAAGATGCTAATATTTAGTTAGCTACAAAGCTATTGCCAGGGATTCCACCTCCAGCACTTTTTGATGCATTTCCTCTAAATGTGAAGGTACGCCATACCTGCACAGCGCAGTCTTCCCCCCGGTAAACAAGCCCCGACACCAGCAACATCAATCAATCATCTTCCTGACATCACATCAACATCTGTCCACTTACCAAACACTACAAAGTGCTGATCAGGACAAACTGAGAATATGCAGCATGGCTTCTCAATGTGTGTTTGTGGGAGGGAGTGGAGGGGTAAGCACACGCACAAGCTACCTGACCCAGGAACAGCCTCCCATCACCCATCCTCTTGGTGTACAGCATACTTTTATACACACGGTGCTACTAATGTACTGGATTTGCTTGTCAACTGTCATTTTTGGGTATTAAATATTGTGGTTTGTGTGGTATTGTCGTGTGTGGGCTGTCGCACAATTTTTTAGTGTTTGAATTGAGTCAGCAAGAGACGTCAGCATCCGGGTCTTTGGAAGTACGAACGCACCTGCATTTGTACTTCCAAAGACCCAGATGGAGGTACGTGGCATCACAGAGGTATGATTCCTGTGAAAACACATGATCAGGTTGGCATTTACCTCGTTGCCAGAATAGAGATAGCACCGCTCACATCTTTTTGTCAGATATCAGTCTGTACTGATAATGCCCAACTCTCTCTCTTTCTCTCTGTCTGTCTGTCCATCTCTACTGGAGCCCTGGCAGCTTTGAGTGGCAGTCCACTTGCCCAGAAGTACACCCAGAGGGGGGAGATGGCCTGGGGGGCTAGTTTAACAAACACTTGTGCAATCACTGGCAGACATAAATAAACACATACGTAAATGAATGAATCCTCTCTCGGTCCCTCTTTGTTCACTGTGCCTGCCCTCTGTGGAGTGTTTTGCGCGGGTGTGATTTTCCTTGAGCCTGCATGAGTCCAGTTTGTTTGTGTTGAGTCACAGCCACTGTGTCCACCATGTGGCCTTTAGTGGGTGTGTGTTTAGCGTGAATTTGGACATAACACAAACAGCAAGTGTGTGTGTTTGTATGTGGCTGTATTTTTGTCAGCATGCAAGCTTGTGTGAGTGTGGTACATTAGTGTAGCATGTAGTTTGTTTGACTGCGTGCGTGTGTGTGTGCGTGTACGTGTGTCTGTGTGTGTCCTCTCTGTCTGCCTCTGCTTGTTTACCATCTGTCTCCCCGAGCGCAGCACGCCGGACGCTAGTGTTTGTTTTGCAGCTGTTTTCTGACCGTACACATCTGCATGCATCCACCCCCCCACCACCACCACCCCGGCCCCCGCCGCCCCCCGTGGGGGTCCCTTACCTGCTGGCCGTGGTCTGCCTGCAGTGCTGCCTGAAGGGCATCAGGTGGTAGTTCATGGCGTCCAGCAGCAGCTTCTGGCACACGGGGTCGCTCCGCATGAAGTCCACCGACTGCACCCGCTCCACCAGCTCGGCGGCGGGGATCAGGGCGAAGCGGAGCCGCTTCATGAGGTCGGGCGCGTGGTGCAGGCGGCCCTCGCGCTCGTGCTCCAGCCACAGCACCGACATCTGGAAGAGGGCCAGCTCCGACTCCACGGGGGGCGGCAGGGCGTCCAGCATGGCGCACATCTCCGTCAGGTCCAGCAGCAGCACGTCCTCCACCAGGTACTTGTTGGCCAGCTTCTTGGTCTCGTCCAGGCCGTGCAGCGCCGCGATCTTGCAGATCTGCTTGTAGTTCTGAACGGAGATCTGGTCGTTGAGGAACTGCACGCTGAGCTTGGTGATCTGCGGCACGTTGAGGATCTTGCTGACCGACAGCACCTCCTCCACCGTGTCCAGGGAGAGCGTGACGTTGGCCGTGTACAGGTACTCCAGCACCAGCCTCAGGCCGATGGAGGAGCAGCCCTGCAGCACCAGGTTGTTGATGGGCCGGGCGCCGCCACCGGCGCCGCCGCCGGGGGCCGCCAGCTTGTCGTCCGGGGAGGACGAGGGGGTGCCGCTGCTCGCCCGGTCCCCCTTGCCGCCGCCGCCGCCGTCGTTGTTGTTGCTGCTGATGACGTTGTGCGAGGAGAAGAGGGACCTGAAGTACTGGGAGCAGGACGCCAGCACGGCTTTGTGGCAGTGGAACTGCTGTCCCTGGGCAGTGAGAGTCACATCGCAGAACAGCTGTTTCCTCCATAAGAGGTTGAGACCGTGCAGCAGTGTGTCGCTGTGCGTCGGATCAAACGTGGACGTTCGGTCACCCGATCTGGACATGACTTCCTGACAGTAAACGCCACCTGGTCAAAAGGAGAAATGAAGAAGAAAAAAAAAGGAAAAAAAAAAGCCACCGTTTACCACTGCAAGCCTGGATGTAGACAAAATACAACGGTGTGAACTATACCTTGTATTTTCTGCTACACTAGGAAACATTTGTACATTGTTCTTGTGGTTTTCTGTTGTTTTTTTTAAAAAAGGACGAGAAATCTATCGACCATCCATCCAAGTGGCAGAATAACTATCATGCCGTGGCTTCTGGCACAATTCTATGTCCAACCCAGGTACAGTCAGTTTCAACTTTAAGCACTGGTTGTAAAGCAACAAACAAGAACACTGTAGATCCCATGGCGTGTCACTCTTACACATTATTTCGGTATGAAAACGATACAAAACGAAGCTTATCGTTGAAATTTGCGATGTCAAAACAAACTACGACGGGAGATGGTGCAGCGCTTTTCTTCTCGGCAACACAAGCGAAGTTGTTGGATCAGGAGAGGAAAAAAAGGCAAAGCCGTACGCTGGCACGGATAATATGCAGCATTCAGCCAACACTTCTCTTAGCTTTCAGCACCCCCACAATGAGGACATTAGATTCCACAGATTTACGCACGGAGTCATACAAAAGCGATTAGGTTGTCTCTCCCAGCCGTCATCACAGTGCGTGCATTCGCGTGTAGTCTACCTGAGTTAGGGCAACGTGAGTATCAAAAAATATTCATCAAATGCAGATTTCTTTGCAAAATACACGTAACGTGCGCATGCAATGCGCGTAAAAAGACGAGGAATGCTTTTCCATGTCCATGTTGTTTGCTGCTAACTTGAGCCGAGCGTCCGCCAGTAACGTTATCGCGACATTTTCTCAAAGCGCCTGTCACGAGCTAAATGATGGCAGCAGCTCGCCTCACGAGCACCAAAACTTACCTGACTTCGGTTCTTGACAAAAAAGAAAAGTAAGCTTCACGTCTTCCAATAATCTCACTCGAATTTCCTTTGTTCTCCTTTTTTTTAAAGAAATGTCCTTTTTTTCCTTCAAAGTCTACCTTGTCGGTGCCTCAGAATAACCATTGAATCCAACTCATAAAGTCACTATTTTTTCTTGCGTTATTTTGTTGACGTTGATTGTTCTTCAGAATTAACAAGAAGTGTGTGAGTGTGTGTGAGAGGGAGCTGTGCTTTCTGCAAGAGAAGAAGAAGAAATATACGTGTGACAAATTATGCTACCAAGAAACAACACATCATTATCCTTGGGCCTGGGGCTCAGTGAGTCGTAACGAGAGTAATAGGAAATCCACGGTTGGGGAGAGAAACGGTCGTGCATGGCCGGTGGAGAGAGACCATGCAGGGGTATGGATGCTGGAGAGACTCGCAAAATTATGGCTCAAGGCTATTGTAAAAACTGTCGAGCGTAAATGACTGCGATTTCAAACATCTATGGAAGAAAGAAAAGGGAAAAAGGGGGGAGAAAAACCGAGTCTTTTCCTCGCTGTTATAGAGAGAACCGTCAAGTTTTAGTGCGCATTGCTAATTAGTCAATTTCTCTCTGCCTTCACAGCCCGACGACTTTGCTGCTGAGCTGAAACTGCTAATTTCTGGGCCCAGCCTTTTTTTGGCTGTGAACTGGATGGATGAATGGCTTGTCTCGCACAAATGACAAAAAGCCCCTGCCTTAATCTCCATCGCCAAAATAACCCCTCATCTCATTTCTGCTCTTGCTAGTCCTTCAAAAGGGAGAAGCTGCTCCTCACAAACTTAAATGTGGCATCCACCACATAACAAGTATACACAATATGCATTAACCCACATAATGTGAAAAAAAACAATCAACATTTTTACTACACTTGGAAATATCAAAAGGGCTAATGAGAACATGGCCCACAATACAGTATGCCTAATGTAGACATATTACAATGAATTAACAAAACATTCCCAGGAAACTAGTTCATCTTGTCTGATGTAATGTCATGTTGTTGTTATAACATTGAGCTTTGATGCTAATGTGACAAGACAGAAGCTATTTACCTCATACAAGGTTTTTATTGTCGGGTTTGACAGTCTATCTGGGTTAGTTATTTGGCTTTTTAGTGTATAACAATGAGGTCCTAAACATAACAGTATTATGTCTTCATATGCCCGGGCGGAAGTATTCAAATTCCTCTGGTGTTTTCTGACAACTCATTTGAGCTTCCCTAATTCTGCCACAATGACATCTCTTTACAACAGATTGATTGGTGAAATCTCACAGCCACTGCTGGTTTTGTGAATGGGGAAAAAGCCTGTATCTCCAATCAAACTATTGCCCATGGCAAAGGTGAGCAAATAACCGGCATAGGGACGTGCTAAGTAATTAACAACCTGACATTTCTGTCTGCATGTACTACCTGGGATGCGATTCAAGTCCCAAGTTAGCAATGTGGTGTGTTTTGTTTTGATGTTGTAAATACAGGCCTGCCCACACAATACCCTTTGCTTCGCTCTTCCACTGAAAGAGCTTAATGATGTTTTAAATATTAGTCTGATACGTAGAAAAAAGGCTCTCCAATTAAGAACAAACTCAAACATGGATACATTGACTGTGATTCTGTTTTTTTTTCTCCTGACACTTATTATTGGTTAACACGGTGTGACTAAAGTTTTCATAAAAAAAACAAAACGAAAGTCTACTCTTCACATCAATAAACCGAAGAGGGGAAAAAAACAACTAGCGTGAGTAAATCAAAAGAACCACACACGAAAAAAACTCTTATTAGGATATGGCAAACTGTCAATTAAACTAAGAGCGCAATTGGAGCATCTAAAATCGAGATGGAGGAGTCTCTAGGGAGCAGGAGTGACAGATACCTTACGTTAAGACGTGACAGATAGGGATAAATGGCTTTGTTCACCTACTATGAAATAGAGCGACACCATACACTACCAATGCGGTGTTATACCGGGCCAAACAAAAAGAAAGCTATTTAGATACAATAGAAAAAAAGATGCGATTGATTTATTGTCCGACGGTTGAATATTTCACGCGATGTGCTAAAGTTGTGCAGTGTTAGCTTGTTTGTGTGACTTTGTGTGTGCTTGCGCGTCAAACAATGACAACACAAATACAACACTTCATCAGAAGAATAATAACTATGTGGTGGTGTGTGTGTGTGTGTGTGTGGGGGGTATTTGTGTATTTGATTAGGAATGTAAAGCAGATCCCGTTTACTCTGTGGCGTGTTCTGCCCATTTGCGAGCAGCCATGTAGCGCTCGTGGCGTGCTAATACAGTACCCATTACTCTATTATTCTCTTTCAATTTGACCACATACTATTTTCTTTACCAGCAGTCAATTACATTACCTAACTCTCGGGTGAGCTATTCCAACGCAATGAAAATGACCATTTCACCAGCTCTCTGTAGCAACTTCAGTCTCCCGGGACCACTGCTCCTCAGATTGCCGGGCATTTACGCGCTAGCTAGGTTGTTGCAGTTGTCGGGGAGTGTGTGTGTGGGGGGGTGGGTGAGGGGGGGGGGGGGGTGGGGGGGGGTGGGTAGAGGGGGGGGG
>JAOTIX010000132.1:2176661-2188143 GCA_027123715.1 Gaidropsarus macrophthalmus
TGTGTGTGTGTGTGTGTGTGTGTGTGTGTGTGTGTGTGTGTGTGTGTGTGTGTGTGTGTGTGTGTGTGTGTCGGTCTCCAGACTCAGGGTCCCAGCTCTCCCCGGTCCTCCCCGAGCCACAACGCCAGCCGGCCCATCCCCACCCCCATCCACTCAGAGTCCGCTGGCACCACCCCCACACACACACCTCAGGACTCCCTCATGGGAGTGGGAGGGGATGTACAGGAGGCCTTCTCTCAGGGTAACCTCCACCCCCCTCCATTCCATCAGAAATGAATACACACACACTCACACACACACACACACACACACACACACACACACACACACATAGGGCTGAGCAATATTACTACAAAGATTATCATGCTAAGCATTAAGACTTGTGTTCTTAATAACAACACAATTATTGCCTAGAACTACAGTACAGTTACGTGGTGCGATGGTAGGGAAATAATGAACATGAGCACTATTTGCTTGTTGTGTTTCTAAAGGGCCAAGGAGAAATCTGAGGAACGACCTCCTAATAGCTGCTGACTCCATTACCAACACAATGTCATCACTGGTGAAGGAGCTGAATTCAGGTCAATGACCAACACACCAAAACCTTACACTCTGCGTCTCGCTTAAACGATTGCATTAACATGTGGATGTTTATTCCCTTGTGTTCTGTGGGCTCAGATTGTGGCAGTGAGATGGATAGCCTTTTGGACTCGGATTTTGGAGGCAGCGATATACTCGCTCCATCCACTGCAGATCCCTTCTTCACACGGCTAATCTCCAAACCCAGGTATTCGGTTTGCTCCTGCATGCTAACACAAAAGAAGAAGCGCTGTGTTTGATTTAATTGCAGCTCCCAGCCCAGGAGAGTTCAAAAGGAAGACCAAGGTTTGACTAGCTAGTAAACCCTGACTTGATTCAATCGAAGTCAACCGAAACATGGAGTGCTTTGATAAGTGAGTAAGTCCCTCAAAAGGTTGAATGATGATAATGATGATGTGGCGTCCTCTGATTGGACAGGATGGGCGCACCAGACGAGGAGCGCTACGAGGTGGATCTGGACAAGCAGCTGGAGGAGGAGCTCAGGGCGGAGGAGCTCATAAAGCATAGACAGGAACCGGAGAAGGCCTGCTTGGTAAGACAAGCGCTCCCAAACAAACATTCCTTCATACGTCCTTCACTCACCCAGCCACTTAGCAGCTAAAAGGAGGTTGAAGCTATTATCTCAACGCTTTCAGGCAGCATTCGCTATCTCAAATGTTTCCTAACATACAAGATGTTTTAAAATGTCATATGTGCAGGGGCAAGTGAAAATACTTCCTGATATTTGTCTGGGGTGTCTGTGTGTGTGTTTATGTGTGTGTTTATGTATAGGTGACACTGCAGCAGTGACCAGGGTTCTTCATATTCCTGGTAAGACTTGTATCCGATTTGTAATGGATATGAATGGTCTGATTCCGTCATATTCATGAGAAAAGGCGATCGCGATCATTTTGTTTCAAGGGAAAGAGAAAAAAAAAGCACGTTTGGATAAGAATCTGAATTGGAATCTTACTATTCCAATTCCAATATCCAACTATGATCCTCTCCACCAAGCACATACTTATGGGTATGGGTGTTTGACTAATACACCCAGACCTAATTACACTAATATAATGGATGGGGGGGATAAATAACAATTACTTATCTCAAATTAAAGGAAAAAACCTGCTCAGTCACAACAGCTAATTATGCAGCCTAGGAATGGGGAGTACTTTAATAGCATTGGGAGCAGTGGGCTCCAACCTTGGGGGTGGCAACATGCTGCTTGTTTGTTTTGTCATAGCGCTGTTAAGTAATCCGTCGAAGGAAACAGATTCTCTCATTTGAGAGCTGAAGTCATTATGTGCTTGTGGGGGTGGAGGGGGGGCATGAGTGTAATAGTAGCAGATGTGATAGTGAGAGTCTCGACATGGCTATTTTAATGTAACCCCTTGAGAAGACGCAAACAGTTGCATGGCATTACACAACCGATGATGGCGTGATTGCAATGTTGGAAATGCTTTGAGACTATTTCTGTATTCCCTATCTCTCGGTTGAGCAGCTCCGGTCTGGATTCACCATGGAACTACGGTTCTGTTCACAGATAAGCAATAGGCCGGTACCAAACAAAAGAAGACACAGCAGGAACTGACACGGGGGTGGGAGGGGTCATGAAGACATGAAGAATGACAGATTCAAAATCCAACCATAGATTACATGTGTGTAAAGGTATATTTTTTAAACCCACTACATGTTCAAGACAATACTGTGAAAGGACGTGGAGAAGCGATGAACTGATGAGCTGTCTATTTTACCACAGGTGCCATAAAAACACATCTGAAAATATCTACTTTTTACCCTGATTTTGAATGTGTCGTCTATAGCTGTTGTGTGACCGTTACGTTCGTTATACAAGCGGAAAAAACGTGAAGATTTAGTTACATCGTTTCGAAAAACTGGGGTCATAACTTGGTTGCTATATTCAGCATGATAAAAAGAGATTTATTGTAACTCACAAAGACCATTTAAACTGAGAATATAATTCTAACCTATATATCACCGGATTTTCCCAATAGATTATTTGTGTTATAACTGGTCTTGACTGAATTTTGTTTTCTTGTCAGGCGCACAAAAAGAATTTCCTAACAGAGAGGATTGGGTTTGGGACATAAGTCATGTATTGTGCATCCTGCCGTGGCTGATTAAGTGACCTCTGACTGGAATTCACGGAAATTCCCAGCGGAGAATGTGGCTACAAGCTGTTAGCCACATGCTAACAGACTGTAGAGCAGACTGGGTAAATGAGGTGGCATCCCCACATATGCCGCATCTCTTTATGTCTGATATTGATGAAGGCAGTCAATCGAGTGTTTTCATAAGAATATAGAAATAGTCATTTCAAATTCACTCCAAAACAAATGGTTTACTCCGTAACAGACAATATTGTCCTTTTGTTTTTCACTCCGTTATACAAACTGTTTGTTTCCTATGTTGTTTAATATATATTTATTTAATGACCAAAACTTTTGGCCCATTTATCCCTCAAATGAATCACATGCACATAACCACTACACACAGTACAAACATGTCATGCACCTTCTGGGACATCCTTACCCAGCAATGACAAATGGCAAGTTCAGGATCAGAAATGTGTCAAATATATCTAGTTTCATTCTTATTTTTATTAGGTAGTTCTTATCAGTGACTTTGCATGAAGAAGATGCATAATAAAATGTTGACGCTGTATCACCATCTGTTGCCTGTGAACTCTTTCCCTCCTCATCCCAGTGTGACACATTTCTGCTGGTCTGTCTCAGGCAGTGCACATTGGTCATATAAGCACAGCGTTCCTGACCTGATCCTCTATTATTCAAAGCATATATGACGCAACGTAAAAGCTACCATCCAGTGTGACACGCCTAAGTGGGACTGTTCACGATTGTACATCTGAATGAATTAAAGTCAATCAAGCATAAATACACATACATTCTAAAACCCTGGATGAATAAGAGAAGTCAACAGAAGGAATGATAATTGTTGAAACATTCCTTATTTCACAAATGTATTATTTAAGAAAGCCTAACATGCTGACATCTCCCCAAACACCAGCCCCTTCACATTTCAGGAAAATGACTAGGCCTACAGGATGTGTGCAGACTCTGATAGCCGCATGCTATTTATTTGGAATGGTTATATTATCTTGAGGCGATGGAGAAGCCTCACCGGTAGAATTGCAAACATGTTCAGTCGGTGCCGCTCAAAAAAACCCAGTTTTATTATAAAACAGGGTGAGCCAGGTTGCGACTGTTGGCCCTGAGGCCATTCATTGTCTAGTCCTATGTTTCTATGCTCTGTTAGAGGAATGTCAGCGGCTGGAACTCCTGGATAACCCTTTGCCCAAGAGCTGCTTCAAATATACTAATCTGTAAATAGTATTAATACTCTACATTGTTGCACCACTGCAACTCAATCCAAACTTTAAAAAATAAAATGCATATTAATGTGATATATATATTTTTTGTTTATATATATTTTGTATACCTTATAGATCATTAATATGTGATATGTATGTTATATATTATATTTAATGTTTAAGTACAGACCAAACGTTACTATGTGTATATATTATACACACACACACACAGTATATGTGTGTGTGAGAGAGAGAGAGAGAGAGAGAGCTAGACATCAATATCTATAAATCTGTAACCAGCCATTTGAATGATGTTAAGGTATGTTAGTCCTAGACAGGGGAAAGTGACACATGGGTGGATGTGGAGGGAACTGTCAACCGCATTCATTGAGCAACGCATCACAATATGACTGGTCGCACCCAAAGCAGATGTCAAAAACAAACCAATCCGCTGCTTCAGCGGTGTCGTCTTACCAAATGAAACGGCGGAGCGTTTTCACGTCATCGTCCAGCACGAATCGGTGCGAATGTACGGTCGAGGGTGGGGTGACTCAGGAAAAGAGCTGATTTTTTAACACCGTGTAACCTGGGGATAGGATACGAGTTAAAGGGTGAGTCCAATTAACTATTCTGCGTTTTGTCTCAAAACAAGTCCACGAAAAGTAGATGCAGGCAAAGCGATGGATAAAGCATTTCACCCGTGTATCGATTACTTTGTCTGTATCGGCTGGTTCTGTCAAAGTGCAGGCGTACAACTAGCATGGCTGACATTGCGTTAAACACATAGTTACGTGTTTCTTGCTCTACATCACTCAAGTAAACTACTCAGATTGGTATAGACAGTAGCCGTGGATTAGTAATGGAGTATAACACAGGTTCAGTGATAGATCTCTTTCCTTCCAAGTCGTGCAGTTTTATTTCTCGCGATATTACAGACATCAACCCACAGTCTCGACTGTGTTGGTAAGTTTTGACGTGGTGCGGTTGCTGCACACGGGCAGCCTTACTACCGAGCTTTTGCATGGGTGTCTGCAAAATATGCATAACCGCTGACTGAACAAGTGGGTTTTCTAATTTGTGCTAGAACAACAGGCTCAACCGGACAGAAAGCACACCTGGTCGTCCAGTTATATTGTATAGTCAGCAGTGATGTAGATAGATAGATAGATATAAAGACTTTATTTGACATTGCAGTCACCTATACAACAAAATAAAATATAACATAACATAACATCACAAGACAAGACAACACGAACACACATATAACTTAAATACTATACATAAGATTTTAAATGTCAAAGTGAAAAGGTAAATTGCATTTGCCCATAAGTGTAAATATTACTGCGCTGGTGGTGTTTAGTTACACATACATAACGTAGTTAAGTGTTTCCTAAAAGTTCATGAAAAGGTTTGTAAAACACTTCCCATTGGACAATCATAGTATGATTACTTTACATTGTGTTTTCCTACATGGTTTATCTTGTAAGGATGCACTGTACTTGCAGGCCTGTGCATACTATGGCCAGCAGGGTACTGCTTATTGTGTCTGAACCTTTGACATGATCTACGAGTGCACGGTTTGCACAGAATTAGATAACGTTACACACAGTGTTGCTACTTGTAGGTGCCAAGCCTACGTGTCAGAGATTTGCAAAGCCTAAATGCGTTTGGGAGTAGGGTTATTTAACAAATGGATGAGTACATTGGACATATAATTAATGACGATGTGCTTTTATGTATGCTAAGATTCACACTGGCATAATTAGCTATCATTAGTCTGCTTGCATCCTGAACAACATTCTGATATCCAAGCATATACACGACAGCTGCACAGTTTTGCAAAACCCTTAAATATTTGAAATGTATTTATTCTGGCCATGCTGTTCAGGTTACAACCAGAATTACAGACCTGGACGATTTGGTCAGGGGACTATCTACCAATGAATGCGTGGATGTCTATGTGGCACATTTTCCATAGGCATACAGCCTTATAGCCTACTGAGTATCAGTAGCTCCGTTTTGTCAACCTTTCAAAACATCACCTGGCCACACAGGTGATGTGACATCCATTGTATGCATCTTGCAGTGCAAATTGATTGATACTCATTCTTTGTTAGAATAAATTATGCATTTGCCTTTCATGGTAGAGCCGTCATTCATAGCAGGGCATTTGCTTCAGAAACAAAGATGGTGTTATTTGCATAGCAAAAGCGAAATGCAATCACATGGGTGGTCCTGATCGGTGATTATTTTCCGGTCCGAAGATTATCAAATGAATAGGTTTTATTACGGGGATATAACCCACCAAAAAAATGACCAGGCAGCCACCCCTTGCAGTCACGTGGGCGGGGCGCAGCGACGTCACTAGCCAGAGATTTGTGAAGAACAAGCAGACAGAGCGAGCCCGAGGTGCGGCACTTTCTTAGGATTTCCATCGTCCTTTTTGCCAGGGAGAACAGAATATCTGTTCAATATTAAAGAGACCCAATGCCTGGTCCCACCCAAGTACTTTCCCCAAATGGAGAGAATAACAACGACATCGTCCAGGACAACGGATCCAACATCATTCCTTACAGAAAAAACACAGTGCGAGGAGAGCGCGCCTACAGGTAAACCGGTGTAACGCCGCATCTGATCTAGTCTCATCATAACGGCTGTGAGACGGAACGAGATTGCTAAAAGCTGCAGTTTATTTTGTTTTGCAGTGGTTGCTTCTCATCGATGTCCCGTTTGCGTGTGCGTCAGCCCCAATTACAAATTCACAACATGCAATTTAATACTATCTAGTCCTGTCATTGGAGCTATGGCGTAAACCGCTAAAGGCCCATCGTTGTTTTTTTAGCACAGTTATCTTAGAGGACAGTTTTTGACGGTTGTTCCGCTGCAGGGTATTACTGTATGGTGGATCATAGATGAAAGCTCCACCAAAGTGATTACAAATCACGGACTTGTGTCAAACGTTAACGTTATGGGAATGGATGGCCCTCACCTCACTAGGATGGCATTTATTCATCACAGCACGTCATGTTGCTATGTCTATGGCAGCAACACATGGTGTCATCATGCACGCATTTGGATGGATACCCCGTTGCATGTTCCACTTTTCATTTAAAGGATTCACAACGGACATTTAGCCAAGCGTCAATCTAGCCCGGTGATCGGCTGTGACTGCATGGCTAACAAAGCTAACCGTTAACGTTACATCCGCTTTGTTGACATGGGAACGGCTGGCCCAATCCGCTCCCTCGTCCCTCTGTCAGTGGGGGTTCTTCTGCATAGATACAACTGCCACGGCTCCCATTTGGATTTGTGTTTTGACTTTGAAAAACGATGAATGAAATGTGACGAACTGGCTTTCGCTAAATGGCAGAAATAAATAATAATCATATTCTATAATAATCATATTTTATTTGTAGTGCCGTTTATGTCAGCGGATCCAAAAGGGCTACAGTTTAAAAGCATTTTTTTGTGAAAAAATAAAAAAGATAAAAGAAAAAAACAATCTAATAGGAGGCACCAAAAGTTTTACTAAAAAGATAGGTCTTCAGAACTTATTAAAAACAGTGGATCAGTGGATTGTCGTGCCCTCAGGGTGGGGAGGGCAAATAGGGAACATTTCATGCATTTCACCTCCTTCAATCCATAACTGGCCCCATTATACAGCAAGTGTGGAAACACTAGTGAAATGGTGGTCTATTTTGGTTGCAGTTTAGATACAGGTTTTAATGACTGCGGTGATTGTGGATTCTGTACCTAATATTACATTTTTTATCAAAGAACAACACATTAAAGCACTGTGTTCAGACTTGTTGAACAGATGGCTTGGCTAAATGTGTAAAAGATGCATTATAATGATTTGGTACAGAGGGGTCACAGAAGTTGGGCTATCTTGCTCTCTGACACAATTGAGAATAAGTGGTGGTGCTGTATGTGTTATCTTTCTGGGTCCATCCATGATGTGTAACCAAGACAAAATCAATATCCCAATTCCAAACCCCTTCCCATGCCCCTATATTACAAATGTCTTCCCTTTGGTTAATATTCAAAGCAAACTACGTCTGTAGAGTGGGATCAAACTGCATGATTTGCATTGCTTAATGTACTGATCCGAATGGTAATGCCTTATTATTACTTTATTAGAATGTATAAACATTATCTTTTGCAGTTGGGGGATGGCGGTCAACGTATACTCTACCTCAATAACCCAGGAGACTATGAGCAGGCATGACATCACTGCCTGGGTTAATGATATTCTCAGCCTAAATTACACGAAAGTTGAGCAGCTGTCATCAGGTAAGATCCTTTCTAAGTCGAGAGATAGTGGGATTATTTTCTGGTTGCATGCCCACTGTTTACAATAAGCTTTGGTCCGGTAACAGACATGTTAGAGTCACTAATTACTACCTACTTAACTCCTTTGCTTGACCCAGTGATAAAGTTAAATCAATCTCAGCAACGCACTCACCTATTCTTGGTGTGAGGTGTCTATAAATAACGCCTGCAATCGGGCATGTCCTCCTGCTGGGTCCAAGTAATCTAATCACAATCACTCCTGACTGGCGGCCACGGCTAGCACACTCTTAAAGTATGTTGATTCCTGTGGGCTTAGAAGAAGGCAGTACCAAGGCATATACTGTATATGTCGGCCGGCATCACTAAGCTCATATCAAACACGGACTGTTATAGTGTTGTTATGGTAAATGCGATCGCTTCCTGCAAACTATAATAATCTATTCGAGAGTGTTAACAAACTAGGCTGTGGAGTTAATTCCCCATATTACTTGTAAAGCCCCAGGTTTTGACAGCTTCTGATTGTATTCCCTTACCCAGGAGCGGCCTACTGCCAGTTCATGGATCTGCTCTTTCCTGGCTGCATCAGTCTTAAGAAGGTCAAGTTCCAAGCCAAACTGGAGCATGAGTACATCCACAATTGGAAAGTGTTGCAGGCCTCATTTAAAAGGGTGAATGTGGACAAGGTACGTTTGAGAGAATACTCATATCCTCATTGTTACTATGGGTTTGCCCAAGTTACTATTCATGTATGGATTTGTAATTGTTTGACTGTATTTTGGTTCCTGATGTTTCATCCTCTGGGTTTTTACCTTCCACTCAGATTATTCCCGTAGAGAAGCTGGTCAAAGGAAGGTTTCAAGACAATCTCGACTTCATCCAGTGGTTCAAGAGGTTCTTTGATGCGAACTACGACGGTAAAGAATATGACCCGGTTCAGGCCAGACAGGGGCAAGACGCCATCCCCCCACCTGATCCTGGAGAGCAGATCTTCAACCTGCCCAAGAAGTCTCTCCATGCAGCTAGCTCCCCCACAGCAGGTACACAGAGACACCTGGAAAACCAATGCCATTGGGGTTAGTGGGTAGCCTGGTAAGGACAGAATGGCTGTCAAGGTTGCTCATGTTCTACACCATTGTAACTAAGGCACTATGGTTAAAATAATGTATCTGCATGGTAACTATTGGACAGATAGGTATGTCACACATCATTAAATCGAGATATTTTTTGTTGAAATCTTCTCATGGCCTAAGAATAGGATTATAGGTAGACACATACAGTATATGTGCTCTTTGATGGTTTCACAAAGGAGTAGTTGATAGTTGACCTCTATTGGCTGAGTGTAAACTAATGTGACAATGCAACCTAGCTATGCAAGCTTCCATTGGGTTACACCCTTAGAAATCAGTAATTCATGGTCTGGCCACAGTGTCAGTGGTGAAGTTCTATTTTTAAACTTCCAGCACCATGGCTGAAAGAAGTCGTGTTATCATCGTTGTGCTTTTCTGAAAAACGGTTTGCATCTAATATAATACTATGGTCTCCTATAGGAGCCTCCAGGGTGACTTCTACCACGCCTAAGACCACAGCACCATCATCTAGACCCTCGTCAGCCAAAAAGATCCCTGGACCGTCCACTCCAGCCAAGGGAGAGAAAGAACTGGAGGCACAAGTCACACTTCTTAATGAGCAGGTATGTGTCCCTCGTGGTCTTATCGTCTTTGTATGCATAGGTGCCTGTTTTGTCTGAACTCTCATAGAGGTGAGGGGAAGATGAAGAAAATCATGGTCCATTACAATTTACTGTATCTTTACTATTTGTAAGAAGGTGCCAAGATGGCTCCCTCTTATTATATACCAAATGCAAAAATGTTAAAAGGAAAATGATCTTTGCATAACTATTGCATAACTATAACTATAACTAATGCTCATAGTAAAAGATTCCCAAGAAAAGGGTGATTTTGGCTGCAGTTTCTGTTAAACGATGTTCGTGGAATTTGAAGAAGTTATGCTTTTTATGTGTATTTTGGTTCTTATTTTAGCCATGGAATCATTATACAAAATGCATGATTTTCACATTAATCAAACCATCAATGAGTTAACAATAAATAGCCTGTACTGGTCAACAAATGTATCAATTAGCTAATGGAAAAGTGGGGCCAAGTCTTCTTGGCTCCACTGGAATTGTTCTCAATGGAGTACTTATGTTTATGAAGAACCCTGGGTATCTAGGGTGGGGTTTAACATGGGGATTGTGAAAATCCAATGTATTGATCGCACAGTATCACAGTGGAGTACAAATATATAGACGAGCTGTTGATAGTTTTTCCTTTGATCTAAAACCCTGGGCTGTGTGTGGTTGATTATGAACATTACGTTAATTATAATTGGGCATCCTCGCAGATGACTACACTGAAGCAGGCGTTGGAAGGGGTGGAGAAGGAGCGAGACTTCTACTTCAGCAAACTGCGGGAGGTGGAGCTGCTGTGCCAGGAACAGGGGGAGGAGAACGGCCCCTTTGTGGACCGGCTGATGGAAGTCCTCTACTCTGCAGATGAACAGGTCAGTCTGAAACCGTATGGATTCTTGTTTCCTTTTTGTATTGATGAAAACATGCTTTCAGGCATTTGGGGGTCGTTTTGGGTTGCATGGGCACAGCAGAAATATATTGTTGGTACAATGTAAAGTAAAATAAGTGTTATTTTGAAGACCCGCTGTTAGCTAAAAAAAACAACATTACTGCGCGCCAAGCTAATCGTCCTTCATCGATCACAATTCATGCGGCTAGTGTGCTGAGTGATAGAACTAACTACGCCCTCAACTAAACAACCAGTCAACTGTAAACTGATTCAATCGACCAGGGAAACCAATCATCCATGTTTCCTCTCAGCTAATGCTGTTCTGAAGGTCAGAGACGAGTCTTCTTTAGGTCCGACAGCCATCAACCGTGCATTTTGTCCTTTAGGAGGGAGCGGGGGAGCTGGCCGAGGGGGACGGAGAGGAGGCGGACCCTCAGGTCCACGAAGAGGTACCAGACGATCAGCAAGAACAGGATGAATACTGACTGTTGTCCTCCCTCACCACGACTCCACGCCCTTCTTTTATAGTGACGACCGTCAAAGGATTTTAAGTTTTTCCAACGTGGTTTCTTTTTTTTTTGTTCTCTTGAAGACTGAGCAAATGAAGCCCGGGCCGCCGGGGGGGGGGGGGGGGGGGGGGGGGGGGGGGGGGGGGGGGGGGGGGGGGGGGGGGGGGGGGGGG
>JAOTIX010000132.1:2385097-2395883 GCA_027123715.1 Gaidropsarus macrophthalmus
TGTGTGTGTGTGTGTGTGTGTGTGTGTGTGTGTGTGTGTGTGTGTGTGTGTGTGTGTGTGTGTGTGTGTGCGCGCACCCAGTGAGGTTTGGAGTGAGATCATGGGTTTCCAGTAGGGCCCTGGTGCATTCAGGCAGAAATGGATTTCATACAATATTCAATACAATAACTACAATAATATTATAATACAATAACTAGCATACCATAGTTCTCTTGCCATTAATGTGAGCTTAAATCTAGTTTACAGTGCATTTCGAAGACTTCCCAATCGTCCGGTGGTCCACTGATAAATGTATATTTGATTGTGTAGGATTGCACCTATACACAATCAAAAATGTAGTGCTACATTCTGTGTACTCCTTGTGCTTCCGACATTTAGCCTCAAGCCATTTTTGAGTAGTACACAATTTCATCATGCTTTTTCGAACACTATTTTGCTCTCAGTATTTTCCCACAATATTGCTCCAATGTTGCAATGTAATTATTGAGGGGGCTAACGCGGTGGCTGCCCGGAAGGTTTTAAAATACACCAAATATCAATATATAGACCAACATACGCAGAATTTCTAATATAATTAGCTTTTCCGGCATGGCTGGCTGCAGTGGCGCGAGTGATCCAGCGGAGGCGCTGTTCTGCTGCTGGATGCACGCAGGGCGAACTCTTCACACTGATATGCACAGATGGAAGCTCATGTAGGTTTATACAAAGCTGTGTGTTTACACACAAATCTTTTGGCCATTTAATCTAAAAAACATCGCTGTTATTTCAGGACACCCCCTCCCCCTTCCTATTTCTACTCAAAAGTAATTATATCACGGCATGCAGATGATCATATCGTATCTCTGTCTCACTTGTCACACACAAAACACACGCTCGTTTTAGTTTTTGGTGTTGCCGACAATGGGAAGACCCAGTGTTGCAACGCGTGATTATTTTCAGTCTTTGCTTGATCTGCTCCGTTCAGAAGAGGTTTTCATCCTGACACCTGGCTCCGAATGATTCTCTGAGATTTACCTCCCTCCCTCTCCCTCTCTCTCCCTCCTCCCCGCTGCTGTGTTGCACATCTTCTAAGAGGCTTTTGAAGGGCTGGGGGGGGGGAATGGGGGAGCTGCTGGATTTGTAGTTAGAAGAAGAGGACTGGGAACTGCCAGCCAACTGCCTCAGAACGAAAAAAACGACATGCAAATAAATCCAATGCTATTTCAGTGGTCACTTCTCCCGTTCCTTCTGCGGCCCACCAAATATCCGTGTTGCCACTAATATTGATATAAATGCTATTGGTTATTTGTTTTGTTTTTAGGTGTCCCTATGTCGTAGCGCAATCAACACGGGGAGACCAGCAAACAAGTAGTAACAGGGCATCCTTGCGCTTAGTGCCTCTGCAGTTACACACCCGCCTAAATGCGTGCAAACAGCGAGTAACCAACTTCACGCTGCTCGCTCGACGACCATTTCCCGTCTGGTGAAATTCACCAGAATTCGGCAACTTGGGACTGTTGCCGTCATTCCTGCGTGTCACCAAACTTGTCAATACAGCGCCCTCGCGGTCGGTTCACACATCAGTCACACGGTGACACCAGCAGCGACCGCCGTGCCGTACACTGCCGCTGCACGCGCTCCGTCTCTCACCGAACCGGCGGGCTTTAGAGACCGAGAGCGTCTGGAAATGTCTCACTCCTGCAGCCTCCCACAGCCGTCCTGGAAAACCTATCATTTTCTCTGCAGTGTGTGAGCCGTGACGCGCGGCTGTGTGCCGCCAGTGCGGCTGAATTTTAAAAAGCTCCAGCGCGCCCACGCACCCTGCCACCACTACGGCAGGGCTAATTAGCATAAACGTGCCCTCTCGCTTGCTCTCCCGCACTGTGTGTGCGTGTGTGTGTGTGTGTGTGTGTGTGTGTGTGTGTGTGTGTGTGTGTGTGTGTAGGGCTCCGATGTACTTGTTTATGATTGTTCTGCATATTTATATGCAAATATTTAATTCTGGGTTACTGTAAAAGGCAACATTGAAGTAAGAAGTGAAGAATTGTGATTGCTTTCTGTCTGTTTTGAGGTTTTTTCATTCAAAGGCAGAGCTTGTGTGTGTTTCTAGTATGTAAATCTCTCACGATGTTTATGCACGTGAATGCTTGTGAATACTTAATGTGTGCCAATGCTTGCACACATCAGAAGAACGTAATTGCTTTTTATTGAGACTACAGACTGAATAAACCATAAGGTGATACAAAACAAGTCACCTATAACACAAACTTTCAGAAAACAAAAACAAATAATTGCTGCTCATGCTATTAATGTCCTGCATACTTCCTGTAGACTCTAAAAACGGCTGTGAGTGGGTGTTTCAACTCACAGGCCGGCTAGGCTGCGTCAGTTTCATACACACTTGTTATCATTTAAGGTTTGCCAGTGTGCCTGAACAACTGAATAATCCTGTCACAATCGCAGAGGCGGGGCACATACCATCACCAGGTACAGCTCACAACAGCGTCCCTACAATGGAGCGACAATGTCCCTGACTGAAATGTAAAAATTTTAATGAAGCTTTTCATCAAGAACTCGCAATGAATGAAGCTTCGAAATGCCCACAGCGCCATAAGTGTCAATCATTATCACAGAGTGTCTCCCATGTTGACCTCCACTTCCTGTGTCCTTTTGTGACTCTCTAGGCCAGCGTGGCTCACTTGTCTTATATAAGGTCAGAAGGTTTTTCTCCCAGGACCGGTATAGATCTGGGTCTGTTGATTGCCGTGCTGATTTTTTCCCTCTTGACGTAAGTGCCTTCATTCACATGCCTGTTCTCCTTTGACCAAGAGACCACAGGGGTTCCACTGTGAGATGTGTTCAGGTCTGCCCCGTGAGAGATGATGGACAAGCGTGACCCAACAAGTCAAGTTTGAGTGATTTTTAACACATCGATGTGCTCTACACATCATTTTTCTCCTAAAACTCTCAAAAGAAGGCGCTGACAAGGAGATGTCTTGATTATCATTGGTAGATGCGGGCAATTATGTCTTCAAAAACGTCAAAACACTTTGACCTTCAAACTAAAACAGGAACCATTTCAAAAACGTCAAACCCTTTGACGTTTTTGAAGTGGTTCCTGATTTAGTTTAGCGCTGAAAGCTGCACAAAAAAATCCCAGGGGTTGAACCATGCGAGCAAGGTACGCGTGATACGATGCCGAATATCGTTGCACAGTTATTGCGTGCCCATTATGCTGCCTTCGCCGCTTTGAGCATTCAAATTATCTTTTCCCCCCCTCCCTGTGCGTTACATTAGACGCCCTGGCTCCCACGTTCACAGCGGTGATTCATGTTCCGGTTGCTGAATATACCCGGGTCGCTAGGGCTGTGCTGGCGTGTCTGGCGTGGACGCGGCATCGCCTTGCCCCATGCAATCTGCTAGACGGCAGGGCTGTTGCGTTGCTCATAGTGTCTGTTTCCGTTACAAAAAAAACACACCAGCCAATACAGTCTGGGGATGACTTCTGTTCAATGCGAGCCTCTCTCTTTTCAAACACCATGTCTGTAGGGTTACACTCGCTCTTTTCTCTTTGCTTTAGGCAACGTACTGCAGCTCTTGGTGTTGATTGATCTTGTAAACCCAAGAACGTCTGGTGTGCTGCTCCAGTGTCTCCGATGTGTTTAGCTCACTGCGGTTCAGAGGGGCCCGCTCATCGCTGCAGGACACAAACGGTTTCCCAGTTCCCAGACTGGCTCCCTCAAATTGTGTTATAAGATATGGATCCTTTCGCCAGAGAGAGATTCATTCATTTGCATGTCTGGGCCAAGGGATAGCGTTTCAGGGATCTGATGTGGCCAAGAAGAATGTCTCGTTTAATATGTTCCCAGGATACCCCAGGTGATGATGTTCCTGCCCCCTCCCCCCCACCTCATTACAAGCAATTACTTTTAATTCAGGATGCACTTTGGATTCAATAACATCCGGCCTAATTGAATTAAAATGAGGAAGCCAAACCTAACACGTAATTAAGGAAGTGCACTGAACTTTTCAATATTGAACTATTTAATCATACAATTCTTAATGAATTCAAGCTAGGTTCTGTATTCTCCTATAGGATGCAGTGATGCCTTCATGTCCCTTATCTTCCGCTTCTCGTATATTGATCTGCAAGTTGATTGCAAAGTTTGCCTGGCGATGGTGCAGCGGTATCTCAGCGCACCGGTGCTTTTGTCATGCCCTGATGACGCACAGCGAAGAGAGATATGGACTCAACGGTGGCTCAGGGTGTAAGGCAGGTTTTACGGCAACCGGAAGGTTGTAAGTTCAAATCCCCAGCCCCTCCTAGCTGAGTGCTGTGCTGAGGAAGAGCACACCTACGCACCCTACCTGTTCCTGATGTGCTGGCAGTCGGCTTGCATGGTTGACCCGCTGTGAATGTGTGTATGAATGGGTGAACGTGAGGTATTCATCGTGAAGCCCTATATAAATGCAGTACATTCCCATTTCCCTACACATGTGTACAAAATACAACATCACAAATAAGAGTTTAATTACAGTCCAACAAACACACACACACACAGACACACACACACACAGAAAGACACAGACACACAAAGACACAGACTCAGGAATGTTAAACCATGCCTATCCGGGTGGAAACTGAGTTGTCGCATCCAAACACACCCATCCGGTTTTTCTTCATAAGCGAGCGACCATCAGGATTAAGTTACAAGTGAGGAAGGCACATTGCGCTGGCAGTACTTTCCTGTGGAACGGGGGGGTGTAGAGGAACAAACAAGCAGTCTGTTACCTGCTGGCTGTGGTGAAACCCTATAGGAGGGGCTCTGCAAAGCACACCGTGATTACCCACAATCCTCTCGTCCCGCGTTTACCTTTGGACCCCACCGTCCCCTCTCCTGTGATGGATTAGCAGGTGCGCGGCTGGCTTCGGACCAGTCAACGAAAGCACAAAGTGCCTTGCTTTGTACTTCCTCTGGTCAGCCAACAACTCAAAAGGGTCCAGCCTACTGCTGTACTCCTGTGTTTTAGCGGCAGACAGGGGGTTTCGAACAAACGCACCGATGGGACTTTGGCTACCAGGAACACTTCAAGACTTTTGCAGCCTTGGCCGGCACTGAGAGAAGGAGGGATGGCCCTCCTCACTGAAAGCCTGAAGGATTCGATTGTAAACAGAAGGGAACCGTTTGATTCCGACTCACCTGTCCTATCGGGGCTGTAATGCGATGGGCCGGTTGTGATTCTGACCGCTGTGAGGCTGATCTCCGGGTCAACCCCTAGAGTATCATGTTGCAGTGCTTTGGAAGGAGATCAAAGAGGAGCATCACACTTTGGGGAGATAAGGAGCGTCTGCTTGACGAGCCTCACCTCATTCAGAACCCTTACTACCTGGACGCAGGTAAATGCAAAGTGTGTGTGTGTGTGTGAGACAAGCTCACTCTGTCATTCAAGATCACAGCTTGACAATGAAGGCCTGTGTCACTTTGTTCATAAGCCGTTTATAAAAGAATATTGCATGTGTTTCACTGATGTCGGTTTTGGTATTTCAACCTGTCATTTTCAATAACTTCTGTGGTGCGTGACACGCTGTTACCGTGGAGACGTTCTCCCGATTCGGTTTAGCGTATCTGAATCTGACAGGACCTGTTCGACGACAATGCAAGTGTTGCCTTAGATGTTCCAAGGACGTTTATCTTATTTACACTTCAGTGGCTTTTCTGATTACGGGCAATGGAGTAAAAATAATTCCAAGATCCCATGTTATGCCAAGTAGCCTGTATTGTATGTGTTGTCATCGCAGAAAGGTAGCTTTTTGCGCCAAAACACCATACTCATCTCCGGTCAAGGGACCTCTCGTGACATTGACATCCAAGCTTTTAGTTTTATAAAAGTGATAACTACATTTGTTGTCATTCAGGCTCATTTTATCTTGAGGTTGAATGCATACTCCACCGTTTCCTCTATCGTTGACGTTTGGGTGTAATGTTATTTTGTTACCACAAGGGGGCATATCTGTTCGCCTGAGCTGCAGTGATTTGAAATGCAGACATTGATGATTGACGTCCATTTTCAGCGTGATTTTATGTATATATTAACATATATCCATGCAGATGCACATCTACATCATATTGCTTTCCTCTTACAATTGATCGTTCTCTCTTCAAATCAGTGTTTTGTGTGCCAGATATAGTCTTTCATCATAACATCTCCCAAAACAATGTCGAATTTGCTAGGAACAGATGATTCATTATATATATAATTATAGGGTAAAATAGGCCCTGAGTCTGATTAATTTAACAGTATGAAGAAAAGCTAGTTTTTCCTAACTCTTGTGGTATATACACAGCATATCCAGTGGCCTCTACAACGCTCAACTCTCATAGAAGATGAAAGTTGTGACCTCAACGCCTTACGGTTTGATTAGTTAAATCTGGTGAAGGGAAATCCTTTTGTTCTTTCCGCCTCCATCGTAGTTACTAAATCGGTGCCACCAAAGTGGGCTGCTGAGCGTTACGGACGGCCACGTTGTGTTATTTGAAGTCCTGGCCAAAACCAGGGACCTCAACCCTCCAACCAGCCACAGACCCTGTCCCCTCCTCCACCCGGCATTGAGTCTGGTGGAACCATTTGGGTTATTTTTTTTCCCCTCCTCTGTTGTTAATCTACCCTCACCAACGACCAACTTCATGCTCCAGAAAGGCCCAGCAGCAGAGAGAGGAGGTCTTGACTAGTGGGAGGGCAGGACTCAACTCCACTCCAATGTCTATTGCCTATTTGTTCAGGATCCTTTGCTACAGCAGCAGGAGATGATCAACTCACTGTTCCCTGTTACTACCCTGTGCTCCAGAGTTTGCGTGTGTGTGTGTGTGTGTGTGTGTGTGTGTGTACTCGCCCGTGGGGGCTGTTCGTCTCGTTGCTCTGGAGACGCCCCCCCCCCCAATGGGGCGTGTCTAATTCCCGTGGGATCCGTTTCTTGTTTTCCGTCGGTCCCAGAGTTGTGGAAGGCAGCAGAAAGTTCAGAGTACCGCTGTGGTGCGCATGAAGGGGGTTTGACTGCAGACCTCGGACGGCTCGCAGCTCAACTCCGACTCCAGAAGGAGAGAAGCAGGACTGTATTTTGAATGCTGCAAGCCTTAAATAGCTATCGGAGGAATGGCTTTGTCTGTGGTGCAGCCAACCCACCACAAACTTTTTTCACTTTTCTTCTCCGCTTTTCTCGTCTGCATGTATGGGGGAAAGTAGCGGACCCTGTTAGTTATGGAGAAGAAACTCCGCTCGTCTGCGTGGGTCCGCCAAGTCATGAAATCAAGCTTCGCAGGTGCCAGGGCTTTGCTGCGCCTCATTTGAAGTTTTTTTTCTTCATTCTTGCTCCACTTTTCATGTCAAAGGTGAAGGATTATGCGTTGTGTTGGAATTCAGCCTGGAAACCAGCAAGGCTCCGTTGAAAGACCTGAAGCACTTTTAGACCACCGAACCTGCAGCCAGCTCTGCTTGTTTATCAGTTCTGGTGCGCGTCTGACTCAATGCACAAAGCTGTGAATGAATGAATGAATGGAGTGCAATGCTGTTGTTCAGCAGCCAGACAGTGGACACCGCCGTCACCAGGGGGCAATCCTTTGGTCAACCGCAGCAGCAGCAGCACCACCAACCCCAACCTCATCCACCACCGCAGAAGCAGCAGCAGCAGCAGCAGGCTAGATCTCCGGTGCGCCACACCTCCGTCGTCTCTGACGGGGCGCAGCGGGATGAGCCGGTGTCTGACGGAGACATGGGCCGGGTTGCCCGCACCCTGCTGGCGGACTGCCAGCTGCTACGGGGAGAGACTCGGGGTGGCGCCGGGCCAGCGCCGGATCGTTGCCCCGGGCAGGGCAGGGCACGGCACGACCCGGGCAGGTGGCCCTCCCTGGGCCGCGCAGGCAGAGCCGCCAGGAACCAGAGACAGGAGGTGGTAATGGAGGAGAACGAGGAGGAGGAGGAGGAGGAGGAGAAGGGGGAGGCGGCGGAGGAGGAAGAGGGGCCAAAAATGAGGAAAGACCGGTTTTGCGTCCAGCCCTCCGAGAATCCCACCGACTCCTCAGTCGCGAGCGCGGCCGCGGAGCAGGAGGAAGCGGCCGAGACCGAGACCTACGTCGCTCGCTGCCGAGCGTCGAGCAGCGCCGCGTCCGCCGCCCGCGGCGAGGAGCGTTCCCGCGGAGATGCCGGCGTGACGCCAGGACACAGCTCCCTGCCCCGGGCTGCGCTGCGTCGGCCCCGCCCGGACCAGGGCCACGCAGCGGGGCGGAGACCGCTGAGCATGCACGGGGAGTTCTTCAGACCCAAGCGAGGCTCCCAGTCGGCAGAGGAGGACCCGCTCCCCAGGCCCCGGAGCGTCTGCATGCCACTAGGCGCGCCGACGCCTGCTGAGGCGAGACCCCAGGCGGGAGGCGGCGGAGGCAGCGTTACGGACGACGGCGTGGCCCCCTGGAGCCGGAGGGCCGAGCTGAGGGCGGTGGACGGCCTGAAGCCCCTGTCGGCGGCGCCGTGCAGGCCCCTCGATGGCGCCTGCGACCCCGTGACCCCCAGGGTGCACCGGAGGCCCGGGAGGCCCCGGCCCGTCAGCATGACGGTGCTGGAGCTGAAGAAGAAGACGACGACGGCGCCGGAGGACGGGCCGGGGCACCGCGCCGACGGAGGCGGTTTCTTCCACTTTCGCTGGAGGCTGTTTGGCAAGGCGCCGTCGCCTGCGGACAGGGAGGGGGACGGCAACGACAGCAGGGACGCGAACGCGCCGCCGCGCGCCTTGGGGAAAACGGAGGCTCCCAGGAAGACGCTGGGCTCTCTGCGGCGGAGCCTCAGCCTCCGGATCAGGAGGAGCAACCGGCCCAAGGAGGCCGGGGTCGCGGCGGGGTCGTCGGCCGCCGGCGAGGTCCGACACCGGCGTGCGGCAGAGGAAGGGGCCGCACCCTCCGCCAGACCTTTCTCCTACCTCACCGGGAGGACGCTGCCCCCCCGCCAGGACCGGGAGGATGAGGAGGGGACGCAGTACATCCAGTACCACAGCCAGGGGAAGGTCAAGGTGATGGAGGTGCCCCTCTATCCGGACAAGCTGTCGGGCCGGCGCGCTCAGGAGGAGACCAGCATATGGCAGCTGATCGCCAACCGCTTCAAGAGGAAAGAGCAGCCGCCGCTGTCACCCCCGTCACCCCCCCCGCTGGGCACCGGGCCCTCCGAACCCCAGCGGCCCCGGTGCACAGACGCCGGCCCTCACACGCCCGCGGTGACCAACAGTCACCCGGTTACCGTAGCGATGCTGGAAGGCGTAAACACCGGCAAAGGTCAAGGTAAAAGCCCGATCGATTTTATTTGGGGTTTGCGCGTCCGTTATCGCTTCCCGTCCCTTCGCCGACGGATTTCATCGAAGTCGACTGCTCAAAACAAACCCCCCCGCGGTGAACATGTAAATACACGTTCCGTCCCCAAACGCATGAATAACATTAGATTACTTCGCAAGAATTCAGGGTTTTTTTCCTCCTTCAGAAGTAGCAGAGTGAGGACGTGAAAGGAATTGATTTATCAGGAGGCTGTGAAGAGTCGTCTTGCTCCGGAGCTCCTGTAACATAATAGGGGGGGACCACACTCTGGAATTGTATTACAAGGGGGGGGTGGGTGAGGGGTGCCTTCACATTAATCGTGTCTGCAGGCCTGGGGCAGACGCCGCGCGCAGCCTGAGCCTCTGGCACAGCAGGCCGCTGTCATGGAGGACCTTTGTTCGGGGGGGCGTCCTGGCCAGACTGAAATTAGGAGGGCTTAACGGTGCATAATGATGAAGAAGACGGTCGAAGAGGAGGGTGAGAGAGCAGGGTGACAACATAAGCACTGGGCTTTAATTGCCGCTGTACTTCCTGACAAGTGCGGGGTTGGCGCTGGCCTTGTGTGTGTGTGTGTGTGTGTGTGTGTGTGTGCGCCAAGTAGAGCAGCTAATGCAGTAACCTGGATTAACGCCACGCTCCACTTTCTTAAGTTTACTTCTTAACGAGGCGACGTGAGGCGCATGCAACATCCCTTATCATTAAAAGCACACGTCAAACATTGTAGTGTTTCAGCACCTTTCCTCTCACTCCCTTGCCTCTGTAATATCTCAGCTGTGTGTACTATTTGTATTCTCACCAGACTTGTAACCAAGGACACCAAATCCCTTTTGCGGGGGCATCGTTAAGTGTGTGTGTGTGTGTGTGTGTGTGTGTGAGAGACAGAGAGACAGAGAGAGAGACACAGACAGAGAGAGAGGGCGAGCATTAACTGATGTGTCCCTGTGTTGTTCACTGCACTGTTCAGGCATTAGGAATGTAGGTGTGCCAATGAACCTGATTGAAGCAAAGTGCTGTATTGCCCTGGGCGGGTCTTTTTTACGCCTGTCGCAACCTGCCCTAAGACGCCTTCCACGGCGCCGGAGTTACAGCCAACAAACGCTCAAGTGGCCCGGCCTACCTGCCCGGCGTCCGATCAGAACACACACACACACCCACACAGACGCGCACACACACACTCACACACACACATATACACACACGCATGCGACGCATGCGTGATAGTCATGACAAACTCTGTAGTGCTGAGACTTTCTCAGGTGTTTATGAGCATGGCTCACTCTTCAGTTACTTTGAAGTGGGGGGGCCTGGTCTCTCTCTCTCTGTCTCTCTCTCTCTCTCTCTCTCTCTCTCTCTTTCTCTCTCTCCCTCTCTCTGAGGTGTTGACTCTGGGCGGGGGCGGCCCCCCCCCCCCCCCGGCGGCGGGGGGCAGCACGGGGGAGGGCGTGGGCGGGGGCGGC
>JAOTIX010000132.1:2395893-2406327 GCA_027123715.1 Gaidropsarus macrophthalmus
GGTCTACGTTCCTTGGTTTCTCCTTCTCCATGTTCCCCCCCCCCACCCCCCCTAACTGTGGTTTTGACCGTGCCCCCCCCCCCCCCCCCCCACCTGTGGATGAACAAAGCCATTCTTGTGAGGCCTGTGGGTACACAGAGAATCAGTTCAACCCACGTGGTCAGAGCAGGCCCAGCTCCAAGCCTGGGGTTTAGTCATGGGCTGGCTTGGTAGTGGGGGAGGTGTCACTATTCCAATGTGTAGATCATGTAAACTCAATGAGGGGTACAACTTTCGTATCCCTCTGTTATGGCCGACAGTAGTCCTCCCTAGCAAAAGAATTCTAGCTTTGGTTTTGCCTCAAAGCGACCTTACCTGGCCTTTCACATTTTTGTGTATTTTTGAAAATGTTAGATAGACTCTGTGCGGAGGAGAGTATTTGCTTGTTTAATCTAATGCCCGCATGGGCCCCGTGCAAGAGTGACACATGGTCCCGATGGAGTAAGTAAGGGTTTCAGTGTCAAGTCAAACTGCCATTTTTCTAAACAAAACCGGGACGAGCCGCAATAGCGTTCCCACCTGCGACGGCCGGAGACGCGGTGATATGGCACCGTGTCAAAAAGTCAATTCAAGCGGAGTCACGGTCTGGGCCTGTGGGAGGCGTGAAGGAAGGTCCAATGTCTTTCTTAATAATTAAATCGGATTTATTTAGGGCTCTGTCACCGGTGCGTCCCCAGCGCCGGTGAGGCTCGCGTCACCTCCGGATCACTGGAGGACTTGCACCGCAGTCCTGCAGTAAAGCCGCCACCGTTTCCCCTCTCTGGAGAAATAATTAGCTTTTTATTTTATGTCTTGCGACTTTTGAAGGAAAGATGTTTGCAATTGAAAAGTTTCAGGGGACAAATTGCTATTTTGGCCTCGCATATGTCCTCGCAGACATGGAGTTCATTATGTCGGGGGTGGGGGGCGCGGATTAACTTTTAATGACGAAATAATTGAAGGCTAATCATTTTTGTTTACTCATATAGACAATGTCTGGGTAAACAAAGTGCGCTAATGCTGCCATTCTTTTCTCGGTTAAATTTACAAATGTGGTCAATTATAACGCTACGAAGGTAAACACGAGACCCCCACTCCCCTCAAAGGCTAATCTCATGTCAGCGTTCCATTCTATTAACAGGATGTTCCAATTCATTCCCCCCCAAGGAAGAGATCGATGCTGCTTCAGTGGAAACAACTAATCAGTGCGGCTTTAGCCGGAGCTCGCCTCCGTATAGATTTACAATCATGCGGCGACCGCTGGTGATTGTGTCACTTATCTCCTCAGACAGAAAATTACCCTTTCTGCTCTCCAGGATGCCGAGAATGTCAACTTTTTTCCACGGCTTCGTGTGTATGGATTAAGTCCTGTATTGTGTTTGCGGAGCGTACGGATAGATGCGCTCGATGCGGAGTTATTCGATAGTAGGCCTATTATGTAAATAGGTGCACTGCATGTCTGAAGCGTATAAATAAATACAAATCCCAGTCACACCAGGGAATGTCATTTTCTGGCTGGGGGGAGGGGAGTAAGTGGTGTGGTTTGCAAATGAGGGATGTAAAAATACTTATTGCTGGCAAAAAAATTCTCCCCTTGGAGTTTTTTTTCCTCTTTTCGAAACGGTTGGGAAGCACGGTGGAAGCGCATGGTCCGAATTAGAAAGGCGGTGGAGACCTCAAGGTCGCTCTGTCATTCCCCCGAAACCGCGGCGCGTTCACATGTGTGTGAGCGGCGCATGCACAGACACGTGCGAGCACACACACATACACACACACACACATACAGACTTACACATACACACACAAACACACAGATACACACAGACTTACACATACACACACAGACTTACACATACACACACACACACACATGTACGCCACACCACAGAGTACTGCCTTCGCTGCATTTTTTCTCTCCCCCCACCCCCTCCACCCCTCCATTTTTACCCACCATGAGAAATAAATGAAAGTGAGGGATTGTGCTCCGGTACGGCCGCCATTGCATTATTGTTATCCAAACAGACATGTGCAGTCGTCCGTGAAACATGACAAACAAGCCTGGCTTGGTGGATAGTTTTAGTTAATTCCCCCGCCTCCCCTCCCCTTTGCGACAAAGACAAAGGCCCTGGTGTCTCCTGCGACGGCCATGTTGGTTTCCACAGGCGTTTTTCAAGGCCTTGGTTTCTTTGTCTTACTGAGAGAATGATGTCAGAGCAGAGGGGAGGCCCTGAACCCCATTAAGGGGTTGTCAGCGCGGACCAGAGCCGCTGTAAGCGTGTTCCACTCCCAACAATGGAGGCTCATCATTGTACCGTTTCACCAAAACGCGGTGTGTTGCTAGCAATCGCAGGATGCAAGTCGAGGCACGTTTCTTTGATTGAGTAATGAGAGGTTAACATATGTTTCATGGGTTTGTATGGACGTTTTTAATGGAGCGGAGAGGAAACCTCACTTGTGGATCCTGTGAGGAGCTTTCCTTTTTTTATTATCTCCTTCCTTTTTGTTTTGGTTTAAAGTTGTAAAAATAATGAAAAAAGGCTTAGTGGTGTTATGGTCAATAATGAAAGGAGAATGTGTCTGAGAGCTGCTGCACCTCACTGTGAACAAAGGCCCAATAGTTTGATAGTGCCTCTAGATGCCCGCGTAGTGCCTTCTGATGTCCCTCTTTGAAGTTACAGGAGGCACCGCAAAAAATGGTATCGGAATCCCAACCTTACCTTACCCATGTGATTTATTCCTAGTCTTTGATGAAATCATTTTTCCGGGGTTCCGCTCCCAGTCGGAAGGTACCCATGGCACGCACCATGAGCTGTGGCTATGTACGGCGGGCAATGCCTATGCCTACCTGTTTCTTATGTACTCTTATGCACCTGAATGCGAGTCACTCTTGAGTGTTAAATCAAATCCCATGTTTTAGTTTGTTGATTGAGTCTCAAGCCTGTATTGATCTGGCTTCACGGTGAGCGCTTTGTTGATAATCACCAGTGGGATCGTGAGAGAAATAAATACTTCTTTGCCGTGTAACACATCGAATGATAGATGATTGTGCTCATGATAACTTATTTTTCAAGTTGGAGATTGTGAGAACTGTAACAGGAAAAGAGACTCAAATTTGTAGTTTTTTCAAAATGGCTCCAACCTGTTAGAGATTCAAAACGATCCATTTTTAAAAAGAATCTGTTTAATGATGAGGACATCGGGGCTAACTTTAGTGTCTGTGTGACACATTTCTTCTTTAAATCTACGTCATTTTCTTTCAGACCGGTTGAAAATGCTGTTTGGAGCACTTCGGCAAATCTCTTTGTGGCCTTCCTGTGAGCCATCTGAGTGCTTCATTGTTTTGGTGGAGGGAAAAAAAGTGTGGACTCAACATTTTCTTTTCTTCTACCGAGCTTCCTCCGAGACAAGGTGTTTACACCCTTCCATTAGAGATTGGCATCTCCATGGGGGTTCAGGTGTTTGGAAATCCTTGAACCCAAACAGGAAGCGGGGGTGGGGGTGGGGGAAGGGGGGTTGGGGAGTTGGGCTAATACATGTTTTGACACCCAGTTTGGCTGCAGCTCATTGGGAAAGGAATCTGTGGTTTCAGGGATGGTGTTACCTTGACTACCTTGATGTCCTGCTCTTTGCAAAAACCAGCCTGACCGCGTCACACACCTTGTCCGTCTGCTTTGTATGAATCAAAGCATTTCAGGAAAAGCCTGCAGCTGCTCTTTTTTTAAGTAAAGTAATGCGTTATATGCATTGTCACCACAGAACGATGGAACGTCAGGGCTTCCACAAACCAGCGTTATTGTTATTAAAAAAAACAAATACATAGATAAATGGGTTGAACATGGTGAAACAAAAGAGGAAACGAGGTCGATTCATCTTACCATTCCAATGTATATTATATTGTCGAGCGGCAATAATGTCGTTCAGCTGGGTGACATTCTTGGTGAATAGTTCTTCATCTTCATTTTCAGCCTTATGCAGAACTGTGCACCGCGGAATACAGAAGCAATTTCAGACTCAAACTATGAAGATGAACACTAGCGCCCATATGAAGTATGGATTTTGGGTGCTCATCCCCCTTACATTCTTCGGTGCTCATGACTTATTTTCTCTCTCTCCTCTTTTCTCATAGATTCCTTTGTCAACAGCCAAGAATGGACTTTGAGTCGATCAGTGCCGGAGCTAAAAGTGGTAAGTTATTCCTCCAGCTCTATATATTTTTGTGAATGTCGATGAGGGACGTCCGTATTGGTCGTTTTTTTTTCTATGCATTATACATGAGAACAGTCGGAGGGAAATTGACCCAGCAAAAGAAATGAATGTCCCTGGCACTGGGTTTTTTGTGATTTCTAATAAGATGCGTTGGCATGGTGATGCAGGAGCGCATGCAGGATGAGTGGCAGTTTTGGGTTAGCTTGATGACATGCAGTGAGTAGGACCAGACCGCCGTGAACCTTGTGCGACCAAGGCTAAGCACACGGCTAATTTCCCCCATGTGTCTCAAATACTAAAATCTACGGAGTGTCCCCCCTGATTCATTTAGCTGGTCGCTAGATATTTCTCAAACAATGTGACGCTTTTATTTATTTTTTCACCTGTATGTCCTCCTGATTCATTAAGGCGGTCGCTAGATATTTCTTGAACAATGCGACGTTTTTATTTAGTTTTTCGCCGACAATGCATAGGAAACCTCAAGGGAAGTGACATTAACTGTCGGAGAAGGGATATTTATCGCAAACGCGACCGTGGATTTCTCTGACTTCAAATACGTCCAACTTCAATCGTGGTCTATTCTCTTTCATGGCTCAGAGGTATTAATTAGCAGGTCTTCACACAGGAATACGTTAAATTGACTTGGTTTGGTCGGGCTGTACAAATCCAATTTTCAACCTGTTGCAAAGGTTGGCAAACCCCTATCTCATTTTAAGTGATTTAATCATTCTCCACTGTCTCGTATGGTTAATTATGTATAAGGCAGAGGACATTCAGATCCTTTGAAGGACAGGCTATATAGTGGGGCAAGAGACTTTAACGCAAATCTCGACTCCCCTGTTGTGTGTTTGGCATTAAAAGGTGCCTATAGGTGCCGCCTTGCACAGTCCTTTTAACGACATGTAACTGTTTGCCTTAATCATTATGAAGTGTGTGGTGTGTGGGGGGGGTATTCATAATGATTTCCAGGCCCTAACTCCCGGCGGGCACCAGAACACAGGAGACCGGAGTCTCGCCTTTCATCTTGTAACTTGCTGATGCAGCCGGTACATTTTATAAGGACCGCATCGCGGCGGGTCACGGCGTGGCGGGCCCGGCTAGCTTGTCATGTTGCACTTTGTATTTTCCTCTCTACTTCCGATTTACCCCCCCCCCCCACCCCCAACCCCAACATTTTTATCATGGTGTCTCTTTGTTCTCTCTCACTCTTATTCTCGCTTTCCAGCTCTTGTGTTTTCTAGTCTTGTGGATATCAAAGTCAAAAAGTCAAAGTCGCTTTGACTTTTTGACTTTTTGTCAATTTCTTCACCTGTCAAGACATACAAAGGAATCGAGAGTGCGTTTCCCATTCTCCCAGGGTGAAACGGATAAAGTGGGAGAGTATAGGATATATACATATATATGTATGGGTCTGTTCTGCGACCTTATGTTCTATACATCGCCGTACCCATCTTCTCTCTCTCTCTCTCTCTCTCTCTCTCTCTCTCTCTCTCTCTCTCTCTCTCTCTCTCTCTCTCTCTCTGTGTATATATATAATGCACAGCATTGTGTCCATGGCTGTTTCGATGTGTCTCAGTGAGGGAGAGAGGGGGGTTGGTGGGTGTGTTTGTGTTTGAAACAACCTCGACCGCAGTGTCTCCTTTGTGTTGGACTAACCAGTAATTAGAACCATACCTGGCTCCACCGCCCACAGACTATGTGCAGAGCCCCGTGTTGCGGGGGAGGGGGGGCCGGCAGGGCTCAGGACAAGACAGACACATGTTTCAGCCTCGACGCGAGTGTGGCCGCTGCGAGCACGGCCTCCACCATTAAACGCCTCCACCCAAAACCTCCTTAGTCTGCTTTTGTTGCATTTGACCTCCATAGGTTAGGAGGAGGAAGACGGCGAGCAAGTATGCCATCAATATTGGAGCCGCTGTGAAATCGTATGGGAGCCCTAGGGGCTGTTCTCCATTAAACAGTGATAAATAAACAATAAAGTGCAGGGAAGCTTTAGTAAGAAACAAGAATGCATTTTTCATGTATGTATTATTCATGCTGAACCCTCGTCGACGTGGGTGTAGTCCAAGCGGTCACAAAGGTCACATTTTAGAGGAAATCTCTGCTTTGTTGTGTAACCTTCCAACCTGGAAGTCCTAGTGGGCACAAAGGTCACACTTTAAGGGCATGCACTGCTTTGTTTGTGTGTAACCTGCCTTTCCTCTGCTTAATACAATTGTGTGCTTTTCTCCTGTGTTTGCAGGGCATTGTGGGTAATCTGTCCAGCGGGAAGTCTGCTTTGGTCCATCGCTACCTGACTGGCACATATGTGCAGGAGGAATCTCCTGAAGGTGAGGACAATAATAGGGGAACTCGACAGCTCTGCTGGGGGAGGGGGAGGGTAGCTGTCACATTAAAGGATCCCCCACAGAAACACACGAATACGACATGTGTTTACCTTTCCTTGCCTCCCTCTTTCGCCTTTTCTTGTTCCTTTTCTGGCTTCAGGCACGTTCGCTCATCCTCTACCCATTGCCCCCATCTAGTGGTCGAATGAGAGAACTGCCTCACTTTCAGACCGGAAGTCCAGGTTGAATTGAGATCCCAGAACACCCAATCTCATTATTTTAATTTGAAGAATACCCATAGTCAAACATTTGACTTTAATGACAAATATGACATTAAGTGCTGGATAATTTTTCAGTTTGTTCTGTTGATACCGAAAAGGGGTACACTTGGTTATACCAAATGCCAAAACACATCGTGAATGCTAAATGATAAGTAGTACTAAATTATAACTGTCCTTTCTCTCCTCTCCCCTAATTCAACCAAGGGAAAATAACCATTTTCCAAGTCTAATCTTCAGTCAATCAAGGTAGAACTAAGTCCTTTCAAAACTTCTCAATACGAACTAAGTGGAGGAGGGTGCGGCTGAATTAGCTGCTTCATTCATCCTGAGTTTTGCCAGGAAGATTACATACGCGGCAGCCATGAGCCATTCCAGTTCAGACTCCTACCTGCGAGGTTCACTTGACAGACAAAACCCCTTTCATGTTCTGGATCAGCCGAACCGTAAATGGAGAGACTGGCTCCGCCCGGATGCCTGCCCGCCCTTAACACTTCTGCTGAGGCACTGAACCCCAGAGCTGAACTGATGGTTCTGAAGGATTTCTTATGCAGTATTTTCATTCTGCTGCAATTACACCCAAGGACGTGACATGAAGAGCGTAATTAGTTTCTGGCGTTTTTCGTTGCATCATGGGAGAGGAATCCTTGGTTCTGTAATTGGTCCTTCAAAAATCAATGGGGGGGGACATTTTTTTTAGGAACCCCCCCCCACCCACGCCCCACCAGAGTGAGTGAGTGAGTGTTGCTGTGTGTGTAATTAGGGCGACATGTTTGTTCTGATTCCTCCTTGTTCTCCAGATGAATGCGTGTCTCAGACGTACCGACATGCCTGTTGCCACGGGGGACTCGGAAACACAAAGATATAAACAAAAGATCGACATGCTAGCTCCCCCTACAAGCTTTTCCAGCGAGCATTTTTCACAATGCAGCGGCGAAAAACTGTATTTACTAGTAGCAGAGAAAGGCTCAGGGGCTGTTGCTACAACGTTTTGTTCTTGGGTGAGAGAGAGACAGAGGGAGAGAGAGTGAGTGAGGGAGGGAGGGAGAGAGAGACACATACACTGCACACACACCAGGGTGTGTTGCCATGGCAACACCGGATGGAACCAGTTGGATTGTGGCTCTGTGTCAGGGTCTCTGAGCCTCCATAGAGGCGGTGTATGCTGTCTGCGTGTTAAGCATGCCTTACAACCTGGCGCATTTCTGTGGTCCACGTCCTCGCAACGTTGTCTAAAGTTTAATGGAATACTTCTCACAGAGCTGCATCCTTTTCATGCTCGGAAAATGTTTGCGTGAAAGTGCCGCCAGAGAGATGGACTATTCCTTTAATCTTGTCGTCCGTGTTTGCAAATCACAAACCTTCAAGGTCATCGTTTTACAGACAGCATCCGGGAAAACGCTGCAATTTATGAAACATCATCAACTTTGAATCATGAGTCATCACTGTCCAATAGGCCTTGCTTCGAACAAGCTTGTTGACAGAATCTTGTTCAGACAATATCCTATTATCTCTGCAGTTGGCGGCCCAGTGTGCAGTGGGCATTGTGTGAAAACATGTCCTTATGCATGTTATAAAAGGGGAGATTTGTACACCGTTGAATCACTGCCATCCACTTCTGTTCCGTCATCCCCCTTGAAGCTTTCTCTCTTTCACTTCAATAGCAGAAGAAGAATCAGCCAACTGGGCTTTTTTTTCTCCGATTCTTTTACCCGATCCAACTGGGTTCCGGTGCTGACCAGAGAATCTCAAGAGAATCTTCCATTTGCCAAGTAGGCTAAAGTGGACTTAACAGGCTTACAGTGTATCTGGGATATAGGGGGGGTGGGGGGTGCTAACTGCTGACCCAGGAGCACCAGGAGCAAAAGTTTACTAGTTGTTAGTGTGTTGGTTTCCAGATTCCCTCTCGGGGTGCTTGAAGTTCAACACACTTTTCTTAACAAAACTTTATAACAACCTGCCACACGGTTAACAGTCATACATTGCCCCAGTGTCCACCTCTACTCCATTTAACTATTCCTCTAAATTGTAATACAAACTTGTTTTCTTCTGGTCGTATTTGTTTTCAACGGTTGGGTAAGATTCCACACATTTTTTTTATTTTTATTATTCATAAATCCATGTTTTCATACCCAGGGACACTTTGCCCTGTAAAACCCCCTCGTTTCTGAGTGCTTCTAATCTCCGCACCATCTCCGTCCATTCAAATGGGATTCAAAATCCAATTTACTGGTATTCCCAGTGGTGGCAGCCCCTGCTATCCATGGCTAGCTGTGCTAACGGCACGGGTATATGCGCAGAGGATTTCTAAAGCATCAGGAAACAGATGTAATACGAAGACCGAATCCGTTCACCGGTGGAGAATGAGCCATATGCCAGCCGGCTGTTGCACTAAAACGATAAGGGGAAAACATTTCTCTCCATCTACTCCCCTCCGATTGCATTCCATCAAGCCGTCTCTCCTCCTTTCTGTCCGTGTTCTGCAGGTCGTATTTGCTGAGGTGTGTGTGTGTGTGTGTGTGTGTGTGTGTGTGTGTGTGTTGCTATCGAGAGACCAGGCAGGGAGCGTAGGAACCAGAGGGTCTAGGGGGCATAAACGGTGTCGGTCACTTGCGGCCGGTTCCGGTAACAGGTTCACCCAGCAGCTGTGCATTAGACACACTAAATGGCAATTTCACCGGCCACCTAATTGGTTTCAGCGAGACCTGGTTTCCTGTCACTCTCTGTGACGGGTCCTCGGGGGAGCGATGCTCCATGTCCTTGGGGAGGGCTGAAGGATGTTTGCTCCCAAATAATTCGAAAATGGTTGGGGTTGAAATTTTTTTGTGTTTTGGTAGCTTTTGAAATGTAAATGCCATGCATCATTTGTATGGATGTACTGTATGTTCCCTGTAGCTATACGTCTGGTTCAAAAGCCTTGAGGGTTAGCAGATGTTAATGAATTCAGTCTATGCAGACTGCTACTGTGATTAAGGGTGCTACAAATCAAATTGATCTCCCTTAAATTGCGGTGACACGACCCCCTTTCTGCTTTTCTTCTCTCAGGTGGTCGTTTCAAGAAGGAAATCGTCGTGGACGGACAGAGCTACCTTCTTCTGATCAGAGATGAAGGAGGACCTCCAGAATTACAAGTATGTACTTATTTCTGTCTTTCATTGTTTCCGGCTTTTTCTGACGTCAACAGAGATTACTTGTATATATTTGCACAGCGACACTGCAGCAAGAGATGGTAGAGATGGATCATTTCCCTATGGTATGACTGTTTTATTTATGTATTCATTCATTTTCTTGGTACTCGGTACTAAAGCAGTGACAGCAACAGAACTGTGACCAAACTCAGCCAATGGCAATTGTTTGAGTCCCCTGTCCTGTCACACCCGGTCATCATTGTATGTGTGTGGATGAAACACAGGCTCCCCCCCATGTGTGTTGATGCATAAACAACAGTATGTTGGGGGCCATGAGCGACCACCCCCCTCCAAGCCACACACACACACACCAACACTGACTCCGACACACACACCGAAACCGACTCCGACTCCGACACACACACACACACACACACACACACACACACACACACACACACACACACACACACACAC
>JAOTIX010000132.1:2442614-2453754 GCA_027123715.1 Gaidropsarus macrophthalmus
ACACACACACACACACACACACACACACACACACACACACACACACACACACACACACACACACACACACGCAGTCACACAATTCTAATTGTCCTGAAATTATATTCTAAAAGGTGTACACATTACTTTTTAATAACTGTTAAAAATAACATCAGGGACCAATCCAAATTAGATTTGAAAGGGAAGTGGGAAAAGTAGGCTTGTCTTAAAAAAAAAAAGTGCAACAACACTTTCATTGAAGAAGTTCAGCCTATGTAAAGGGTATTAATAGTTAAATAATTATTTTGAGCTAAAAATGTAAACGCATAGTTTACTTTGGAAAAATTGCAATAATATTTAACTGTTTTATTTTCAGCTTGCTTATGTTACATAGGCCTTATAGCCTGCATATTATCATTTTACAATAATTCAGTCTGAATTCATATTTTGTTTAGCCTAATGTGATTTATTAGGTTGATATACTTTACATTTCGTCCCTGTTTGATAATTGTTTACGTTGACATTGTTATTTTTTTCACAAAAGAATGGTCCCTACAATATTGGCAAACAAAATTATAACGTTATAAGTTACATGCAGTGATTATCAACAAAATGTACAAAATACAAAAAACAAGCAAAACTAAATAAATCGAAGTAGCTTCACCAAACGAGTTGCCTAAAGGGCATGCACATAATAAACAGAACATTTTAGGCCCTACATATAAATACATAAAAAATTCATCTGTACAATTTATTCTCATAGTGCCCATTTATGCAATACCTATTTACATATTTACAAAACAATAAATTAAATTGACCGCATATTGACAGATAGTGGTTCTGCAATAATCCTCTGTTCTTGGGGCATCTGCCCATTCTTATTTCGAAAAAAAAAATGAACGTATTGATCCCCCATTTTTTTGTGCTTCATGCGTTCGACAACGTGGAACATATCTATAACCAAGTCCGTTTCCATCTCCCAACATGGTTCTCAGTTCATGGCCTGGTCCCTTGCTCTATCTGTTGATGTTGACTCCTCACGGCAAACCTGTTGACGTGCACTGGAATGGGCACAACGATTTTGGGGTTCCGCACAGGTTCTCCCGAGCGGTTGTTCACATTGCCCGCTTTGATCCGTTTCCATTTGGCCCTGCGGTTCTGGAACCAGATCTTCACCTGCACCTCGCTCAGCTTCAG
Source organism: Gaidropsarus macrophthalmus (assembly GCA_027123715.1). Lineage (NCBI taxonomy): Eukaryota > Metazoa > Chordata > Actinopteri > Gadiformes > Gaidropsaridae > Gaidropsarus > Gaidropsarus macrophthalmus. The sequence goes on from JAOTIX010000132.1 coordinate 2,443,791, forward strand.
CGCGTGTGCGATCTGGGAGCGCTCGGTGAGCGAGAGGTACTTCTTACAGTGGAACTCCTTCTCCAGCTCAAGGAGCTGCTCGCTCGTGAACGCTGTTCGCCTCCTCCTGCTCTTCCCCGCAGAGTTCCCGGTCGGGATTGTGTCGTGCGATCCGGTTTTTAGTTTGCTCTTTTGGGATAAGGAGCCACAGGTGTTCCCGTCTGAAAAGCTCTCGTTCTCGCTGTCAACAGAGCTGTCCTCTCTGTCGCTGCAGACGGTATCCGCAGACTTCAGGTCCATCTTCTCGTCATCTGAACTGTACAGTTTGGTTTCACCTGCATGTCAAGAAAAAAAGGATACGATTAAGTAAATGACATGAAGCAAATGGCCTCCCTATGATTTGTAAATGTAAATTAATGAATGGAAACGTGTCCACTAATCCCATAGTGAATAACGTTGGGCCTGCTCTTTCTGTGATATAGCCTCATATTGAAAAGCATTGGAGCAATGCAGAGCATATTTCCCTCTATGAGATAAAAGATGTTAGCATATCGATAACATCAGCGCTAAATTACATTTTTACTTCTTACTCTGACAGCGTTGTTTTTGACTTCGTTTTTGTGCCAATGAGTTTGTGGCGTTATGCCAAATTGTAGGCCCCGACGGTCTAAAGAGCATAGACCCAGTCCTATAACCCAAAGACATGAATAGCCCGTGAATAACATAGCCCTACTTATTTACATATTGTTGAGGACTCCGTTGTAATTCACTGTCAATGATTGAAAACAGCGTAAAGGCCTGCAGGCAACAGTTCCTCACTAGAGCAGTGGTTCTCAACCTTTTTCTTCTAGTTTACCCCCAAGATATTTGTTACCCCCTTCAACATTTTTCTGGGGGAAAAAATGAACATGAACAATGTATGTGCGTTCTATTTGGCAGTATAAACATGTGACAGCGTGAACATCAAAAGGGTGCAAATACACAATTGCAGGTGCAAAAACTCACAATTTAGTGAGTAGCCTATTTCCTGACTAAAGTTGTATGCGAGTATCAAAATGTAATTGATTTTATTATTTTAGAATTGTTTGTAACCAATACTTAAAAAGTAACTAATTTTTTACAAATATTCTGAGTACCCACTACAGTACTCCAAAGTACCCCTAGGGGTACGCGTACCCCCATTTGAGAAACCTAGGGGAGTCGCGCCAGGCATACACACCGTACCTGATATTGTTTGAAAAGTTTCCGAGAAGTTCAGCAGATCCGAGCCCTTGTCCCTGGCGTGCAAATCCTCTGAATGCGGACTCTCCTGCCTTCTGCTCCCCGGATCCACCGCACTTAACCGCGGTCCGGGCAGCTCCTGCGGCGGGTAGAAGCTGTCCGGCGGGTCGGAGAAGCTGGGGAGCGTGGTGGTGAGGGCCACCATGGACGGCACGCCCTGTCCCAGACCCGCACAGAACGTGTTGGTGAGGCGTCCCGCGAACGACGCCAGCGGCGCCAGTGGAGGTAGACCGGAGGTTAAAGGCGAATGGGACAAGGCTTGCGGGATGACCAGAGGTCTGTAGGGCATGAACATGGGGTAGCCCGTGTAGAGCAGGTGTCCCGGCCGCGGCTGCGGGGTTCCTATCAGGGAGTCAATGGAAAACGCCGTCCCCTGGCCGCCTGGTCGCTGCATTGTGCGCGAAAATGCTGCTTTAAATTCAAACTTATAAGTCCTTTATCCCTCCCCCCCCCGGCAAAAAAATGACCTGGCAGGTTGAACGGTGTGGGCTACAGTTCAGATGGAGGGGAGCTGAAGTATGTCCTCTGCTGAGCGTTCATCCCGGGGACTGGATGGCTTCTCCGAAACCTCCTCGCGCTATATGGGACCCCACGGTTTGTTTTGTGCCCACTGCCTAGTCCTCTATTTGTCTCTCTCGCACACACGCGCACGCGCGCGCGCACACACACACACACACATACACACCAAGGCACAAACACATTCTCTCTCTCTCTCTCTCTCTCTCTCTCTCTCTCTCTCTCTCTCAACTCCTCCCTCTGCCCCTCTTGTAGGGGTGTGTTTGTGTGTGTGAGTTGTGAGAGAGGGAGGGGGGGAGAGAGAGCGAGCGTATTGGTTATCATCTGCAATACAAGGGGGATGAAAAGGGGGCTGTCTCCCCGGGGGCTCATCCATCTTCCTCAAATTACGCTTCATTTCCTTATTCAGCCCCTGACTTTTTGGCCGCCTTGAGAGGCGGTCGTTTCCCAGTGGATAGCCTACCAAATAGACGGGTCTCACCAACCCCACCACCACCACCACCACCACCATCACCACACCACACCACCAATACCTCCACCACCACCACCACCACCACCCCCTCCACAGTGACTGCAAACGGTGTGAGAGACTTCTCCGGCCCTTCCCCTTCTATAATCGTTGACCACACCAATCCAATCAGCTATTATTAATTTTGATTGATGATAAGTAATTACTTTAGATCCGAGGGACAGCGTCAGACAACGGTTGCTTTTGTCACCGTGAAGGGACGGATGGCCTGGGAGGCAGGAGGGAGGGGAGGCAGATGTTTCTCCACTCTCTTCGGAAAGATCCTTTCTGTTCTCCGGGGCTGAAACAATGCGTTTGGTCTCGAGGAGAAAAAAAAGCGCTGCTGCGACCAATTGTTCCCCGGAGAGAAACTCTGTCCAAATGATCAGAATCCAATAAAAGACATTTATGAGGTCAACGGCAATTCGGACAATATGGGGGTGCTAACTCAATTTGAATGACTCTCAACTTTATTAGATGCCGGAGAGAAATGTCCAACTCAATTGAAGATAATAAACTGGAATATTTCGTGTCATAAAAGCGAAAAAGGTGTAGGGATAATAATGGGCAATTCTATGGACAATAAGACAATGCATGAATTATCTCCACGTGTTTTAATGGCGTGCTTCCATAATTACAATATGCATAGAAAATCACATTGCTGCGTTCAGGATGCTGATTTAATCGTAGATTATTTAGCCGTTTAAATGTCAATTCGAGCTGATGATGATGATTAGCCGTATTGAGTCCTGGCGGTGCACGGGCACTCCAACTGGTCGTCTGATTGCAGGAGGACATAAACATGTCACCACCGTCTCTGATTGGACACGGAGGGCCAGGCCATGCTAATTCGGATAATTGCGAATGACTTCAGCAGTGGCGGTCTTTGATCCCGCGGACTCCTCTATTCAGAGGCTGCATTGGGCCTCCTCCAAAGCAGAGACGTGTAGTTTAAGTTGGACCGAAGCTTGTGAATCTTAAAAAACCAAGTCCATTTGAGCATGCACACTTGACTTGAAACGTAAATTCGTTTAAAGTCACACTTGGGCCTATGCCATTTTAAACGTTTGCATCGATTTTATGGCTGCATTACGCGTAGGCCTATTTTTTGTTCTTTGAGGATTTCTATTTGTAGATTTGTTTCTGGCTTGCAGGAAGGTCACTCATTTTTAAATGTAGACCTATTTAAACTTGATTCATGGCCGTTCTGTTACCCCCTCGTCTTGATTTAGGGGACTACAATGGGTCATTCACAGCTTTCCCCTCACGTTAACCGTCATGTCATGGAGGCCGTTTTCACCCAAAACAAAAATTCGCTAGGCCTATATAGTTTAATTACCTTACCATTATTTAACTAGGCAACGCTTCACAATAATATATAGCCTACTTTAAACTAAATATGTGGATAATTAAAAAAATCAGTTATTCTAATCTTTTAGGCTATGCATGAACGGTTACTGTCCGAATTTTAGGCCAACACATACGCTAGACCCATGTATATATAGCCTATATAGGCTATTAAAAATAAAACTGGCCAAGTCATTTGAGGTTCCACCAAATAGCCTAACGATGGACACAAACACATGGACGCGTCCAAAATTGCAATGCTACGTTTAATTTCTTAACAAAAGTTCGTCCATTTCAAAAAAATATATACAGACATTGGCCTACATTAGGCAATCATACCAATACTATATATGCAATTCAAAATGTGGGCCTTATCAAAACAAGTTACAAAAAATTCAACAAACATTCTATTGTCATAATTCCTTAGACATGCATACAAATAAGTCAACTATACACCCCATGTTTAGTTAATCTATCTACATTTGAATAGTCGGCTCAATGGAGAAGAGCTAGGCTACATCACTATCACACGCTATCGCCTTAGGTCTACAGCGCCCTCTTGCGTTGTTACTTGGTAAACATTGCATCTACCGCACACAGGTTCTCGAAATGAGATCATATTAGATTGAATTCGGGTGCGTGTTTCTCCACCTTCAATGGGCTATATTAACTCCAAAACAAAAACCATAGGCCTTTATTGTAAGATATGATCCACAGGCTACTCAAGGATATATGCCTGCTATATTAACAACAACCACCAATATTATTCTGACACTAATCCAAAGAGGTACTCTCAAACCACACAAATATCAAACACTGATAAAGCTAATGGACGTAGTCCCTGAACTGCAGCAGCAGGTAGTCCTTGATGAAGGTGGGCAGGGGCAGGTTTGGAACGACCTTGAGCATACGACCTTCCAGGTGGACCCTGATCCTGCAGCGGGCCAGGTGCTGCAGGGAGCGAGGGGTCTGGGCCAGGGAGAAAAGGGATTCGTAGAATTCTTGGTGCTCCTGGTTTGGGGATGAACAACAACAGCATCAAGGAAACTGGTGATGGTGGACTCTTGCGTGCAGTTGATTATTTAGCCAAACAAACACAATTTAATTCATTGGATGACATCAAGTTTGAAAAAAATTAAAAATGCCCTAACTAAAATTAAAATTAAAATAATTCAGATGCGACATTGGATCTGAACGAAATTGCAATTTATCACCAGAACAAACATCACCTGAATAGATTGCAAGTATAAACGTGACTTTAAGGTTCCCCTTCGAATGTGCAGCGCTATCACACAATAGCGGAGATGCAAAGCAATGCTACACCCTATCCTACATTGAACTCGCTCTCCTTGCCTTGAAGACCTCCGGGGGCACGGCCTCCACCCAGGCGTCGGTGACCTTCAGCCTGCTGTAGGCGTTCAGGAGGGCCTCCACGGTGCGGGGAGACCCACAGCAGTGCTTCAACACCTGGACACATGCATGGCAGATGAGCAAACGACAAGAGCAGCCGAAAAGAGACACGACCGTTGGCTGTAGCTGAAACTGTTTAATGCGAGCAAGCTTGCGATTCCATAGCATAAAAATAAGGGAAGTAATTAAACACTTGTGAAATGAACAGATTGGTCTTCCCTCTAGGGGTTTAACTGGAAATTATGCAATTAGTGCTAATTAATCTCCTATTAACACTTGCCTAATTAGGAGCCGTGCCTTTTTTTTCCCTGCTCTGGCCCACGTGGGTTCAGCAGCAGTAGTAGTAGTCTGGCGCCCCGCGGGGTGTGAAACGCTTCACGTCGTGTCACGGGAAAGGGAATCATTTAAGTGAGGTTGTGAAGACTTTTGTTTTCACACAAGCCATCTTGTTACCCCAGTGTACTACACTTGTTGTACTGGCGTTCTGTTTTTTTTTTGTTTTTTTTAAAGAATATCAAACTAACTGCATGTATCAGAAAACTGTTTTCAGTGACATTTTATGCGTAACGGTGTTAAAGTTAGGGTAGTACATTTATGTTAGAAACATTTGAAATGCTGATGGATGGTTTCCATGTTCCTCTTTGTACCCTGCTGCCTGCATGCTCCACATAAAGACCTTTAAAGTAAACAAAGTCTGTCATGTGTTTTAGGGAGTGGCTTATAGAGGGAGGCCTCAAGGGAGGGTGTAGCTTTAAAGTGTTGTTATTTTTCCCCCTTTGTATTGGTAAATGAATCAAAGATTAATCACAAAAAAATTTAAATAATGTGGAAAATTGGAAAATATATCTCAACCTACCATGGGCAGGGCGCCAGGCCACACCCGTATGGAGCCGTAGTTGAGCAGGGAGCGCACCACCCTCTCGGGCTCGTGGGACAGCTTGTAGCACACCACCTTCAGGATGTTGTGCATGGGCGCCTCCCCGCCATAGTCCATGTCGTTCACGTTGGCGCCGTTGGCCAGCAGCAGGTCCACCACGTCCGCGTTGGCATGCCTGCACGCCATGTGCAGCGGCGAGCGCTTGTCCTGGTCCAGGGTGCCCACGTCGGCGCCTGCCGCCAGCAGGATCTGGCACACCTTGTGGTAGCGCGGCAGCTCCTGCAGCTCCTGGGGGTGGCCGCAGGCGGCGTTGAGCGGCGTGAGCTCCTCGTCGTTCTGTCGGTCCACCACGGCGCCGTAGCGCAGGTAGAGGTCCGTGTGCTCCGGGAGGCCGTTGCGGGCCGCCACGTGCAAGGGCGTGTCCTCCTCATCGATGCTGCGGCCGTTGATGGCAGCGCCGTACTGGAGGAGCTGCCTGGCGCACCTGTGGGGTTGTTAGGGTGAGGTAAGGGGGTAAGGGTACCTCAGGGCAGGTTCTGGGTTCAGGGAAGGTTCTGGGTTCACATCCCCCAAGAGTCCTTCTCCGAGCTTCCAATTCATTACAGGCATCCTGAGAAAAATGTTATCTTGCTCAAGGATGACGGTAAACATTGGGGTTTGAACCCAAATTGTGTCAGCAGGGGGAAGTATATCACCCTGATCGCCAGAATACATTCTCCAAAAATCACCAAATCAGCCTCATACCCGAATGCTACGGATGCTATCACCGTTGTCCAAGTATCTCGAATGTACAGTACGCAATGGACACTTCGTCACCACTCACTCAAAGGACTCCGGGATGGTGCACATGTGCAGCGGCATCAGGCCGTCCTCGGACATGGCGTTGGCGTCGGCGCCGTGGCTCAGCAGCAGCTTGGTGCACTCGGACTGGCAGCTCTCGCAGGCCTCGTGAAGCGCCGTGCTGCCGCCGGGCGCCAGCGCCACGTCGGCCCCACGCTGCAGCAGCAGGCGGAGGCAGTCGGCGAAGCCCCGGCCCGCCGTGATGTGCAAGGGCGTGGTCAGCTCCTGCTCGTAGGACAGAGACCACAGCCCTGGGAGGAAGGAAGGATGGAAGGTTGGAAGGTGGGAAGGAAGGTTTGAAAGATGAAAGAAGGAATGAGAGAAGGAAGGAAGGAAGAATCAAAGATTTGTCACAATCTGTCGCAGACTTCTCATACTCCCTATTGTCAGGGGATGACCTACTCAGTCCTCTGTAGTTGAACCTGAAGTTCCTCCATTCCTCTATGTTGCTGGTGTCATAGATGGAATCGATAAGGAAGGTAAACTCATCATCATCCATGACGCTGATGAGTGTCAACGAGTCCCCGACCTGGAGAGCGTTCCAGAACTGCAAAATGCAACCACTGACCTGAGCCGTGGCGATCACATCACTACGGTACACCTTTTTCTTGTGGCACGCTAACTTGGGAAGCGTCCGATCCATAACTAGACCGTAAGAAGCGAGAGAGAGAGACAGACGACGCTCTCTTTTGTGAGTGTTGAGATTGGATGTGGTTGTGTTTTTCTTCTAGAGAAATCAAAAGCTTAACACAGTGCAGTCAGGGTTATTCAGGGAGAGGTAACGGGATATCTTGGTCAGTCCCAATGCCAGGGGTACGCCTCAGCAACAGATAGGGGCTCACCGTCGCATTAGAGGCACTATTGCAGTCAATGGTGAGGGAGGGAGTGGTGGGTGCAATGAGTTTATTGATCAAGTTCCTAGTGTATGTCAGATAATGCCAACCCCCTCCCACCACTCAAACAACATAAAGGCTGGCTCGAATCCGCTCTCGAGGTCCAAAATACCATGGAGGAAACCATCAGAATGTCCATTTTTGATCGTGAGTGTGTCCAATGACTGCAGAGTACGTCTTACCTTCCCCTTTGGCGACCCAGCGCATATCCCCCCCACGGGGCTCGATGATGAAGTTCGCGCTTGATCCCTTGGGGAAGAGCCGCCTGAGTGCTTCCAGGTCGCCGGTGTACAGTGCATTCTGGGTGACCAGGTCCTGGCACACCTCGGGCGGTTTGGAGGCCCCGGAGGCCAGCAGCTGCCTGCTGCGGGCCTCCTTCTTCAGCATGTAGCCGGTGAGCTGATGGGAGGCCACCCGCCTCTGGTGTCGGTGTCTCTCCAGCATGTCCTCGTCGAGCTGCAGGGAGCGCAGGGCTGTTGCGCTGAACACAAAGCTGCTGTTCTGCGCCATGTTCTGGCCTGGGACTCGCGGTGACAAACGTGTCGGGTTAAACGATCGCCCTCCTCGACGCGCCGAGTTGCGAGCGTGAAGCTGTTCCAAGGCTGCCGTCGCTGGCTGTGTTTCTGCCCCGAGGTCCTCAGTCAGGCTGACATGTTCATGGCCGTCCTGCCAGCTGCTTAAAGGTTGAGCCAACAGGGTTGTTTTGATATCCGACACCAGGGGCCGGCCTGCAGCGTGGCACCACGCAGTTGTGTATTTATAGCTCTCAGTTGGCCTCACTTGGTGTTGCGCATCCCAGCACGGCTACAGTCTTGAGCTGAACTTCTGTTGTTGACCGAAGGAAATGTGTTCAATCATCTACTGTTTCAATAACAAAGGCTCACTGAAGATTTGGTCAAGAACAGGGTTCTGTGTTTTAGAAGGTCAATACAGCCAATCAATACTGCAGGACCCTGTATGTGCTAGGTAACAAACGTGTAATGTGATGCTTCATAATAACAATTTACAGTGTTTTGACATTACTGGCACAGATAACCTATACAGTCAGGCTAATGATGGGGCTACCGTATATCCTCTTGCTGAAGGCAAAAGGCTTTGTATATTTCAAATGATTGTTGAGTCTAAATCTTTTTTGTTGTCTATTGTTGAGTCTAAATTGTGGTTTTGTTGAGAAAAAATGTATTTTACTTTAGATTTACAGTTGTTATCGTTCTTCAGTTTTGGGTTTATATACAAAACAGATAATGCTGTTTGGACGAGTCAACGGGTGCAGTGTGCGGTTGTGTGTGTGTGTGTGTGTGTGTGCGTGTGTTTGTGTGGTTGTGTGTGTGTGTTAGTGTGTGTTAATGGATTTTTCTGCATCCACGCGGCTCCCTACATCAGAACATTAGAGTCAATGACTGGCCACCGCTGTGTCACTCTGCCCCACGCGCGGCCGGGCGATGATGGAGGGACCGCCGCATAATTAAGGCTTTTACGCCCACAGACAAGTGTCACACACACACACACACACACACACACACACACACACACACACACACCACGACAAACATTTCTCAGTGATGGATAGACCGTACTTATCTAGTCCTGGTTACTTTGCAAACACACCACCCACAAACAAAGTCGTGTTTTTTGAAACGACCGTCAGGATGAGTTGAGGATGATGCAGGAGGAGACAGCGATGGGAGTCGGCTAATCAGTTGCCGGTTGAAAACCTTGTGTATTACGGTGAGCCTCAGTGCTAAGCAGGTCGCTATAGGGATTGTGGTGAAGGCGACAGACCTGTCCAGCTATCTGTGGAGCGAGCCAAGCTGCTGATGACAAGCAGAGGTTATTTAGCCCGATTCCATTCGAAAGCCAGAACTCATAGCTTTGTGTCATCTGCAAACTATTCCCGTATGGAAATCGAGGACATTTACCCTACCGCTGCCACATTAAAGCGAAGGCGGGTAAGAGTTTCAACTTTGCAAACACACATTACCAGAGAGAGACAAGGAATATTGTTTTTTTGCTGCTGGAGTACATCCTTTTAAATGATATACATAATGAGTTTATAATATGCATCTGGGCTACCTCCTTTCTACTTTGATGTCTTCCAAATGGCCCGCGTGTCATCAGCAAAACATGTAGGCACTTTCCCGCCTCATTGACTCCCAAATGTATTTTAAATATCGTTCCTGGTAACGCAATTATTTAAAACGCTGAACTAAACACTTACTAATGGGGAAAAAGACAGTGACTTCGATAAATTCATTTCTGAAATGGTGGGCATTCATGGGGGCTTTTTTCCCCCCCACCCCCTCTCCCCCCTTC
>JAOTIX010000132.1:2453854-2469604 GCA_027123715.1 Gaidropsarus macrophthalmus
AGGTGATGGTGGGTGTGGTGGTGGCAATACTAGGTGGAGGTGATGGTGGGTGTGGTGGTGGCAATACTAGGTGGAGGTGATGGTGGGTGTGGTGGTGGCAATACTAGGTGGAGGTGATGGTGGGTGTGGTGGTGGCAATACTAGGTGGAGGCCATGATGATCATGGTGGTGGTGGTGGCCATACTGGCAGCTGGTGACTGTGGAGTTGGCAGTCGTGGGTGGTGATGATGGTGGTGGCGGTGGTGGTGGTGCAGGTCCATGCTGGGGGGCCAGACTATGGTGACGGAGCTATTTCTGCCCGTGTTCTTCCTCTTCTCATTCTGCGGTACAGCTCCGGTACTTAATGGCTCTCACTCCCCGGGACATTGTTTCAATCTAAAGGTCATCACGGTCCCGGGCTCCAGCCCTGACCCCCCGCGACCTCATGACTGATTGGCTACCCCAACTTCCCCCACCCCTTCTCCGGTCCCCGGTTCCCCAGGCTGGTCCGGTCGCGCTCCGATCCTCTTTAGCTAATGACCACGGAGCGGTCTGCGGTTAGCTTTTGACAATGTTAGCACGCCAGTTAGCGGCCGGACTTCACAGAGAGGGGATCCCGGAAGAGGCTGATGTTCAGCAGAACTGGCGATTTAAAAACACCTTCCCATGAATCATTTAGCAAATAAAAACAGCTGAGACTCCATTGTTCCACCCTCTGTGGGGACCTGTTCCTCATAGAATCAGGCTTTGTTTGCTGCTGTCGCTAAACCCATAGCATTAGAACAGGCCTCTGCTAAATGGGGACAAAGCACCAGGGTAATGTCTGCGCTAAGCGACTTGGATTTAATAAGTCTGGGCTCTACTTGTTGCCCTTTAAAGACGTCACTGATTGGGGCCCAAGCGTTTGGACCCCAAAAATAACTACGAAAAATCAGACTCTTTCACAAAAGCTGGCCAACTGACTGACCCAATGGTTGGCTAGCTGGAAGGTTGGTCAAGTGGCATACTGACTGCTTGGCTGATTGGTAATCTTGCTTACTAACTACTCACATTGGATGACTAGTGTACTAACTAGTTGGTTGACTGGCTGGCTGGTTGACTAACCGGCGGTAATTCATGGAAGAGGAATTCATGGAAGAGGAATTCCTCTGCGGTGTACAGCTCTTTCTCTGTGAGCAGCGGAGCGTCAAATTGGTTTCCATTGGGAGCCGGGCGGCGTTGAGTGGTGGCCGGGACTCTGTTTCAGGGAGATCACCTGGCAGGGGCCCCAGGAGGCGTTTTGAGGGGGCCAGCCCTCTCCGGGGTCCATGGGGTCACCCCGATGTTCCACCTAGCTAGGACCAATCAGCACTCGGGGGAGGAGTTAATGTTAGAGCATCAAGAAAAGCGTCAGTGTGCCAAATATCGAAAGAATTTACAGTCCGAAATTGACTGAATAACGATGTAAAACGATGAACAGAACTCCTTCTCAAATTAGACTTAACTTTACTTCCAACCGGATGGAGCTCGAGAAAGGACAGCGTCGCTCTGATTGGTCAGAGCTTTTTGAACAACGCAGGACTGTAGCCGTATTCGGGAATCACTTTCCACCCAGCCAAGGCCAGACTGATATTCATGGCGAACGAAAACACACAAAAAATAAATGCATTTACGTGGGCTTTACGTCTAGTCATTGAGCAGACGTCTATGACATACAGGCTGAGGATAATCAAGCCTTTAACCAATATTGAAGCAAAATAAATAATCATGTTGCTCAGCCTCCATTCTGAAGCACGACTGGTGCAGTGGCCCTTGCGATCAGAACACAAGGTTAGTTAACTTTTTGTGCTCGCACATAATAGCTACTAAATAGTCTGCAATATATGTCTATAGACTATAGCTTCGAGAACATCTTCAACAGACATGCACAGTACCCTGACCTATAATAAACAATTACGGATAATCGGTCGAAGGATTGTGTAAACATACAAGCTATATGTCGTCACAGGCCTAGAGTGGCGAACGAGGAGGAACATTCAATGTTTCCATCATTTGTTCAGTGTGGGGGCAGCATGCAGAGAGTACGCACCCCCCCCACTCCGACGGAGAAATGAATGGAGGCAAAGAGACGGAGGGAAGTCTGGAGGAAGGACCCATGTATAACCAGCTTGTCAGCTTGTCTCCCGCTTGCCAGCAGCTGAGTTCAGCAGCCTCTCCTTGCTCTGGCTTCCAGCGGAGACTGCTTGTCTCGCCTTGCGTACAATCCGTCTCTCTCTCTCTCTCTCTCTCTCTCTCTCTCTCTCTCTCTCTCTCTCTCTCTCTCTCTCTCTCTCTCTCTCTCCCTCACTCCCATCACCCCCTCCTCCTCCTGGCCTGAGACCGGACACAGGGAAATCAGCTCTGTGGACGTAGACTGAGGCACTTCATTGATGCAATCATAGGCAATTAGTTCGCTCTGATTATGTGGCTCTTAATGCTGTTTTGAGTACTGCAGTGCACAGTGATACAGAAAGAGATTAACGCCCTCCCTCCACACCAAGCAGTCATTTAATATACTGAGACCGTAATGAAATGTACACAGTAATTACTGTAATAATGAAAGCTAATGGGTTTGCGATTGTTTCGGCTGTTCGTCTAAGACGTACTGTGCGTCACACTAAGCCCAAGTTTAGAGTGTCACCATGGTGCCTGCAATCGTCAACTCACACCCATGTGAATGTGGCTGATGATCACTCCTTATCGGATGACGTCAGATCACGCTTGTTTCATTTGTTTTTCTTTGCCGTTTTGTTTTTGCGTTTTACTTGTTGCAGCACATTTGCATCCATTTGCCAATGTGTACGTTAAGTCAGAGGTCGCCGTGATGTTCCGCTCAAATCATGTATAATCACCTTTAATTGCCTGTAATCGTCGTTACTTGTTATGGAGATGCATGCTAACCATCGCGCTATTTGTTGACGACATTGGCACCTCCATGTCGTGCAATTAACCTCGCACAAACCGAAAGGCCCCACAGGTCACTCTGGAGTTCACACACGCGCGCACACACACACACACACACACACACGCACACACCAAACTGAACAGAAGCCCTGATCTACTTGCAGAGATAGGATTACTTTTTGCCTTGGAAGGCTGTGGCCCCACCACCACCACCACCACCACCACCACCTATACTGCATCAGCCTTGCGGATTCCAATTGTCTCTCAATGCACTGATCAACACGCAAATAGCGACCCGCTTCATCACGACAATTGAGAGGTTCATATTTCAAGCTAATAGTCCCCGATAACTTTAACCATCAATCACAACCTCATTTCATTGCGTGTGCAGTTAATACGCGCTTCCCTGCCAAGTGGAACATTTTCTAATGATGCGCTCGCGCACGACAACAAGGCGAGCCAGCCACAGTCTCCGCATCCCTAATGTATCCATCCATAATATGTTTGTAGCAGTCCCTCTGAAGAAGATGGCGATGAGTATCGCCAGGGCCATGGGTGTGTGAGTGTGAGCATGTCTGTGGAAAATGGAAGCCAAAATAGGAGACCTACATGGCAATGATAATCAAGGACAAAAAAAAAAACCTGGCCATTAAAGGCTATCATCCTCATAGCATCTGCAGATTTAATATCATTACCAAGATCACCAGTAAACATGTGAAATGAGTTCCCCGAGAAGGCTGGCTGCAAGGAATCGCATACACAACGAATATTATCTTGTCAGTATTAACATGAGAGATTTATAGGGTGACAGCAATATACAGCATGTATGTACAGGTTGATGTAAACATGTTAATTGGTAAGTATAATTTGCATCTTTATTGTGTATGGCCCTGGCGTGACTTCATTAGTCTCATTATGTTGCAATCAAAGACTATTCAGTTTACGGATAATAACTGATTAGTTCTTTCAAAAACCTAATGAGCAAGTGTAGCAGGCAGCCAATAGCGCAGATCCTGGTGTTAACACTATGGCACTCAAAGCCACGTGCAGTGTTTTCCTTCGGCCAGGTGGTATACTGCATCTGCTGTCCCCTGTTGGATTACTGATAGCACTACAATAATACAAACTGAAGCTGCAAGAAACAGTAAGCACATATAATGTAGTTCAGCAATTCAGTAATTTCTCTGAGCTCAGCTACCAAAACAAGTACAGCTGACTCGAATATTGAAATTTCTGACGCTGTAGACAACACGAGTCAAATTCAAGGCCCGTGTCTCGCCATACATTTAATGTGGCGGGAGATTGCAACTAATATACAGCAATTTCTAAATAAATGTAGTTGTACACTCGAATGGCTGCTTGCCTTTTCCGAAGACTTACTTTCATGCACAAGAAATGTGGGATTAACGTCTGTTATAACAGACTAAGGGTCTAATAATAGAGTCGAACTAATTGATAAAAGGTGTTTGAGATGCTAAAGAACAAAAGGGCTTAATAAAAGCCTTTCATTCAGTTAGTGAACTGCAAACACTTTCCGGTAAACATTGGCTTCAAGAGCCCATAAATCCGAAAGCAACCAATTGGTAGCCTACACCCCCATCTAGTGGCTTAGAGGCGCTCGCGTGCACTTGGAATCAATTCGAGCAAACACCCATGCGTCTCGTGTGCATTTATTTCAACAAAATAATGAAACACAAATACAAAAAAAAAAAATCAGGATACCATATTTTTTTCCTAGGAGGCTACATATCAAATATGTAAATTAAAGTTCACTTGTTTTATTTGGAGCTGGTGTATTTAGTGACAGCCTTGGTTCCCTCCGAGACGGCGTGTTTGGCCAGTTCCCCGGGGAGCAGGAGGCGCACGGCTGTCTGCACCTCTCTGCTCGTGATGGTGGCGCGTTTGTTGTACTGAGCTAGCCGCGAGGCTTCTGTAGCAATCCGCTCGAAAAGGTCATTGACGAACGAATTCATGATGTTCATGGCTTTGCTCGAAATGCCGGTGTCGGGGTGGACCTGGAAAGGGAAAGAGAACACGAGTTTAGCGAGAACTTTTTGGTGGGCGGAGAGGGCTAGCCCTGTTCTAACGTGACCACCCACCTGCTTCAACACTTTATAGATGTACATCGCGTAAGTCTCTCTTCTCTTGCCCTTTCTCCTTGCTTTCCTCTCACCTCCTACTCCTCCGACCTTTCCAATCTTTTTTTGAACATCATTAGTCATTTTAGTTGCCTCATAAAAAAATGAGAATCGTCTGGGTGTTTTCCGACTTCAAGAATGAAAGATAACCCCTGATTCCTGAAGGCGCACCTGTTTAATATTTCAAATAATTAGCCTTATATCCCACACACGTGTTAATGCGAGTGCACGTGAGGTCATTAAATAGTTAGTTCGGAATTTGGGGCATTGGACCTCATCATGTCCAAGTGAGTCAGGGTGTTATTTATCACTGGAGACGTTTTCGACTTATTCCATTCAGTTCCTCTACTTGGGCTAGTGCGAGGCTAATGCAAAGTGACAAAGTGTTAGCCTGCCAATAAAAAGTCTTACCAACTCCACAGTACACATGGCAAACGCCAGACTATCGATGTACATGTCTGTGTTGGTAGAAATAAAACATCGCATCTCATGAATCATCGCCGTTTTTACCATGGTAGCCTAGATAATTACAGTCCGCCGCCGCCGCAACCAGGAATTATAACGCTGCTGCTGAGACACACACAAGTCCCTCAAAATACAATTTCACGCAAGGTTGGTTTTATTTCTAACATTCTATCAACATAGACATTTACATCGATAGTCGCGTTTGCCTCGGGTGTACTGTGGAGTGGGTATGGATATTTTTATTGGCAGTTTCCAAAACACTTTCTGTGTTTTCCGTTCACTTACGCTAGCATAGCGCTAGCCTAGCACCAACGAACTAATCAAACTAGAAGAACTGAATGAAATGTGTTGAAAAGGTCTCCAGTGATAAATAAGACACTGGCTCACTTGGACATGAGGTCCAATGTCCAAAATTACGAACTATTGCTTTAAGGTATTGCTACACAGCGACATTTTGAAAATTGAAGAAATGCTATCCCATTTGGACCATAACGCATCATATTAATACTTTGAGTAGAAAACATTGTCAATTATAAAAACAACACTGAATAACATCCGCTTGGTGTCGCGCTTGCACTGGTTAAGCCGGAATACACAGCCTTCAATATGTCTGAATACCGTATACCCGCAGCGCCCAACATGCACCTTTAGATCTGCAGTAATTCAGATCCTACACGCTTGGTGACAATATATGTGTCTTACGTTCTCGGTTATACTTGTTCACATCGAATGTTACCGAATTGTTAGTCTGAGCCCAAATTTGAATGCACCGATTATTTTGAGATCAGAACTTATACGGGGTAATAAAAATACATTTCTGAAAAACTGCCCCACAACCCCCATAGCATTTCTAATGCATATGATTGTGTATAGGATACAAACAGTGTAGGCTAATCCGATGCTGTTGCTAGACTCCGAGTCTGTCCTGGCTGAAATATAAAGGGATCCTATCTGTTTAATAGATGAGCACCAATCTGTCATTGTGGAACCGGACACATCTTAGTCTAGCCATCCTAAAACTCTTCATATCCTATTTATGTTGTCCACTTTGCTCCATCCTTACGTGTAACAACCCAAGGCATCCAAATAAATGCCATGCTCTAATTATTTTTTAATAATTAATGATAATAAGAATAATAATTAATTGCTTAAAAAGGTCAGCATGGTTTTAGTTTTGTGAAACTTTTCATCCAATGACAAAAAAGAAAATATATGTAAACATGCACATTATTTTACGGTCTACATGCTTTGTGCAAGTCAACACCTATGTAGATATCCTTGTCCTTCACATCAAGCTAAACTATTTGCTACACAAAGATGTATGCAAGGTCCACTGAAGCAAGTGTCTTCCTGCATGAACAGTACTGTATTGCAAACATCTGTTAACTCCTCTTCCCTTTCTCCCCAGAAGACTAAAACATGTGTATTTACATTCACAGAACACAGGACAGTTGTTGTGAGGAGTGTGCCCTCTTGGTATCATCAGCCTGGAGGTAAGATTTACTGATGGTTCCCCATTAACTCTGAACCCATTTCTCACCTTTATTTTCATGATTCGTCATTGACGAAGGGGATACCATTTTGGGTATGATGCGTTATTTCATAGCATTGTTTTGGCTCCGTTGAGATGACTGTGTGCCCTCGAAATGGATATCCAGATTTCTGTCCTAACAATTACAGTTCCCATTTGTTCTAATTCTCTATTTGTAAAGTATAAACATTACCACACTCTGCAAAATATGAATACATTTATATCATACTTAAGGTCAGCACTTAAGACCTAGGCAAATTAAGAATACCTCAACAATTATTATTTTTTTATCTGGATGATGTAGGAAGTAATCAAATCAAATTAACTTACCTTGTAGACCTGCAGGTGATTCATACAACCTTTGATACAATGAGCACTTCTGGCAGTTTTAATCACAATTATGGATATGTTAAAGAGACCTGTTTCATTTAACAGTTCACATCAATCAGCCCGCTTGTCAAGATGAATCAGTTAAAGAATGAATTATAGCCAGAAATAAACGTTGCTGGGCTTTCTCAATAATAACCTGGATTCATCTACAAACTGAGATCATTGGTGGAGCCCACTATTTCCAGCCAGTCCAGGTTGAAACACATTTTCTAGATGATTCCCTGTAATGACCGAATGGATCAACTGAATTTAGCTGCCTGATGTGTTATTCAGGGCCACTGGTTAAAGTCATATTCAAAATACAATAAAGACAGAAATAATGTAGAAAGGGAGTATGGAGTGTCTCAAATACCTCTCCCCCCTCCCCTTATTAATATTCACTGCATTATGCTGCGCATTTTACCATCCACTTGAAAGCCAATTACTGTTGAGGAGCCTAGCACTTTCAACCTCCATTTTGCAACAACAGACATGCAGGCTTGTGTACACCCAGTTATGTTTTCAGAAGGCTGATATATTTGCAAAAGCAACATCCAGGGAATGCAAATAATTACACTGCGAATGTTAACCTATCTACCTTCTGTTGGCGAGTATTCAGGCATTGTAACGGATGCAAATGCATGCAGAACGGAGGACAACATTTATTATCCCCTAATGCTGAATATCAAGATATGTTTGCATTCATGTAAGCATCAGATTAAACATATGTGCTCCGTTTTCATAGAGTGAAAATATCATGCATTGTATGCACTGCGTTAAGGCAGGCCCTCCAAGGTTCTATAATTGTTGGTAGAATGTGGCTAACCTCTGTTGTGCCAGCTGTGTACTTTGATAATGACACACACACACACAAGCTAACTCTACATGCTGTGCATCGCCTGGCATGGCTCCTGGTCTTTTTAGAAACCCTATTCCTCTCGCCCCTCAGCAGTACCGGTGTGCTTCTGAACGCTTGCCAGTTAAGTTTATCTTTTAAACAAAGTAGCAGGTATGCTGCTACTGCCAAATCCATCCCATGCTGCCGTTTCAAGCATTAGGACATTGGATTTCATGAAGTTAACAACATCCTTAGAGGTTGAATACTACCTCTTTATTTGTAAAGAGGTAGCATTAGACAAATAAAGTAAAGACAACTAAAGCGTTATGAAGCTATGTACAACCTTTGCCTTGTTCTCACATATTGCTTCTGCGTGAACCTCCAAACCTCATCCATCATCACTGTGCGACAGGACCGTATTTCTCGCTACTCAGACTGACTGATAGGACAGCAACGCAGTATTAAGTAAGGCTCTAGAATGTAGCGGAAAACGTAGGATAAATGCATGTTTGTAGTGCGTGATGCTAGTGATGGATATCAGCACTTCACTGTTTCTGTCTTTCTGTAAATTGGGGCCGGTGGTGCTTTGTGGATGCAAAATGTACATTTCCCGAAACAGATTCCTCATCGGGAAAAGACATTGTGATAGAATAAAATCGCAACAGGCTGACACTTCAGTCGTTGTGGTGTCGCTCCCCCCCCTGCGAACATTTTTCAAATTAGATTCCTGCAGCGACATCATGTGTTTGACATGGCCTTCTCTGAGAACTTGATTGATGAGCCAGTATTTTTTAGTTTGGTCTCAAATGTGTTCTGCAGGAGTGTTGTAGTGGGTAATGGTTGCTACGCTCTGCACTTTACCACCAGGGCAAAATATTGATTTAGTCCTCCAGGGTTGCGGTCATATCATTGGCAATTCACCTATTGTTATGCTAATGCAATATCCGGGAGGTGGCCAATGAGTGATTTTTTTTCTTCCTCTCTTTGAGAAATGAAAGGGTTAGCTCAGCATCACGTGGTGAACTTTTAACCCCATTAAAGACCACAACCACTCTGTTGGGTTTAGCATGAAACGCTCTCGTTTGACTACACAATTGGTCTGTCTGCTGACAACGTTGGTAGTCAGAAAAGCAACATGCTTTTGGGGTGTTCATATTGTCTCAAATATAAAAAGGATTCAATAATCATTCGTATTGTTTTTTGCATTCTTCTCATGATTTAAATATACATATTTTATTTTTTCTTATTTTAATAAATCACGTTGGCACATATTACATATTTTTTTTATATTTCTTTGTCCTAATTTACAACTCATTACCCAACCAACCTGTGGCAACCCGCATGCTCTCCCCCAGCAAAGACCCATCGATCGCACACCATGTTGGAGGGTATTAGAGAATACCAACTCAATGAAAGGCAGTGTGTTCAGACTGAGTGACTTCCACCGCGCGCCCAGCCACACTGTGAAGGAGCCGCTCAGCAGTGGGATGGTTCCTGACTACTAAGGAGTATGAGGATGGAGAGAGAGAGGGAGGGAGGGAGAGAGACACACACACAGACGGAGACAGTGAGAGAGAGAGTGTGTGTGTGTGTGTATGCGAGAGAGAGAGAGGAGGCTAGCTTGCCAGGGGGAGAGAGGAGAGAAGCTCCAGACGGCCGAGTGTGATTCTGTACTTGTAGAGGGGGATCGCGCCTCTCCACGCAGCCCTGCATCCCTGCACCCCCGGTGGGCAGCCCTAGCGCAACAAGAGCCGGTCCTGCATGTTAATTGACTGATCGGCGCTAACAAGGAATTGTTGGGAAAAGCGGTTGAAGCTCTGTCAACCGTCACTCCCCCATCCCTCCCGGTTTCTCAAGCACAGTGATCGGCTGGTCGGAGGTCTTTGACCCCCACCCCCCACCATCACCCACCCAACCCCCAACAGACACCTTTTTTAATTTCCATTCTGGAGGAGGAGAGAGGAGCCGGAGTGCACGGGAGGAGGAGGAGCAGCAGGAGAAGGTGGCCGCGAGGGGACCAGTGAGCCGTTTCTCTCTTTATCACCTCCATTCACAAATCCACCGCATCCTCTCCTAACAGCGATGTAGGAGCGTTTTGCCGGTTGGCGGAGGAAGGGTCCCATTGACTGCCGTGGCTCAGCCCCTCTCTCTCCAGACGCGAGCCCCTTTTCAACGCAATTCCCGCTTTTTTACGATCCTCCCCTCCACGTCTCTGTGATCTTTTCTTTTTTCTTCTTTTTTTGTGCTCCTGTTGGTTGTTTCTTTGTCCTTTTCACACCAGTGAGGACCCCGAAGGCAGCGGCTTTTTTCGCTAGGAGCGGGTGCTTCTGGAGCTGTCATTGTGCTCAGTTCTGCTACAAAGGACAGCCGGGTGCGGAGTGGGGAGGAAAGCTTTAGAGATAATAGAAGAGGAGCCTGAATGGTAGAGAGGAGGAGGACGACGAAGGAGGAGGAGGAGGCGGAGGAGGGGGGAGAGGGCATGGGACCAGAAGAACAATCTCTGGAAGGTGAATTGTGATAAATGAAAATGATTACAGGGACGGACAGCCCCTCCGAGACATCTGGTTGTTTAAGCGACTGACACTCCTTGGGAGACCGAGGACGCCACCGTGACACACCGAGACCTGGCGGTGCTGTTGCTAAGCAAAGGGGTCTGACCTGAAGTTGTTGTTTGATGGTGGTGGTTGGTTATAAGGAGTCGCCCCCTAACTGCCACACCATGAAGGGGGACTCTGAAGAGAGCATAGAGAGCACCAAGCCCTCCAACCTGCAAGCCTTTGCCAACATATCCACCCTCCATGGCATGAGCCACATCTTTGCCTATGGGCACATGACGTTTCGGCGGTTCCTCTGGACACTCTCCTTCCTGGGTTCCCTGGGCTTGCTGCTGTTGGTGTGCATGGACCGGGTGTCATACTACTTTGAGTATCCTCACGTCACTAAGCTGGACGAGGTGGCGGCGCCCAACCTCACGTTCCCGGCGGTCACCTTTTGTAACCTCAATGAGTTTCGCTTCTCCAAGATCACCAAGAATGACCTCTATCATGTCGGGGAGCTCCTGGCCCTCCTCAACGGTAATTACCAGATAGCCAACCCACACTTGGCCGAGCCCGAGGTGCTGGCCGCCCTCAAGGATAAGGCAAACTTCCAGAACTTCAAGCCTAAGCTGTTCAACATGACCGACTTCTACAACCGCACGGGGCATGACATCAATGAGATGCTCCTGCAGTGCACCTTCCGTGGAGAGGACTGCCTACCAACAAACTTCACCACTGTAAGCATTTCTTCATATTGACTTGCTGTCATGACTCATGAGTGTTGTTTACCTTGCAAGGCCTCAATAGGAGCCATTTGGTTTCAGCAAAGAAGCACATGTGTCACTGGCTACAACGTCATGCTTGTTGCTTGATGATTCTGTTGTGCTGAGATAAGCTCAAATGCGTTGAGTTTCTTGATTTCATTTTGATTGTTTGGCTTTTGTTTGACTGGGACTTGTTACATTTGGAAACAAACTTGATTTTTACTGACACTCATAGCTCACTTGTGTGTAGGGGCAGGTGCAAACCATTAAAGGAGTATTCCATTATTTTACACTTTAAGCCTTATTTCCAGTTTGTTTATGGTGAAATAGATCGGTTCAGGTGTTCATTTTGCCGAAATGCTGTGTTTGGAGTTTAGAGTTTAGCATTTTTTGTAGCCCCACTGTAGAGGTACTGTATAGATAATAGACCAACCGTCATCGGTCTTAAAGCAACATTAAACGTTTGTTGCTGTGAAAAACTGGTCACTGGTGTTCGTTGATGTTCGACAAAAAAAATCTGAGCAAAATAAGCTTTCCAGCAGGCTGTACGAGTCATTTTGTTGTAGCCACTCATTTCTATAGGAAGCCTTGAGTGTTCTGTATTAGTCCGCCACCGGCCGGAACCGGAAAATAGACTTTTCGTCCTGTTTGTAGTAACGCTGTGGCAAGCGGAAGTTTATACAGCGATGTGGTTCAGCTGAAAAAAATAGTTTTACGATCGTCAAACTTCTGCTGGAAAGCTTACTTTGCTCTGATTCTTTTTGTCGGAACATCAACGAACACCACTGACCAGTCGGTGAGTTTCACAGCTTTGCAAACAAACGTTTAATGTTGCTTTAGGACCGATGACAGTTGGTCCTATTACCTATACAGTACCTCCAGTGCCAGTGCCTCCAGTCCCTACAGTGGGGCTACAAAAAATGCTGAACTTCTCCAAACACAGCATTTCAGCAAAATGAACACCTGCACGGATCTATTTCATCATAAACAAACTGGAAAGTGGAAATAAGGCTTAAAGTGTAAAATACTGGAATACTCCTTTAACCTTTATGGTACATGCATGGTCCCTCAACAGTATAGTGTGCACTGGGGATTTAGGTAATAACCAACTCAAGCACATGTACTGCAGGCATATCTGCAGGTATATTTAACCTACACAACTAGACAAAAAGTTTTTAATTCTTTTAATGTAATGGCTAAAACACCCATCAGTGCCCACTCGTGCATGGAGACTGCTAGCTGTGCTAAGGCTTCTAATGCGTTCTTGCTTCTACGGATTGTTGCTATCTCCACTACATACGGAAGTCATGGGTTTTGATGGAAAATATACTCTGCAATAGTGGGAGATGCCAATGAAAACATTCAAGAAGGTCCATTCCAGATGTCACCAAGATGCATTGCTCTAGCTGTCCTCATTTAGTAGGGTCAAACGTGTGTCTGTGTGTGTGTGTGTGTGTGTGTACAATTATTTTTTGCTTTGATACATGAGTTGCATATGTTGAAATGTTTGCTCAGTTGTGCAGTGCTGTGAATTTCAAGCACATTCAGCAATTTGCTGACACTGGTAAATAGCTTTTTCTACTTTTCTGACTTCACTTCTAGCTGGGGGTTGTGTATGTGGCAGTTTACTATCAGTGAGGTGCAGTCATGCCTGGTAAAGGTATTGGGTATATGTTGTGTGGTTTAACTCCACCTCAGCTAAACTTCTTTAGATGTATTTCATGATTTATTGAATTGAGTACTGAACCCTTGTATCTAAAGTGAACTTGGGACAACTTTCATGGTGCTCAACAAAAATGTATGTTTATAATATATGTATGATGCCATAACCAGGAATTGACTGGAATACTTTACATTTGGCAAATCATGATATTTTGAATTTGCTACCTCAGACCAAAACAAATCTCTTTATACATGGATACATTTACACAGATCTTCCAGATCCCAGTTATCCTTGACAATTATGATTTTCAATTAATTTCACATCTGTTTTGAATTGAAATTTGAACATGCATTTTAATTCAATTGCTGCTTGATTGTAAACTACTGTTTTATTGGCCCCTCATTAAAAAATGCACTTGTGAGAAATCAGTGAATCAAAAAACGACCCTGATACTAAACGGCAATTAACAATTGTCGTCAATTCGGCAGTGCAACTCAAATAAGAACTGTCGCTTTTTCGCTGTTCTATCGGAGCCAATATTTATCCTGGGGCGGTGTTTTGATGGACTGAGTAGGCACTCACCTCGCCATACTGCATTGTGACCACAGTGGCCAGAAATGTGCTTATCAGGAAATTGGATAGATGACAGCGTGCCGAACCCCACCAACAGATTGTTTGGGCCTGTATCTGGCCCAACTATTTCACACGGCTAACTGGCAACATTGGCACCAACTCCGGGGCCGCTTCAGTTTCAAATTTTTTGGCCTGAACAGAAAAGGAGATGATGATGCACATTTACTACTGGCAAAATAATGGTAATTTTTGTCTACATAGGACTGTACTACATTACAGTTTTGATGACATAACTGCCTATGGTAGTTTGAAGTACAAAATTGCTTTATGTTCATGTTGAACTAGCAGTGTAAATATACTTGCATAGCAAAGCATTTCAAGTCATTGCCAGTCGTTTAAATGTGACTCCATATGTGCTTGAATGGAGAGTGACAATTCAACAATTGTGGGAGTGATACATTTTGACATTGAAAAGCAATGCAACTATTTGCAGTACTCTGGAACTCAGTGCAGTTAGTTTTTTATTCTATGAGATGGCTTGTTCAACCCTTTGACAAAATCAGATTTTTGTACTGTCAACCATTTCTCTGTAGTCTTGTCATTAGTTGTCTGCAAAGTCATTCCAAAACGTCACCTTTTGAACAGCTATTTTCGATTTTGTAATGACACTTTATGAAAGCGAATGATGGATTTGTCTAGGACAAAATATATATTCTCATGCCTCAAATGAGATGAACGACAACTTGTCTGATCCACTGCAGGCTCTTGAGACAATATTCTTGTCCTACCTGACTAGAAGTTGCCGAAATGGCGGTGCTTTCAAAGCGGATGGCTTGATGGTCCATGTCAGCATTTGGGGACAGGTTAAGCTGTTTCGAGTGATATCGGCCTCAGCAGGATTGCTGATGTCCTACATCAGTGCATTGCCATGTTTTTCTTTTTTTGTTTCTCTGATCAAAACGCTTTTCACTAACTTTAAAAGTCAAATGAGAACCTTAATGCAAATGTAATGTCTGCACATTGTCATTCAGAGATGTAATATTTGCACAATATCATTCAGAGATGTAATTCACATAATCACTGTAATTATGAGGCCAGATTAACTTACTTGACACCACCAATACCACCACGATAATAGTGTTTCTTCGAGTTGATGTAGAATCTCATATACCGGGAACTGACTTTGCAGATTACTGTGGTCCGGACATTTCACCTGTCCCTGACATTTTCTACTCGTTAATTTAATTGGCCTGTGAAAAAGCAACATGTGGGGGCTTATGAGCCAAACATTGCCGTTTAACAGGACCTCATTCCACATAACAATATACTACTGTAGGAGATAGTTAATGGTATGGCTCTAATTCTACATTATTTTGTTTGGATGAGGCATGATGCGTTTGTGTGTGTGTGTTTCGGTGTGTGTGGGGTGGGGGGCATTGTGATGCTCAATCAGTATTCATCTCCACTATTGGCTGAACTTCGGACCTTGAGAGGTAAATTGGCATTCATCTTCTCATCTAAATGAGAGTGGCTGCATGAGGCCTGGCTGACTTGTCTTGTTGTGGCTCACAGAGTTTAAAGGGGAACTCCGGTGTAATGGTGTATGGTTCTGGGATATGTTTAGTATGTTAGTAGTATGTTTTTATCCGATTCTACCAAAATGCTAATACGTTTGTGTCATCGGGGAATCGAGTGATGTCAAAAAGAAATCGCTTTTTTAAACCACTTACAAGACTAGAAGTAGCCTGACACTTCTTTGGTAGTATAACAAGGATCTTAACATATAAAACGAGGCATTGACAACTTTGTAAGTGTACAGATATTTTATTAAAAAATATATTTTATACACACAATACCTTCAGTAAGTAGTTCACCCATCGACATCATATCCTTTTTGAGACGGAGACAGTCGATTGACGGACGCAGAGCAAGCCTGCTCGCTCGTGAAGTCTACAATGCAGGCTTGCTCTG
>JAOTIX010000132.1:2469704-2483157 GCA_027123715.1 Gaidropsarus macrophthalmus
CGCAGAGCAAGCCTGCTCGCTCGTGAAGTCTACAATGCAGGCTTGCTCTGCGTCCGTCAATCGACTGTTGATGTAAAAAATATATGATTTATTTAGCTCTGTATCAAACATTCGAACTCGTTGTCATACTAAACATATCCCAGAACCATTTTACACCGGAGTTCCCCTTTAAGTTCTTCTATGTAAACGTTTTACAACAGCAAATCCGAATCTCCAGATTGATACTTGTGATTCCTGTGTCTTCCTGTGACTTGCTGTCTGCTGCTGCCGGATGCGGCATGCCCAGGGGACATTTTGGCTGTGCATTCTTTGCTCCCTCTGGATAAAAAACAAATGGCTTCTTCTTGGTGCAAGGTTTGTTGCCATAGCATTGCCTTTGATAATGCAGCAAGTTCTGAAATATGTTTTTTCTAAATGATCAGGCCTCACCCATTTAACTTGCATTCAAGACGGAAACTAGCAAACAAATGATAAACAAGGTGTTCCTGTCTTTTCAATGCGGTCAGGCCTCCGGTCTCTAGTGTTTTTGTAACTTCACAGATGCGTATGATTCCATTTCACTAGAATAACATGGGCACAAATGAAAGCACTTCTTCGTTAATCGATTTCTGTCCCCCCTCATGTTCAGAACGTACATTATTCCCACTACGTTTGGCCAAGGGAGTCTGATGACTAATTACCAGAGCTTCAAAGGATTCCAGTGTCATAGACTTTATTTCAATGCATCCCCTAATCACACTGGGAGAGCTGTGCAGAAGTAATTTTACCTGTCATTGCATACAATCATGGTCCAATGTGTTAAACATTAAAGGCCTAATTATGAATTCACAGCTTGTTGAAGTTACATTGCTGTTACTAGAATGTACTGTGCTTTGTATAAAAAATACAGTGGAAGTGTGCATTGCCAGCATACTGGAAGTATATTGCGTCTACTCCTACCCACTGCAAAGTATCCTATATGGTCCCACCTCGGGGTAACACCACCTGCATAGGGTGGACAGAAATGATCATTCCTGGCTACGGTTTACAACTCTGTTCTCTGTGCAGTAAGAACTGGATTTAAATTCTGTGACAGGCTATTATTGGAGAAGTGTGTGTGTGTGATTCAGCATGTTCTTGCCTATTATCTTCATTCGTTATTGTTCTATTAGAAGGATCTTGTTGTCATGTTATATACAACCTATTACTAGGATATTTCCTGATATATATTGTGATCTATGGTCAATGGTTTGCTGACCTCACATCTGACGTGGCATCTGATAAGCATTTGCATTAGCAAAACTTGTATAGGAGGCCTGTTACTGACATTGATACTGACTGACATCTTTGAGGAGATGGTAGAGTGGCCCTAATTAGACACTATTCATGCCATTAGATTGAATATACATTTATCTCTAGTGTGTTTAGAATGTGTAATCGACCTGATGCAAAGGCATAATTGGTGGATTCTAATGTTATGAGGGTGGAGGAATGACAGTTGATACATTGGTTTATAATAGTTTTTTTCTGTGAGCAAGTAGACATTGTGTGCTACCTCGGTCAGGTCTGTTGCCATGGCAATCCTGTCTGAGGCCTGGTTCTACAGCCTTTTCATGAATTGCATAACTCTGCATTCAGCATTAGTATCCAACTCAGAACTCATACATAGTAAATTCCACCATGAATAAAGTGCACTCAGGTCAGGTCTGGTCCATTATAATGAGGGTCAGTGTCATTTTACTGAGCTATCGCTGATGTTTTGATGAAATGTACACGTGTAATAATTGCACAAAAACTCTTGTGTTCCATAAAAATCATGTTCTCATTGAAAATGATAATGGCATTTACACTTCAGTTCAGCAGAACCGCTTAAGCCATGTGCACCCCAATCAGGTCAACTTATATTTATTGATCGCATTTATTTCGATTCCATTCAATGAGACTTGTCTCACAGCCAATTATTGACAACCATTTAATTTTGAATCATATGGTAACAGTCAAGCTGCAGGCTATGGGATGGGATCCTTTTTTATTATTTGTCTGGTTGCTGAAAATGTTTAAGCAAGGTCATCCATTCGGCCTTGGTGTGGGGTCACTTTGTGGTGAGTGGTGTGGGTCGTTCTGTGGCAGTGCCATGTTTTAAAGATTATTTTTGGTAAAGAGTTGCTTTTGGCTCCATCCACCACTGCCCAGCTATTGCCAGATGTGTCTGGGCCACATGGGGTATCTGTTGGTTGCAATAGGTTGCTGTGCGGACCACACCTAGTGTGCAAGGAGACTTATAAGAAACGGGACCATTCACATGTCTGGAGAAACACAAGAAAAGTGTTTTTTGATTTAGTCTCAACCTGTGGCCCACTCACTGATTAGAGTGTCTTGTTAATATAGGTTATATCATTTCAAGTCTTATGTTTTTGATTATGATTATGATTGGTCCAACAAAACAAAATCTGGGTTTATTCATCGTCAACATATGGAAAAATGTTTACCATGCCTGTTTCGTTTGTTTGCGATGAAACAGGTTTCATTGTATGTTTCAGATCAAAGATTTGATGGTTGTTTGTTCAATGGTTCCAAGGATTTGAGAAGGAAACCACAGCACAGTCACATACAGTAGATAAATACTTTACTTATTCCAAGGGAAATTCAGGTATCCAGTTGCAATCAAAACATACATTACATACATTAACTACAATAAAAAATGTATTAAAAAAGAATAAAATCGAATTAACTTATAATAAAGTAGCTACAGTAAACGGTGCAATAGAGTGGAGTGCAAATGGATATAAAAGGCATCCATAAGAGGTACTGCATCACAAAGCCTATATATCTGAAGTGTGGAATGATGCAGAAGGGGCATGCTCCAGGTCTATAGGCCCGTTCCCAACACCTCCGCCTCCCCCACACCTGCATAGTGACTAACTATAGAAAATGAAAAAGAACAAAGCAGTAAATGCAGTGGAAGTCGTCAAATACTGACTTGGTACTAGGATACAACCATATAAACAGCGTTTAAACATCAGGGACTGTAATCACGCTCTTTAGAAGGACAACATCATACACCACACGTTAATTTGCACACAAATTGTATCAAGTAATATCATGTCACATCCTAATGAGGATGTGACGTGCGTATAGTGCCTTGCAAAATTAAAGTACACAACCCCTCCTGCTTAATCAATCTATGTTTGTGATCTGCGCTATGACAGTACCTGCCTCCTCTTCTCCTTTGGTTTTACTGGGGGGCTACTGACGTCAAAGTTGCCTGCTGCTACCGTTCCGGTGTGTGTATCATGACTTTACAAAGAATAATGGATAAAAGCCTGTTTTAGAGTCCTGTCTCTGACAGGTTTGCAAAATCAGACATTGTAGGGCAAAAGTAGTATTGATAATACAAATAATTTCTAATATTTTAAGGGGGGGGGGCTAAAATTGTATTTACACTTGCCCCCCCACCCACCGTAAGACCCTCTTCACCAGTTAAGATCAAAAAGTGCTCTTTTCTTTTTTCTGATTACAGGGCGTTTGGATGCGCTCAGCACATACGTCTTTCTCTCGCACAACACCAAGTGAATGACGGCTGGATTGCAGATCTTGCCAAATTCTTATGTAATCCCTACCAAAAATTAAATAACACAGACCAAATCTTTAATCTTTCCTGAATTAACTTTTACATACCTCTATTATGCCAGGCCTCCCCGGGGGCTCATTATGACTCTGAAACTGGAGGATATAAAATAATTGCTTCACTGGAGACACAGATCTCTCCAGTGTCACATCTTTGAATTTGAGTGTGTTTGCCACAAAGTGTCTTCATCTATTTTGTCAAGGTACATGGCTATCACAGCATGGACCCACTTTCTTGGCAAGTCTAGATTTGACATTCAGACCGTCCTCCAAAATGCTGCATGAATTGGCTGTTCTGTTGTGTCTGCATCACAGTAATTAGAAGACACAATGGTCTTCTTCATTTGTTAGGTTTTGAAGCCCAAAGGCCACTTGTCAGTTTCAGCCAAGGCTAAAATGAAAAGTTGTCATTTTGTCCATAAAAATAAGAAAGAAAGGAAAATGCATATAAAGATGGGTAAGATGGGTAATCAATCTCTGCTTGGATGTGGAGAACTTGAGGATAAGAAACCTGCACCTTCCTCAGGACTGTATATAAGCCATGCCTTTCTGTTGGACAAAAACAAAAGTAAGGTAATGGAGGCCATGCTTCTCTGTCAAGTGTTCTGCAGCAGGGCTGAATCACCACTGGGCACGGTGTCCGAAACCACCATCCGCAGCAAGAGCTCCAACTGATAGCGAAATGCAATCAGGCAGTGAGTGAAACTATCGTTTCTGGTGGTGTATTGTTTTGCGTCTAGTTTTTGTTTCTCTTGTAATGACCTTACCTGAAATGAGTTGTTGTCCTGAACCGACGTGAGGAGGAGGAGGAGTGGTGACTCATCTAGTTTGCATTTCCTGTAACTGCGCTTATCTACAAGTGTGTCTTCCAGCGGCACAATATGTATCCCGCCTGTCATCCGCCTCCCCCTCTGTACAGTAGCTGCAGGCTGTTAAGCCGGTAGTGCTGCTGCTAACTCACCCTCCTCCGCCCAGCACAATGGACAGCTTAGTCAGACTTGTGTTAAATTGTATTGCATATGTTGATGTCTTGATCAGTTGAGGGGAAGAAATAAAAAAGAAGACAAAGCTGTAAGCTGCAACACAAAACGTACAACACGTTTTGGGAATATTTGGCTGCTTTCATGGTGCAAAACCCCCCCGTCTCCAACAGGCGTTGAGAGTTCTTCTGGCAGAGAGAGTTCGTCTGGTGTAGAGTTACTCTGCATCTGCTGTATCCTTTTTTTTTTCATTTCTTTTGCTTTTTTTGTCCCTTTTTTTATATCTTGCCAATAAAGAAGGAAGCAAATTTGTACATTCCCATAGAGACTAAAGTCCTTCCCCAGAGAATTCCCCTCCTCTCCACCCTTGTTTTCCCATTATCTGTAGATGAGCTTTATTAAGGAGCCTTGACATGCCACAGCCAACAGGGAGCGCTCCTTTCTAAAGCACTTCTAACGCTGGAGTCCTCATAACAATATTGCTGCTCTTGGTAGAAGTTGTTGCTCCGTCGGTCCCAAATGGCTGTGATTTCAGAACATTTCCCCAGGATATACATATATTCTTTGTAATTCTTTTTTAGATTCAGCTGCTTTAGTAAAGTATGTTTCACCTTGCACCCACCACATGTGTCTCTCTGCAAGGCATCAGCTGTGCTCATACCTCAAACAGATCTACCTCTCCTGGGTGGACTGTGCAGAGGCCGTGTCAACGATGCGTCTGCGTCTCGCTGCCTCTGCTTACAGCCCCGCCAGGGCAGAGTCCTCGCTCTCACTGCGTATACATTAAAAGAGATAGCCTTATCCACACTATATCAGGTGGCCTGCTCTTCTCCGATCACACACAAGGGTGCTGAAGCTTTAACACTGTTCTGAAGCCAAAAGCAACGACAGGGTCAGCCTCATTTGCATCTTTAGGGCTGAGAATAAATGAGGACTCATTTGCTGATGTGGAACCATTGTAACTGAGTGAAAGACCATTTTATTTTATTTATTGTTTGCCACATCACTGTTTTCACAGTGATGTTTCAGTGGCTAGGAGAAGGGTCTGTTTAAAATTATTACATATTGTGCTCCATGGCTATACATCTGTTGTTCCCATTATGAGATGATTTGAGTCACAGCCTCAGTGAACTCTAGATATCTATATCATTGTATTCTTAACACAGCCATATAGGATTGACAACCTTGCCAGACAAAGGGTCGTCTTTTATTCGCCAAGCAAATGCATTATTTATTTACTCCTCCCTATTTGAACATTGTAATTGGTCACATTTAAATTCATATATAAATCACATGTAAATGCTGTGAAATGCTCGCTTCGCCTGCCTGGGTTGTCTCATATAAATTCTACCAGCGTAGAAGCACAAACGATTCAAGACGGGGAATGTAAGTTCAACTAAGACCCTTTCATTATCCTAATGAAGTCATTATGGTTTACAAAAAAAGAGAGAATCTAATGCTGGCCAAACTAACTGAAAATCGTTGGCAAGTCATATTGCTCCTTTATTTTGTCTGCTTCATTAAGTTCCAGTCAGTTGAAAATGTTCGCTACAATAAAGCCAATAAAAGTAAAGTGTTTGGAGATGTTGGGATGTAATTCTGAGTGTGTTGCGAATGCGTTCGCATCATCACACAATGATTCCCCTCAGGATGCAAGGACCGTTTGAGGACCTGTCCTCACGCAGGAACATACCATGACATCCCAGTAATGAAAGACTTCTGCGGACTGGCAATTATACCATCCCAGGGTTATAATTCATGCTTGACGATGACCAAAGCGAACCAGACTCGGGCAGACATCGGCAGATAGGCATCAACAGTCTGTTGATGCTCCTATGGGACTCTCCCCATTAGTAGTGTGCCGTTGTTTTCTTTGTCATCTCTTCAATCCTCTCTACGGCTCTACCTTATGATTCGCTGGGTGAGGTCAGGTGATCACAGGACCTGACACCGACTCACTTTCGCCCCTGGTTCCTCTCATAGGATTCCCCTCGACTCTATCTTCCCTCCTACTCTGCTGCTCCTGCCCCTTATCCAACCTCATGAACCAGAACTATTTCCTCACATATTTGGGAATCACAGCCACTCTGAGTAAGGCCAGGTACTAGTCGTTGTTATAAAATAGGAGGGACAAATATTTTCTATTCATTCAGTCTTGTCCTAATGACCATATTTAATTTAATGTTATTTATATCGTAGACATATTGAAGTTCTATTTTTCCCAAAATACAAGTATGTTCTGGCAGAAGAAATGTTGGACTTATACCAGGCACAGTTTCCCACGGCCAGCAATGTACAAAATCCTCTCTACTAGTCTCCCAAATTCACCCCCTGCCAAGAGCGTCGAAGCACACAGCCACCTGGCTTCCTTGTACCCCAGCCCAGCACTCAAATGCCCACCCAGTGATCTCTCGGAAAGATGTTCCCTTTTTATACTAATGAACATCTACTACAAAATCAGACTTTGGCAACAACACTGAAAATAACTAATTTAACCTTGGATGCAGTCACACCAGGTGTGACTGAAGTAAAAAGGGCATGGATGAGGTTATGTTGCTTCAATGATGGCCTACAGTCTCAACAAGTTGTTTGGCTGTTAAAGAGGATGTTTTGCAATGTTTGATTCACTCATTGCTCATTTGTTGTTAACAACTTGAATTTTAATTGTATTTATATTCTAGTGAATAGTGACTAGTGATTCACACACACATCTTGGTTTGTTGCCTTGTGTTATGTAGGTCCAAATTGTGTCGTTTGATAAAAGAAAGGTGTACATGTCATTTTGATGCATTTAATTCAAGAGGGCAGTGCAGCAAAGGGCCAGGCATTCAGTTATTCTGCGAGTGTTGAGGCTGACCTTTTCAAAATGAAATTTCCCTAAGAGCAGTGGCCAGTGACCAAATGTAAGCCCTCAGTCTTGTAGCTGTAACTCTGACATTCAGAGTCCTTATGTTTATCTCATTGATTCTGAGAACAGCACGCACATTCCCAGATGCCTCCCTGCTGCCCTCCTGCTGGACATTTTACCGTCTTTCAAATGGTGCATACAAATGACTCGTGTGATATTTAAACACCCTTAACATTTGAGTCCCACCGTTTGTCCCATAGCAAGTTGCCTTTCTCCATGCAGGAGACAGGCAACTTGTGTGTCAAAGGTGTGCTGTTTGTTACTGTTTATGACTTGACCTCTTGCTTTTTCGATGGTGGGACTGCACCACATCACATCAGCCGTTTGCTCTGCGCTGCCATGTCAGTTGTCCCACACTGTTAGCCGGTCGATCGTCCCGCAACTATCCATCTCATTAATGAGTCTAACAATGGAACTCATCCCAAAGCACTTGGAACATTAAATTGCAGTGGACAAAAGCATAGTCAGGTGTCATGTGTGGGTGGGATTTTAAAAATGTGAAAAATACTGCGGTCTCTCTTTGAGTGTACTTTGTTTAAAGATCCAGATGGTGGAAATACATACACTGTACAATACTAGAGTGCTTTCATAAAAGAATTGGGGACTAGTAAACGCTTCATCACCTCTATCAAAAATGCGGGAGAAGGGATGCCAGGGGAGTGAGAGTCACACCCGTTAAGCCCAATTGTCCCCGTTTCTTTCCTCTTGATGAACACAAACAAACACCACAGTTGCTTGCCCACGTGACAAATCCTCCTTTGACCACAAACCTTAGCCTGTACATTCACATCGGACATCAAATTTCGAAGACATTTTGAGACATTCTGTGAGACGAATTAAAGGCAAGGCCACTGCCTCCGACATCATCAAATTGAATGTGTACAGAACCGTGTTATTGTCTGATCCGTCTCAGAACAGTCCCAGTATTGGTTAGGATGAGAAGATGGTAGGTTTACCTTGACTCGGTACTTCTCCTGAAGGCCCACGGTGTTGTGTTCTGCGCAGGAGTCTCTAATCGTCTGATTTGTGTCACCCAGTGGAGAGATGTCAGCTCTCCCTTAACAAATGCCCCGTGGCCCAGTGCCACCAGTGCTGGCTCTGCTTGTGGAGCATCTCTCTTGGCTTCCACGACCAGGGCAAACACACTATCCCTCATAGACCCATCGCTCTGAGATATCGGCCAGCTCCAGCCGGATGTAAACTTCAGCAGGACTATCCTGATTAATATGGCGTTGGTGCCAGAAGATGAAAGCCTGCATGAAATCTAAATCCATTCCATGAGAAGTAATAACGCATGTGACTTGTGTATATTTCCGACAGTTTGTAGTCATATTTGTCTTCATTGATATGTATCCATACACACAACATATCTGCATGTGGTACTTGGGAGGGTGGGATGGGGGTTAAGGCCTTGTAAGCCCTTACATCTGATTGTGTGTGTGTGTGTGTGTGTTTATCTGAATACACACACACACACATTGAGATTCTCTCTCTGAAAAACAGGTCACGGACCCATCAGATGTTTTCTCAGTCAACAGTGACACATTAGCTGGGAAACCTTCTGCTTATACTGAACAGGAACAAGGAAGGGAGTGAGGCAGTATGAGGACAGTGGTCGTCTTTTCAGACCAGACTCTCTTATTCCATATTGTGCAAGGGGACAAGCTCTGAGACATCAGTAATTACCTAGAATTAGGAACCAGATAAAGCTAGCCTGGATGGCCAAATGGAATGGACGATTATGATAGACTCTCAGACAACACAAAGCGACAGCGATTACACTGAGCGCTGGCGATTTTCACGCGGAACCACAGTGACGTGCACCACTCCTCCTAGCTGTTCCACTCATTTCGCCGAGGAGATTCTCTCCATTCCGGATGAAGTGTGACGCCCAACCGCTGCAGACGAGCGATGATGCCTCTCCGGAGAATTGATGTTGGCTCCTCTGTTGTACACGGTAGCTGAGAGGTACTTTCTATCAGTGACCCCCTGCTGTTACACAAGACTGTTCTGATGCAAAGTCGCCCTCTTGACAAAAGAGTATTGTTGTTCATAGCCCAGACAGCATGTGAACCCCTGTCTATTGGTTGTCAGAGGCTAATCTCAAACCCATGACTCCCTGAAAATCGAGTTCTGTGGAGTTTTTAAGAATCTCGAGAAGATGGTCTGACGTGAACAAATATTATACGTAACCAGCATTGCAACACCAACTGGTTATTATGTGAAGCCAGCTCTCCGTTAAAATAAATAAAAAATAAAAATGGGAGCTATTATATTCAGGATGTTGGAACAAGGCTCTTGGAGTAAACATTTTAATTTGATCTCAAACTAAACATTGTTGTGAGTGCAGCGTACTGTACGGACTAGTGAAATTCCACAGGGTTTGTGTAGATTTAAAGAGGGGAAAAGATACAGAGAACGTGGCAGAAATGCATCGGCCCAGGTGGAAGCATTTGGGATGACAAACGATCCACTGCGCCAAACCTATGGCATAGCAAAGAAGGAGACCTTTCACAGAGATAGCTGGGCTTGTCAAATCGACTGCCTCCAAGATGACAGAGATAGACATAGAATAGATAGACTTTTGGAATCACTCTGAAGTTTTCAGATGGGAGCAAAAAGTTCTTCAGTAGTTTTTAATGGCTGCTGAATATAAATGGCTATACTATATTCCAGGTATACAGTTTACATATATTTCTCGAATGACTTTGAATATGCGCTCTTTAAATATGATCCGTCGTATCCATTTATTCATAATTTATTATGAAATATTTTCTTTAAAATAACAACGGCTAGTTAAACTGAAAATACAACCATTACGCAATGGTGGTTGGATTGTTTCTTTGGACAAATTCTGACAAATTCTGTCCTCAGAAGACTCATGTTTCTGTAACCATGCTGTGATAGCGGTTCAAAAGACACGAGGATATCGAACTCTCCTCTGGCAGGCAATTTTGGTTGCTACTTGTATTTCATCATCTGTCTAACCTTTAGACAAGGCCCGCTCCACCTCGGAGATGCCGCTGCTGAGAAGGCAGATTTACAGTGGCTTTTAGTTGTACTCGGGAAATAGACGACTGCATTACCATCGCATAGCGGGACTGTTATTCCGTCTCTTACAGCCCTGCATAAGAAATGTCCCCGCCCTATAAGCAGGAGGGACATATAAAGTGCTTGGGTACCGCAATAACAGAGCCGTGTCCTTTTCTTTTTTAAAGTCATTTTTTAAATTGAAAGGGGGAGAGACAAAGACCGAACCCTTGATGCTGTGAGCGATGTGAGGAGTGAGAGAAGATAAAGAGCCCTCTTGAACATTCAGAGCAGGACCGACCCGGATGGTTATGTGAGGGATTATGTCCCTTCTGTGGGCCACTGAGGATTTACCACCATTTTGTCTGCGTTTTTTGGGCCAAAATGTCCTCCTCAGTCCAGATTTAGTGAATACTTAACCTACTGTACATCACACAGGCTGAAAACATTGAAACAATTTGAAGAATTTTAATTAGTTAAAGGTGTCCTTCACGATAAACTGTTTTTACTTTCTCCTTTTGACATACGATGGGTCACTCCTCGTTGCATATGCATTCTGCACGTGAAAATGTTATTCTGTTATTCTACCCCCATTGCATGCATTCCGTCTTGGGAGGAGCCCAAGACGGAAAAATGTCATTGCCAGTGACTGCTCTGTAATTGCTGTGCATATGACAATAAAAGAATCTTGAATCTTGAATCTCTTGAATTAGCCAATGTAAGAACATAGAGGGATAAACATGCAAAGCCCTACAAACTGTTCATGGCCTCGCCTACCTTGGCTGGCGACCGCTATCACTGTGACGGACAGTGCTGTTGGCCAATCAGAGGCAAGTCATTTAAATGTAATGAGTATTCATGAGTAAGAGCCGAAAATGTGTCATTCTTCCCCCCCCACCTCCTCCACCAAACTAGAACAGCCTGAAACAGGCGCCCCAGAGCATTGTTTTCCACTAAAACCATCTCCGAGGTCATTAATTAATACTAGAGACCACTGCAAAATTGATGAAAAAACAATGCAATGACACCTTTAAATATTAACCTTTGATAAGGGCAACATAAGTACAGCAAACAGAGAGCTGTTTGGACTGGAACAAGCACTTCTCACAAAATGTTGTCATGTTTCTTTTCGCTTGTCTTGAGGCTAGTGTTGGTCAGTGGCGAGTTCTCCGTGTGAGTGACAGTGTGCTTGGCCAACACCAAGCAGAGGTTTTAAAAGGTCAGCTGTGTGTGTGTGTGTGTGTGTGTGTGTGTGTGTGTGTGTGTGTCTGTGCGCGCGCATGTGTGTGTGTGTGTGTGTGTGCGTGTGCGTGTCAAAATCGTGCAATGGTACTGTGTCTACAATTATTTGCAGTGACCAAATCTGGAAAAGGGTGCTGCTTTCTTAATCCTAAACATCACCGTATGCTCCAGAGTACTGCAAAGGTTCGTATAAACATAAGTAAAATAAATGTGTGTGATTCATTGATTGCAATGGAATCATGAGTAACTACTTTTCTTTGTATGTTTCACAGGGTTTGCTAGGAGACTGAACCAAAGCAGTTTTTGTTGTTGTCGGTATTGAACTATTCCAAGGCTACCTTTTAGCCTCACCTGAATGAGACCTTCTCTTGTGCGAGGGTCTGATGAGAGGGGATTGTTTGTTCATTTCTGTTCAATGGTGTGTCCGAGCTGTCTTATAAGGACGTTACAGAAACATTGGACTTGCATTGGATCACCGCCAAAAGCAATCATTGGCAATAGAAGGGCAACTTTAATTACACCGTTTGTTACTAAGCTGTTGCAAAGGTAAAGTTTTTCTCACTCAAAGTTTGGAGGTGCCAGAGGTTAACTAATTCAATTATGGACACAGGGAAACTGGCCTCACAAAATAGTCAGGGGAGCCTGACATCTGTCGCAATTTTCATGATCTTTCCCGGCACACAACATGGGACTTTTAATATGTGGAAAGGTCACATTCCCCGAAGATGACTTCAAAAAGAGACTTCAGGCTTCACATCTGGCGCGTGCACACACTCACACACACACACACACACACACACACACACTGAAATGCTCGCACACATTCACCCCGAAACGGCAAACCCCTCACGTTCCTAACATTTATGTTAAAATCCAACCTGCCTTTAAAGTCAGGATCACATGGTCTTTAGAAGCTTCACTTCTTTCCTTTGAGTTAAAGGAACGCTCCGCTGCTCTCGGCAAACAGGAAAGATGGGTTGATTTATTTGACAGGTTGCTCATTTTATTATTTCTATGTAGCCTAGCCACTGTACAGCTATATAATCGAATGTGTGCTTGAGATTAGTTTGTGTCTTGCATATATAAAGTTATGAGAAACACTATAGCACAAATAAGGACTATCGTTAAACTGAAGAGCTGTCTCAGATTCTGAAGCGGAGAAATGCATAAAGCACATGTGTATATTGTACCAAGTGTGAGTGTCATGAATGCTTCGCTGTTATGAAGTTGGTTATATGTTAAAATTTGTATTCACTTGTTTCCTCTTAAATCACAGGAATGGACAATTTTGTCAATATCCTGTGAAAGTGCTATTGATTTGTTTATGTGCCTTGGAAATGCTGCCTTGGGAATCAATCTAGACGTGTTTTTTACTGCATCGCAGTTATTAGCTCATGATTTTCAGAGTTTGTTTCAGTGGCCTAGCCGAGTTTGTTTTACATTTCCTATATATCACGATGGTAAAGGCTTGTGTTTCAGAAGCAAAGGCCATCTTGTGCGTCTCAATTATAATTCTAGCTTGTTTCATTTGGGATATGTACCGATAAGCTAGGTTCCCCTGTCGAACGTCGTGCTTTTCTGAGCAACAGCACCTTTAAAAATAGAAATACCTTTCAAAATAAGGTATCCAATGAGGAGAAGGCTTTTGTGGCTGCATCGTCTTTTTCCTAGTGTTTCAGCTGTTGTG
>JAOTIX010000132.1:2521267-2534426 GCA_027123715.1 Gaidropsarus macrophthalmus
CTCTTCTACCTAAACACTTGGCTAGCTATTCTTGCTGGTCCTCTAGTGGCTCAAACAGGAATTGCAACACAATTCCTTTGACACAAAACCGCAACAACTGTACAGTGATGTATGCTGCTTTGATAAAGGACTGCCTGCATACTAACAGGGATATTATACATAAAAAAGGTTATGTTGACTGACTTGGTGAAACACATTGAAGCTTTTCATTTCAAACTTGAACACTTGTATTACAGTTCAATACCCTGTTACAGCATGATGAGAAGGTAGTGTTGCAAATATATGGCATGTGTCGTGTCATGTTGTATCATGTTTGACATTTGAAAAAGGGTTCGACATTATATTTAGAGTATATGTCTGGCAGATTACTGGTTATATTTTGAGAATTTGAACATGTACGTTTCATAGTAAAGGTATGCCTTGTAACCAAAAGCATTTTAACATGTACCGTTACTTAGCTGACGCTTTTGAGACAAACAATAAGTGCATCTAAGTGCAAGTATAATCAAGTACATCAAATTTCATCCAATAATCAAAGTGCCTTAAGTACTACAATATAGAAAAGACAAATGTCAATAATTGGTTTTATTTTTGTTGCAGTTAATACAGTACATTTTCAGTTCAAATGTAGTGTTCTATACAGAAGAGCGAAAAACCTTGAGGTATCCCATTAATTAAATACTGTACAATTATGCAACTGGCGTATAATCATGACACAACTATGTAATTGATCCCATTTTCTACATTTTACAGTACATTTAACCTGATCCCTGCAGTCAAGAGACATTCACGATTATTGAAATTCACATGTTTGGCAGTACAACCAATTGTAAACACTTGTTGAGCTGCTCATTTCTTTGCCTCGGCTCTTTGCCTCCGGATCAGATCCGAGTAAGGTCCGCTGCGGCCCAGCAGCTCCAGATGGCTCCCAGCCTTGGAACACAGAGCAGAAGGGTCCCTTGTTTTTCCAGTGGTATTCTCTCACATCAATGTTAACTTGCAACCCCCAAGGTCATTTTGAATGACCTTCATTTATTTGGTCTTACCTCTACGATGCGCCCGTTGCTCATGACACAGATCAGGTCGGCCCCCTGGATGGTGCTGAGGCGGTGGGCGATGATCAGAACCGTGCGCCCTTTAGCGGCCTTGTCCAGGGCCTCTTGTACCACGCGCTCGGACTCAGCGTCCAGCGCGCTGGTGGCTTCGTCCAGCACCAGAATGCTGGGGTTCTTGATCAACGCTCTGGCGATGGCGATCCGTTGCTTCTGTCCACCCGACAGCGTCACACCGCGTTCCCCTGCAAATGATCAACGCCCAGAATTTAACACAGCGAATACTTATCTCAGAATCAGCAATCCTTCTATGTCACAGCATTGTTTGAAGATGCTGGTTGATGATTGTTGTTTTTTGAGGTCTGTAAAGAATGTGAGGCCCAGTCTCTTTCAAACGAAGACCGCTGGAACAGCTAAAGAGAGACCCCTACCGACCACGGTGCTGTAGCCGTCTGGGAAGCTTGTGATGAAATGGTGGGCATTGGCCTGCTTCGCAGCATCAACAACCTCAGCATCTGTAGCTTCAGGCTTGCCAAAGCGGATGTTTTCCATCACGGAGGAGCCAAACAGCACAGGCTCCTTTAGGAAGGACAATTACAAAATCGCAGTGAGCCAACAGGAGCAATAGGACATAAATTATTGTACAGTTCATTATTGACAAGTGCACTGGACCTAAAACAATAAAAAAGGGTCCTTACTTGATTAATAAATCCGATCACCTGTCCCCTGAGCCAGGACAGATCAAGTGTTTGGATATCGAGTCCGTCCAGCATGATGACGCCATTATCTGGGTCGTAGAAGCGCTCCAGCAAGGCTGCCACAGTAGACTTTCCTATGGAAATAATATGGGCATGAAGTGGTTCTACCAACAAAATAATCGCTGTAGTTTTTATTTCACGTCCAATTACATTGTGTTGGTAGCGTGTTCATGTCTAAAAGCAATATAATAGGATTGAGGGCACATGCTTTTGTCAGCGTTGAACTGCAGGTGAACGGTCATCACTGCTCTAGGTTTTTACCTCCTCCGGATTCTCCAACGATGGCTACGGTTTTCGCAGGGGGCAGCGTTAGGTTGAAGCTCCTTAAGATCTCATGGCCCGGTCTTGTTGGATAGCTACAAACAGACAAAAAAATGTATTTACTAAGATGCCAACAGGGGGTTGCTTTTTGTCGTGTCTGTAGCAAAGCACAAGAGGACAGTCGACCTGAACGAGATGTTCATGAAGTCGATCCTCCCGGTCAGGGAGTGATAGGGGATGCGTCCGCCTCCGCATGCCTGAATGGACGTTTCCAGAGTCATGTACTCAAACACCCTGGCACCAGAACTGAGCCCTCTCACCACCTGGGGAGCATATGTCAGATTACAAAACTGTCTTTATCTTGCCTGCAACCCACCTAGGGGATTGTCCAAGGAAAAGAAAAAGCACCAAGCAAACACAGACTTGTTTAGCCTACTGACCTGCCCAAATAGGATAGAGATGCTTGCCAGAGACCTGTTTGAAAAGGGAAACATAATTGTGACAAAACCTGCATTGAAAAGGTTGTGAGTGAGTGTAAAGCAATGCTCTGCTGTCGGTGAGGTTTGATATCACAGACTTACCTTTGGACAGTTTGAGAAGCCACCAGGAAGGACATGAGGTCCCCTGGGGACATTTCATCACCTGCCATTAGAGATCCTCCAGCGAAAATGGTTCCAAGAACAATGCCTGTTTCAACAGACACACAAACTGTGTTACAATCTTACAATCTGCTGGAATCGTCAGAATATTCAGCAAAGCGCTTTTTAAATCAAATGAAAAGATGAGAGAGAACTAAACCTCACAATTTAGAGCCACATTTGATAGCCCTTGAAACACAGCGATGCCATTGCCCAGAGTCTCATTCATTTCACAGGACTTCTCCACTTCGTAGGAGTATAACCTGAAAAATAAAGACCATCCATGTTAATATGATGAGTCAAAGACTGCATGAAAACATATTCAAAGTTTGACTGTGGCTTACTGCAGCTCCCGTTCCTCCATGGCGAAGGCTTTAACTGTCCGCACGTTGCCTAGCGCCTCATCAGCCACACCCGTTGCTTTCGCCACCTGACGCCTCATACAGAATTGAGTCAGCATCAAATTTAAACAGAAACAGCAAAAAGAAAAATATGGATTAAGATATCATATATTAGAACAACAAAAGCCCAGTGTCCACACCTGCTCTTGAGCCAATCGGGACAGCTTGCGGAGCACTGAGCCAATCAGAGCCCCGGCTCCCACTAGGCAGGGCAGGACCACTACGGTCAGGCCGGTGAGTTTAGGGGAGATTATATAGAGGGAAACAAAGCACCCAACTGTCTGTGTCAGACTCCGCAGACCCTGAGGAACGCAAAGACAAGACAGATTTTGCACCGATAACCAATCAGCATGTGTTTGTAACTGAACTTCTATCTCCTATTATCTATTTCAGATTCCAAACACATTCTTATGAAAACATTAAATAAACTTAATATGACAAAATGTACATGTTGACAAAAGAGTCTGCTAAATGCCCTAAATGTTAATAGGCCTAGAGTAGCCTATATTATTTCCTAGCTATACTAGACAAACACACCTCTTGTGTCAAAATACTGTGGGTAACAAATTGTACAATCTATACCTGAGAGATGACCAATTTAAAGGATGACTTGAACTCCTGAATGTCGGAGGTCAAGCGGTTCACCAGGTGCCCAGTCTTGTTGGCGTCGAAAAATGCCACGTCCTGTCTGTCAAAAATTAACAGCAAAGACGCAGCAGCACTTTAGTGTGATAGTTGCATATGTATTGGTTGTTACCATGGTGCTCACATGGGCAACACATTCACAGTCATTTTGCCTGACAACATTAGAATTATCTTAGTTGAGATCGGTTTGTTGGATCTACACAATGCTGTTATTTTCATCCATAATCTATACCATATCTGTTCCATATTATGGAATAGATAACTTAGCCATCGTTTGATGCATGATACAATTGAGCATGATACAATTTATTGATACAAAAACAAACGGGGGAATTATTAACCGTAATAAAGCTGCGAAAAGTGTCTTCCTCATGTCCGCAGCTACTCTTTCCCCTACTCTGGACAGCAGGATAATGTATCCGGTAGTAAGTAGACCCTGTGAAGGAACAGGGAGAGGTGAATTTGGGATGTGTTATTACACATTTCCTACACTTCCAACTTCTGGGTAATTCATGGTGATTGAAGCCGATTAAGGCTATCCAGCACAATGCAACTTACTTGAATGCCATAGAGTCCCAGCAACTTGAGGGCCGGACCTCTGATCTCATGAACATAGTTCCCAGTATGTTCTCTCATGTAGCGAGCCACGATATTCACCAACTGTCCCAGTAATAATGGTATTTGGATATTCAGGATGGCAGCACCAAAAGCAAGCTGATAGAATGAAATTTGGATGAAACACCAATGTTATGCATGATGTAGCATTATGGAACATGTCTAATATAATAGTGGGACTTCAGGTGGTAATTGCGTCCTTACCACAACAGCACCGAGG
This sequence comes from Gaidropsarus macrophthalmus, assembly GCA_027123715.1. Classification (NCBI taxonomy): domain Eukaryota; kingdom Metazoa; phylum Chordata; class Actinopteri; order Gadiformes; family Gaidropsaridae; genus Gaidropsarus; species Gaidropsarus macrophthalmus. Next base: position 2,525,858 of record JAOTIX010000132.1, read on the forward strand.
AGAGCAAAAAGCTGGGGTTTGACAAACTCCCACAAAATATGCCATTTGAACTCGGGAACAGGTTCTTTAGGTGAAACTTCTGCATGGATGTTGTTATTCACATCTGCTTCACAGTAAGCCACACGACCAACGAGACGTGCAGAGATGGTGCAGAAGGCTGGCCCCAGGATTAACTTCAGGGCCACCCCCCGGGGTCTGGGCGTGTGGGTAGCTGCCTGGCGCAGGGCTCTTTGCGTCAAACCCCAAAGGCGACTGACGGCATTACCAGGTTCTTGTAAAGACCTACACGTATGTGGCACCTGTGATGAATACAGCGGGGATCTGGAATGTAAAGGCACAACCCTTGTTTCATCAAGATGATTGGGTGACGAAAAAGCTGTTTGATTTTGAAGTGCTGTATAAATCAGAATAGTGCAGGTCAATATATCATATATTATTATATATTTATATTATATTACCAATACCTCAATAACAAAGTAGTATGTCAACAGTTACACTCAACACACTATTTTCCACCGTTACATGAGTGTACCTCATATGTTAAATGCTGCAATCGGAGATCCACACCACAATAAACCAGACCGTCAGTTGTTAAAGTAAGTTTATCTTTCTGACATACCGTGGATTTTTCCATAATTCTCTGGTTTTATTTAGTCGGGTACATAGCGACCGAACGGGGGCGCCAGTAGTTGCTCTATGACACAGTAAGTATACCATATTTGCCCGTGTAACTGGTAGTACTTTTACAAATAAAAGATAATCTTCGCTAAACCCAAAAGGATAGAAGGATATACATGCAGGCCGCCATGTTGACAACTACCCAGAGTGCATTTCTCGACTGTTGATCCTGTGTATGTAAAAGTATAACTATCGGTTGTCTTTCCTGACAACTACGTACAATATGTTATATATACAGAGATGTTTCCTTTCCTTTTACAGGTGACGGTTTACGTATATATATATATAAAAGATAGAATATATTTTACGTAAACTGTCACCTTACCGGACGTGACGTTTAACGAAGCTCAACTGACGTCAAACGTGTTTTGTTGACATTTGTTTGTGAAAGACAAAACGAGACGAGACACACACAGATGGTTTATTTTTGGAATCCAAGTTAACCTTACCTGGCAGTATAGCTTTCCGAACAACAAAGTCAGTCCATATCGTCAAATGTAAAGCAAGTGAAGGAGTTCAATCCAGACACTGAACCCCACGGCCAGAGGAATCCACCTTTAAGCGAACGGAACCAGGACGGGAACAAAACAAACCATTGCACCCTTCACCATACGAGTGGCTGAATCATTCAGGGGGCTAACTGGATGTGTTGACCTAGCTACCCCACATGCAGGTGAACACATTATAGGATGATGTGACGGAGCTTCGTTAAGGCTGTAGCTGTATCCGTTTTTGTAATTTTTATTTTTATTTTTTGTAACAAAAATCGCTTTTATCCTGTAGCCCTTTGGGATCCGCGGATATAAAGGGCACTACAAATAAAACATTATTATTATTTAACATTAGCGTGAAGCATTAGCATGCCTCATCGAGCCTGAGATGGTCTAGTCGGGACACCGGCTGTCACGCTAGCCCACCACGGAACCGTTAGCTTGTTTCACAACAGCACACAATGTAACCAAACACTCTTACTGCGTTTTAAAATACAATTTTGTTGCCTTCAAGAATCTAAAGAATTGAATACTCATTTGCTACCGGGGAGTGCTTGAAGAATGTGAAGGACAATGGCCAACTTTGAAGCTTACCAGGAGTACCAGAGAATTGAAGACTTTGAGGAGGAGGATTCGCCACCAGGGGAAGAGGATTTGTTGGTGCATGTGCCAGAAGGCCTGAAGGGTACACCACTCTCTTCAAAATGCATATCTATGTCAATATGTTTACTGTACAGCTGATATTTGAACAACATAACATTTACTTTTACATTCCCTACTTACAATCCCTACTTCTACTACTCAGATGTGTGGTAACTTAGAGTTTTATAATGCTTGTAAAATGTTTATCTTACAGACTCATGGCACCACATCAAGAACCTGGATAACTTCTTCACCAGAATATCCTTTGCATTTAAGGGTTGGGGTAATTGTGGTATAAGTCAGTAATAATGAGTATTAGTCACTAATGTTGCTCTGAAATGTGTCATTGGTTATTATCTGACTGATCATTTAGAATTTCTTTTCGTCTAGTTTGGGAAATATTCACTATTAATATTTACTACAGTTTTTCAGGTGTTCTTTATACAGTATATATTCCTTAATTGACTTTCCACATCTATCATTTCCATCAGAAATATGGCTTTGCATGTATGATGTTGTCAGAGTTCTTCGAGCTGGTGTACGTATACATTTTCTTTTAACTTATTAAGATCAAACTCAATAATTATTTCAAGCAACGCAATACCTTGCAGATAACTTTCCATGTCAAGGTCCTCATAGTTGGTGTCATCCACGCTGTCACTCAACGAATTTCAACTACTCTCCAAATGTTCAAATACATAGTGACCTCTTAATTGTTGGAATAATTAATCCCCTTACATATTTTACTTGTGACATTCCAATCTCCTCAGTCAGTTCCTGTTTGTTGTCACGTTCACAACGTTCCTCTTCAACTGTGTGGAGTATGACATCCTATTCGCCAACCGGGCTGTCAATCACACCGGACCGGGCCAGAACCCATTGGACAGGAACAAAGTCACACTCCCTGATGCCATCCTGCCTAGCCAGCAATGCACTGACAAGTAAGTGCATTTTCATCCAGAAAATGTACCGTATAGTTCAGTAAGGATTTTGTTCCTGTTAAATGTCATGCAGTTATAAGCACACCTGTCTACTACAGTAATCATTACGAGGGAGTTGAATGACTTGATGGTGAAGCGTTGCACTGTTTTAATTGTTGTAGCCTAATAGTCATAATCTGCCTTTTAAAAAAGCAGATCTCACACATCTTACACTTGTGTAACATCTTACATGCTATTACTATTTGTCAGGTTGTCTACACTTGACCACATTTTACTTGTCAAAAACAAAACACAAAAAGCTATATGTTGGACCGTCCCATAAAGACACGCTTTGTACAATGTAGAAAAACGAGTGTGTGTTGCTCATGAAAGCTACACACACTCTGCTCATGAAAACAAACCCTGGTGACATCATGCTGTGGTTAGTTCTTGTCACCTATAACCCTTGAGCTATTTCACCCAAACGATGATGGGATCAGGGCAGGTGTATAAAGTGGAGCCTGTGGTACTTTGCTTTATTGGTACATTTGCAGACATTAACTGTACACCGAGTTCCAGCCTGTTTTCCAAAATTGCGCAAGGTGGAGACATTACATCCTTAATGGTGTCACTGTAATCAACAGGACCAAGTTGCAATAGTCTGGCACTGGGGATGTTTCCCCTTGAGAGTTATTTGTGCACAGCACTCAGATGATCACACACACCACACACACACACACACACGCACACGCACACGCGCACACCCCGCTGTCACTGATACTCTCAATGTGGTGAAACTGGTCAACCGAGTAGAGAACCTGACAGCTCAGCTGGACCAGTGATGCCTGACAACCACATGCCACCCCCCTCCCCACCTCACCCCACCCCACCCCAACACCCAACCAGCCCATTGCTCATCTGACTTCAGCCTAGCAGCGGTTCCCCCCCTTCATCTTGTTGTTTTTCTCCCGAGCCACACTCACGCCTCTCATCGATTTGGCTTCTGCAGCCCACCGTGGTTAAGGGCTTGTTTATATCAGGCCGAGTGACGCACAGTTGGAAGTTGGGTAACTTTAGAACGGCATGACCCAGCAGTCTGGAACCATCTCAAACTGCTCTCCGTGATGGCCTATAATCCCGCAAGATTGTTTTTCTGGGAACATTGAGGCATTTTCTCTTGTCCCTGTAATTCAAAAAGGAAAAGTCTTGTTCACCTCTAACTGCGGGTCTAACTGTGTCACCACTGTGTTTTCAGCTACATTTATAGGTGGCTTCCTTGAATAATGTCCTATGCATTATTCATGTTTTCATTTGTATTAAAAATCGATGTACTACTTTGTACTACAGTAGTCGGATGTTAGCTTGAACTTTGTTTAATATAGTATACACAAACCAAGCAGAACAAATGTTGCAAGCCATGTCATTGCTTTCTTAGGATTTCCGTTGGGTATGCTGAACAGAGGCCTTACTGTAGGTTTGGCCGTACAGCTACAGTCACTGTCATTATTACCCCCACCAATGAAGGCCTATATTGTCTGAACTTCCACAGTTTGTGAACCACCTTGGCTTTCAACCAACCATTTCACATTAACTATGCCGTCCCCTTATTTGTATTCAGCATCCAGGAAAACAGCTGGATCATATTCCTCCTGATCATGGCAGCCATCTTCTGGATCTATCGGCTCGTCAAAGTGTTCTGCAACGTCCTCAGCTACTGGGAGATCCGGCAGTTCTACATCAAGGCGTTAAAGATTAGGATGGTAAGACCTCCTCTCGACCCTCACCGGATTAAAGGACAACTTTGGGACTACGTTACTCATGAAGACGCTTCAGCCATTGCAGCTGCGGAACACGCTGTTGTTTGCAAAAACCTCTTAGTCCAAAATGATTAGGATAATATAGAGTCCAGGGGGAAAAATTTGTTTTTTAAAAACAAACCTTTGGGCTTGGTGGGCGATACACCATGTATCAACCAAATCATTCCTAGATGTAGATCTCTTTCACTTTCTTGTCTCCCACTCTCAAGATTCAAGATGGTTGTATTGTCATATCTCCAGTCCGTAATACAAATAGAAGCTAATTGAGTATATATATAGATATATATATATATATATATATATATAACAAAAAACAAAATGGTTGGACCACTATATGTAATGCTGTATAGAAGGAATCAAGAATGCTAAATTGTTTCAAAAACACACAAAACAATAACTTGTTACGTCACCTGCTGGGTCCTCGTTCAGGATGAGCTCTGCAACTTCACGTGGCAGGAGGTGCAGGACCGCCTCATCAACCTGCAGCGCGAGCAGCAGATGTGCATCCACAAGAAAGAGCTGACGGAGCTCGACATCTACCACCGCATCCTGCGCTTCAAGAACTACATGGTGGCCATGGTGAACAAATCCCTGCTGCCCGTGCACCTGCAGCTCCCCCTGCTGGGCAACATCGTGTTCCTCACGCAGGGCCTCAAGTACAACTTTGAGCTCATCCTGTTCTGGGGGCCCGGCTCGCTGTTCCAGAACAAGTGGAACCTGCACCCCAAGTACAAACGCGCCGGCAACCGGCTGGAGCTGGCCCAGCAGCTCAGCCGCGTCATCCTGCTGATGGGCGTGGCCAACCTGCTGCTCTGCCCCTTCATCCTGGTGTGGCAGGTGCTGTACGCCTTCTTCAGCTACACGGAGGTGATCCGCCGCGAGCCCGGCAGCCTGGGCGCCCGCCGCTGGTCCCTCTACGGGCGGCTGTACCTGCGGCACTTCAACGAGCTGAACCACGAGCTGCACGGGCGGCTGGGCCGCGGCTACAAGCCCACCAGCAAGTACATGAACTCCTTCACGTCGCCGCTGATGTCCGTGATGGCCAAGAACGTGGCCTTCTTCTCCGGCTCGGTGCTGGCGGTGCTCATCGCGCTGACGGTGTACGACGAGGACGTGCTGACGGTGCAGCACATCCTGACGGCCATCACCGTGCTGGGCGTGGTCATCACCATCACCAGGTAGGCCGGGAACAGAGGAGCGTGTTGAACAGGGTGCAGGCATGCGTGCCACTGGTGTACTGCCGGATGCTTGTGAAGTTATTTATGAAATACTGTAACGTTTTCATATATTCATTAATAACAATGATAATAATGATGATAATAATATGTCATTATGGGGATTTGATGTTATTGTGCGTGTAGAGTGCGTGCATTTTATGCGGAAAAGGCCTCAATGGGACTCGAACCCCAAACCCCTGGCAGAAATGGTGCCATGCTCTAGCAGTGGCGCCACACAGGAACCAGGCTAATCCTGGCTATGCTACGTCGCCCCCCCCAGGTCATTCATCCCTGACGAGCATATGGTGTGGTGTCCGGAGCAGCTGCTGCAGTGCGTGCTGGCGCACATCCACTACATGCCGGACCACTGGAGGGGCAATGCCAACAAGGGCGAGACCAGGGACGAGGTGGCCCAGCTCTTCCAGTACAAAGCGGTGAGCTGTAATGCCGCGGCCTTATTGGTCGAGACTGCTGGGGCTCGACTTTGGCTCGAACAGAACCACGATGGGGCGTTTGAAGCACTTTGATGCTACAAAAACCCATGTTGATCATGATAAAACACTTAAGGGAAAAGGCCTGATATTCTCAGGATGCAATGACCAAAGGCCTTCCTCCCATGCCAGGTGTTCATCTTGGAGGAGCTGCTGAGTCCGATCGTGACGCCCTTCGTCCTCATCTTCATGCTGAGGAACAAGTCCCTGGAGATCATCGACTTCTTCAGGAACTTCACCGTGGAGGTGGTGGGCGTCGGGGACATCTGCTCCTTCGCCCAGATGGACATCCGTCGCCATGGAAACCCAATGGCAAGGCCCCCGATTTCTGTCCCTCCCCGTTATTGTATCGACTCGCCGCGACAAGCGGTCTGTGACTCATGTTCTCAAATAGAGTTATGAAGTGATTAAGGATTCCGCTATTGAACAGCCTGTTTGCTAATAAGTCATCTGCTACCAGCTTGTATCATTGAATGCTGTGATTGAGCACATGCCATTAGGGAGCAGCCGGGCATTGGGGGTTAGATCAGGGGGTTCAAACTCATTTTAGTTCAGGGGCCACATACATTTTTGATTTCAAGTGGGCCGGACACCCTGATTGTCCCTTATGTCCAACTGACAAAATTGACGCTTATTTAGTGACAATTGTTTTATATATGTGACGTAAATAGCTCAAAAGGCTCAGAATACTACCCCCTGTAACGAAACGGTGTGGTTGATTTGTTTGTGTGTTATAATAGTCCAACCATTTGTATTTCGACATGGGGGGAATCTTAAATAAATAAAAATTATATTTATATATTGTCACGGGGCCGAATTGGAACCATTGACGGGCCGGATCCGGCCTGCGGGCCGCATGTTTGACACCCCTGACAGGGGGTGATAACAGATAATGATAAAAAAGGCGTAGTGTTGTCCTAACTGTCCTCCCAACTCACGGTCTCTGCAGTGGATGTCGGAGGGCCGCACGGAGGCGTCCGTCTACCAGCAGGCGGAGAACGGCAAGACGGAGCTGTCCCTCATGCACTTCACCATCAAAAACCCACACTGGCAGCCCCCGCAGGAGAGCTCCCTGTTCATCAGCCACCTGAAGGAGAAGGTGCAGCAGGACGCCCAGACGGGGCCCTCCACCCAGCTGCTGCTCTCCGAGGCCCCGCTCTGCACCTCCCTGCTGTCCAACGAGTCCGGCTCCGGGGTGAGGAGTTGGGGTCGAGGGTTGGGGTTTGTTTTCGGTTTTGGTTTATTTAACAAGAAAGCAATAACACGAAGGTAGCAAGGCTCCGACAGCAAGGATGAACAATTACAGTCTGGGCATAATATAGTATATCAAATATTATTACTTTTTTAGTATTTACAGTACAACTACAGTATATATCAATAACATTGCCTCACCTAAATTTCTTTCCCTGTATATCCCTAATATACACATACAAAATTATGCTCTGGTAATGCAATATAAATATATATTTTTCTATGATCTTTCTAAGACCTCATGATCACATTCTGGGCCCACACCCCCCACCTCCACAGCCTGACAACCTGCTGGCCAGCGTCCTGGCCCACCCGGTGCTGACGGCGTCGGGGCTGCCCGGCCGGGACCGCTGCTTCGTCCCGCCCAGCACGGCTGCGTCAGCGGCCGCCAGCGTCTTGGCCTCGCTGTCCGGCTCGCAGCTCCAACCCCACTCCCACCTCGGGCGGAGCCGCTCCCTCAACCCCCTGCCCTCCGCCCTCCACCCGCAGAGCCCGCTCTACCACAGCGACCGCACCGTCATGGACAGGTACCCTGTTGTTGTTGTAGTTGTAGTTGTTGTTGTTGTTGTTGTTCTTGTTCTTGTTCTTGTTGTTGTTCTTCTTGTTCTTCTTCTTCTTCTTCTTCTTCTTCTTGTTGTTGTTCTTCTTGTTCTTCTTGTTCTTCTTCTTGTTCTTCTTGTTCTTGTTCTTCTTGTTCTTCTTGTTCTTGTTCTTCTTCTTGTTCTTCTTGTTCTTGTTCTTGTTCTTGTTCTTCTTCTTCTTCTTCTTCTTCTTGTTCTTCTTGTTCTTCTTCTTGTTCTTCTTCTTGTTCTTGTTCTTCTTCTTCTTCTTCTTCTTCTTCTTCTGCCCTCCGCCCTCCTTCTTCTTCTTCTTCTTCTTCTTCTTCTTCTTCTTCTTCTTCTGCCCTCCGCCCTCCTTCTTCTTCTTCTTCTTCTTCTTCTTCTTCTTCTTCTTCTTCTGCCCTCCGCCCTCCTTCTTCTTCTTCTTCTTCTTCTTCTTCTTCTTCTTCTTCTTCTGCCCTCCGCCCTCCTTCTTCTTCTTCTTCTTCTTCTTCTTCTTCTT
>JAOTIX010000132.1:2599192-2617945 GCA_027123715.1 Gaidropsarus macrophthalmus
CACACACAAACACACACACACACACACACACACACACACACACACACACACACACACACATTTATTTATAAACACACACACACACACACACACACACACTCACACTCATTCATGTATACACACACACACACACACACACACACACACACTCATTCATGTATACACACACACACACACACACACACACACATCCCTTTCAGGCTCATTCATGTATACAAACACACACTCATGCAATTATTCATGCATTTATACACACACACACCCCTTTCATGGTCATTCATGTATACAGACACACATACACACACTCATACAATTATATACACAACCACACAGGTGCGGCACCCCTGCTGCCCACTGCTCCCTGTGTTTGTGTCGTGCAGGTGATGGGAAATAAAAATAAAGCAACTTAACCTTAACTTAACACACACACACACACACATTCATGTATCCAAACAAACACACACACAAACAGACTTGTGCATTTATTTATACTAAATGCAAACATACTTCATACATTCAGTCACCTACTGTACTGTATATAATATCCCTTGTATTCATCACATTATGGCATCCTGCCTAACCCTGTCAGTGATTCACCAACATATAGTTCAACATGAATGCGGTTCCTCCGTCTCTGCAGGTCCCCCTGAATTCGAGGCGATCCTGGCAGACTGCACGGCCGAGCTGGGACAGACGGTGAAGCTGGCCTGCAAGGTCACCGGCATGCCCAAGCCCGTGGTCAACTGGTACAAGGGTGAGTAGAGAGGCCGCGGTCTGCTGTTTTCAACATAGGTCCGAGTGCGGCCACAGTACAGCATGGTGGAACAGCTGGTACCCAGAACAGCTCTTCAGTCAAACAATATTCAAATATTCAAGAGAAAAGTGTTCACACATTGAAGTGTGATCAAAGAGTGTAAGCAGGTCGGCGTTACTTGTGTGTACACAACTTTCGTGAAATTGTGGACATCATCGCAGACTGACAGTGCTCTCACTCTTGACCTTTCGTTGACCTTCTCCTCCCACGAAGATGGCCGCACGGTGCAGGCTGACCCGCACCACATCATCATCGAGGACCCTGACGGTTCCTGCACCCTCATCCTGGACAACATGACGGCGGACGACTCCGGACAGTACATGTGCTTCGCTACCAGCTCAGCTGGCAACGCCAGCAGCCTGGGCAAGATCACCGTTCAGGGTATGGGCCCGAAGGGGGCGCTGTGACATCCTATACGCTGTCCACTGATCAGATCTCCGTCTCGGGCTTGATTCCAAACCATGCTCTGCTTTCAGTGCCTCCACGATTTGTGAACAAGCTGAGGAACGCCTCCTTTGTGGCCGGTGAAGACTCCCAGTTCACCTGCGTCATACAGAGCGCCCCCAGCCCCAAGATCAGGTATGTACTTCAGCTGTCTCACACGTCACACTTTAGTTACCACACTTTAGTAATCAAATTTTGGTCTCAAAGGCTTTCCTGCCCTTTATATTTGTTTGATATGACGATATTGAATCATGTGGTGGGAGGAGTTTTGTATGCGTGTAATTGGTCAAGTTGCACAGCAATGGTCAGCATTGCAATGGAAAGCTTTCTTAAACATCCTATATTTCCTACAAAAATGCTGTTGTAAAGGTTTCACCACCATATGGACTGGTCGCTGTTGAGAAAAAATACAAAATAAAACAAATAAAATAAAAAACATTGGATCCCAGAATCCTACTTCAATGCTTCAGTGTTTAAGCAGAATCTGATGTGTGATCTGCTCCGGTGCCGTGTCCAGGTGGTTTAAGGACGGCAGACTGCTGACAGACCAGGAGAAGTACCAGACCTACAGTGAGCCCCGCAGCGGGGTGCTGGTCCTGGTGGTCAAGGGCCCGACGGAGAGGGACCTGGGGCACTACGAGTGTGAGGTATTATTGACCACAATCAATAGCTGAACAGAGCTAAATGGACCAGGATGGTCCTCATAAATGCCTCACGAGACACTGGGCATTTAAGTTCATTATAGTTCCTAATTTTCTTTGATTTTTGAGTTGCCATTGATTAAACAAACTATCACCTAGTTGTGAGAAGCCCCCAAAAATTGACGTGATGTTTGTCATCGTGTGGCAGTTGTCCAACCGGCTGGGGAATGCCAGGTGTGCCGCAGACTTGGTTCTTCCATGCGCGGTGTCGCGCTCTGCAGACCAGGGGATCACCATTGAAGGTAACACCTCCTCCATGCTCCACCACCACCGTGCTAGCCTTCCCCATCAGCCTGAGATAAACCAGAAGCCATTACACATAGATCTTTTCTATGGATTTGGTGTATGTTTGCGCCGTAGATGCCATCAGAGAGTGGAACTTGTAATTTGTCATGCTGCTATCATTCCACACTCAACCCCATCACCATTATGCCTTGTACCCGTAGTTACTGAGCAGCAGACTAAAATGCCAAAGAAAACCATCATCATGTAAGTGACATAGACACACAGAGGTGTCTGCATGCAGCACACTACAAATTAGCTTTGGTGCTATAAGCTACTCACCCTTTGGAATGCACGTTATTGTGTGTGCTGTCTAGTGAAGGAAAAGCCTACGAATCGTGTTTGTTTTTATTTTTTAAAATCCGCTTTTAAACATGAACATTTTCCAAAATAGTTCATATTTCATTTCAGCTGTCATAAATTCAACCTCTTATGTAGCTAGCCATGTTAAGACTGTGTGTGTGTGTGTGTTTATATATATATGCCTGGTGTGTTGCGTGCGTCAGCACCATGTATGCATGGTCATGTGATAAGTGCAGTGTGAGTATGAAGTGGTTTCCAGTGAGTGTACTATGAGATGACACACTGCCTCCATGGGAGCGCTCCAATACTAATACGTTCATATATATATTTATAATATCACAAATCATCTCTAACTCGGACTCATGCATCACATCCTGACCCTGTCGTCTTTAATGCTGTCCGACCTTGATGCGACACTGAGAGATTTACGGTTTTAATTTGTCCGGTCCGACAGCGTTAACCCTTTCCCTCCCCGCTGGGCTCTGTGCCGTTACAGAGGCGTGGCGTGTTAGCTCTGCGTGTGCGCATTAACAGCAAAGTGAGAAACTCACAAGCATGCACCCCCCCATGGGTCGCTCCAATGAGAGCCACTGAACCTCTGCCTCCCCCTCCTCCTCCCCCCACCCCCACACCTCCTCCCTGCCACGCCTCCCGCAGTGAGGAGACCATCACCACCGTGGTGAAGAACACGCGCATGAAGCGCCACAAGTCTCCCGGCTTCGCCGCCACCAGCACCACCTCCTCCACCGCCTACCGCTCCGAGACCGCCACGCCGGAGCCCCCCGGGTCCAGGCAGAGGAGGATGCCCCCTGCCAGGAAGACCACCGTGCCCACCCTGTACGTGACAGAGCCCCAGCGTGGCGAGGCCCGGGCGGCGGACCGCAAGCCTCGCTGGGTGGAGGTGGAGGAGATCATCGAGTACAAGGTCAACAAGTCCCCCCGGCTGTCCCGCAGGAGGGGGGTGTCGCCGGCGGGATCCGAGCGCTCAGGCGCCTCGGTGGGCCTCGGGGCCAGACCCAGGCGCTCGCCGCCGGAGAACCCCAACGCCAACAACTCCAACAACAAGCTGGTGGAGCAGCTGCCGGAGGACGCCCCCGGCCAGGCCCTCTCGTGGGAAGCCCAGGAGCGCGACGCCCTCCCCGGGCCCGCCGCTGCCGCCGCCTCCTCATGGATCCCCAGGGCGCCCCGCGAGACGTCGGCCCACGTCGCCCACGAGGCTGAGGACTGGGAGGATCAAGACCTGGAGGACATGGACGACCAGGAGACCATCGTCTTGGAACCCGACGACGACGACGACCAGGACGGCGAGCCCGGCACCGAGCCCAAGGTGCTGTCCCGGGGCGGGCAGGTGCTGACGCTGGAGGACCTGGAGGATTACATCCCAGGGGAGGGAGAGCGCTACGGCTCCTCCAGCGCCGGCCTCCCCGCGGAGAAGCCCTGCGAGATCGCCGTGCTGCAGCGGGAGATCGGGGGCTCGGCCGTGGGCCAGCCGGTGCTGCTCAACGTGGGCCGCCCGCTCGCCGCCCCCAGGCAGCGGGCCGGGTTCTTCAGCCGCTTCAGGGACCACCTGCCCGGCGGCCTCTTCTCCACCTCCTCCCCCTGCTCCTCCACCTCCTCCTCCGCTGGCCCCCGCCAGCCCCGGGGGATGGGGAGAGACGTCCCCATCCAGGTGAGCCGCGCCCAGCTGGAGGTGAAGCCCTCCTACTGCTCCGAGGTGCAGAGGGTGGAGGGCGGCCAGCAGAGCTACAAGACCAGGGTGGTGGCCCAGACCTATGACTACACGCCCGTGGGCAACCCGGTCACTCTTCAAATTGGTAAGAAGTAACATGGCAACCAGTAGAGCCCAGAGGTCGCTGGGAAAGGGGCAGATTTGATTCAGTACCACAACCCTTGTAGTCTTAAATGGGAACATTTCTAAACACACAGCGATTTAAAATGCGTGCTGTTAGCGTACGTTAGCTGCAGATGACGGTTCATTCCATTGTAAAGCAAACCACCAGATGAAGGGTGATTGGCCGATCTATTGGGTGTATGTTTCCTTTTCAAGTGCTACGATGGCTGTATATTCTTGACAAAAACTAAAGGCAAAACCGAAAGGAATTGTAATTTATTTTCAAGTACAATATAGTATAATGATCGAGATTATGGTACTATATTGTGTGGTCACAAATATATGGGCTATATTGTTAAGTTATAGTCCAAAATACATTTTGAATTCCGTTAACCACCAAGCAATGCGATCATTTGTGTGATATGACCCACCAATGATCGAACCAATGACCAATGATTGATTTCACACATTGTTCGAAACACAATGTGTGAAACACATTGCACATTGAATGAAAACAAAACCTGGACAGATTACAGATTACAATCTGTAATTTAACAGATTGCTATTCACAGAGATATAATATTTAAAAGGGTTTTCTCCTGATACGCTTCTGAAGAATCGGACAGTGACAACAAACCTCACTGCGAATTCAATTTATTTAAGTTGAATTAAGTTTACTCGTTAAATCCGCATGGCATGTGGGTACGTTTCATGAGGCACTGGATAAATACAAATGTAACTGCTATGATAAAGTATTTTAAGATCCGTTAATGGAGTTCATTCACAAAGGAACTCATTAATAAATATGAGGGATTCAACGTCAATATTTACTTGAGTGAAAGCATGATTAGCATTTACTAGTTTTACGAGAGCAGATGTTCTATTCATATGGCGTTTGACATTGATGCCACATTTAATTGGTGGTGGATTATGAGTACCAATGTTTGTTCAAAATGATTTCAAATATTTGGATTACAATGGTCTGTAACCAGTTTAGTTTATTTGAAAAGTAGAATTGTTCTCTGTAGGGTTGCAGACATGTAGAACATTACATTAAGTATTTTGTGCAATAGTTTTAGCATAAAAAGATTGCTGCCTATACTGTACATGTTAAGTATTAAGTATTTGTTGTTGTCGTAGTGAGAATCTAAAGTAAATAAATTAAACCAACTAAGGACATACAATACAAGTGTTTGTATCCTTTATTGTATTAAGAGCATAACCATCCCACAAGGGAAGGCCGGATAAGGTTAACATCATTTATTTGTACAGAACAAAATCCTTGTTGCTACACTTTATTCCACTGTACAAATACATACACATGATACAGGTTATTCAAAGTAGGGGTGCTTCGGAGATGGGCACTGACGGGAACAATGTAAATATTTCCAGTCTAGTAGTACAAATTCACACCATATTGCTAACACATAAAAACACAAAGTCCTTCCATTATGGTTCAAAACCCAACCGCATGATTATTAAAAGTATACCATATGTAGCAGGCTGTGCCCTATAATATATTTTGAGGATTCAGTCATTAAAGTGTTCTGACTTAACTTGATTACCAACTCATTACCTGACTGGAGAGGTTACATTGTGCCATCAGAAAGAGCGATTTGTATAGCACTTTTTTTGAAACAATAACTCAGAAATAGGATTGGAGTAACATTGTTGTACAGGCCTATGGCTAAACATACAACAGGCATTTAGCATTTAAAATCGTTCCACATCAGAGTGCATGTACTGTTCAGTTGTATTTGTAAATGTATCCGCTTTAATTGAATCCTTCTTTAACTAGGACTTCACTGCACCAATTTGATCACGCTCTGTGAAAAATTCAATCAGTTCAACAAGTGCGTGATTGTGTGCCCAGGAAAGCAATTAGAAGCCATGTTCCTGAAATTATACTGAAATTAAACAAACCACGTGATAGTGTGGCCTAGCTCCAACATATTCAGCACCGTGTACAGTATGCATGAAGCAATAGCTTCCTTGTAAAGGAACAAATCACGAAGGACCAATCATGAAGGGAGCCACAGGCCATCAAGTCGAATATTGTGTGTCCCTCTCTAAAAAAAGCAAAGAGGCAAAGCACAGAGGATGGGGAGGTCTAATGAAAAAGCCCCAGTAAACAAAGGTCCAAAGTCAAAACGCTTATGTCACCATGTCAAAGGTTATTTGGTTTTCAGGTTAAGGAGCCAATTCTGGAATCTGTAAAGGAATGCTCCGGAATGGGAAGAGAGGTCTGCCTGGGTGAGAGGAGTGATGGGCAGCCCTTTGGGGTGTCGACTTCCTATGACTTATTTTGACAAAGACATGTTGGTTTTCTTCACTTGATTAATTTCCTGGAGAAAAAAAAATACATTTAACACACAGATCCACTCTGGATGCCTACAATCTGTTAATGTATGTTAAAAATCAACGATAGACTTTAGGAAGTGTACATTTCTAACCTATTTCAAATTATAATTTGCAAACCAGACCAAATTCCTTTTTGATAGAACATGGGTACGATGGGCTCCCATCTACCGTAACTCACCTCAAGTAGGGCAACTTTTAACTTTCCATAGGCCTCCTCCAAGATGTCATTGACAATGACAACGTTGAATAAGCCTTCTTCTTTACCTGCAACGGTAAGAAACATTTTGAATATGTTCGAATATAGAATTATATGTTTATTATTTCATAATTATAAAGCTGTTGTTGTATCTTGTAACTATTGTTGAAATGTTATATTTGTAGCTGTGGAGACTCACTGATCTCGATATCAGCGCGAGCTGCATGTAAACGCTTCTGTAGGCTCTCCTCCGACTCGGTCTTCCTGTCCCTCAGTCGTTTCTCCTGGAACAACAGCGCCGCAAGAGTCAAACACATACTGTAGCACCGCAAAGGTCAAAGCGATATACCTCAGGGCAGGAATCACAACCTGGAAGGCAGCCATTCACAAAAGAAACTGAAACAAAGGGGCGTGGTCCTTGAACTTTGAAAGACAAGGCGTTCCGCCGGCCGTGCTCACCAGGACTTCCATGGACGGCGCCTGGATGGACACGTAGATGGGGTTGAGGTCTGTCCCCTTGATGTTGCGCACGCCCTGCATGTCGATGTCCAGGATGCAGATGAGGTTCTTGGCGCGGACGTCATGCACCGCCGCCTTGCTCGTGCCGTACATGTTGCCCGAGAACACGGCGCTCTCGATGAACTCGCCGGCGTCGATGGCCGCCTGCATCGCTTCCTTCGTCACGTAGTGGTAGTCTGGGAGGGGAGAAATTGTGTGAAGAATTGTGTTTATGATAGCAGAGTGAGAAGAAAAGTCACTTGGAATAAAGCCCCAACCAAATGATAGTGTTCATATCATATCACATCATCATAAATCATAGGGGTAATAATGTAGTACAGTATAGATAAATACTTTATTTATTATTATAGTGAAGGTAACATACCTTTGCCATTCTGTTCACCTGGGCGTGGCTGTCTGGTTGTATCTAAAAGATGACCAAAAGATCCGTAAGGAATGGTGATACAGGTCCTGATACAACGCTACACATTATCCCCCTTCAGTTGAAACTGCACCAAAATTCTCAACTTTAACTTTTAAATGTCAATCCGCTGCGAGAAAATGTCCCATGTCCAACACTAATGTCTCATTGCTCTTAATGTCACCAGACACAGGAACGCAGAACTACAGAACACAGACGTCCAGGTTGGGAGGTTCGACACAACGACAGTTACAGGACTCACGTGAGATGCTGAAGCCAAATACACCCTCGTACTCCTTCAGGAGCTTCTTGAGCAGCGTGCTCTTCCCCGCCCCCGACGGGCCGCTCATCACCACTGGCCTCGGTCCAGCCATAGCTGTGTGTGTGTGAGAGAGAAAGAGACAACGATAGTGATGAGAGTGTGAGCGACACAGCAGGAGGAATGACAATAAGGAACTGTGCCGTGGCTATAAATGTAGGCAAGGGTGTACTCTTGGATAGGGCAATCCATGCGTCATAAATCATGACCGTGAACAGGCTTACGGTGGGGAGGGAGCGGGCATGAATCATTAGGTAATTTGAACACAAGCCAACATTATCAAGGATATGCTGCAGCCTTGTTGGGACTTGATAACGCTGACTGGAACACACTCAAATCAGCCTCTCCCAATAGACCGGGTGATTCTGTTTTGTCAACAGGTCCTCTAGTTCCCATGGAGCCCTGAGGAGAAGTGTGTGCACTGGTTAGAGGGCCCTCCACCTTACTTGGAGTAGGCAATGACGGATTGGCCTTAGAGGCTGAGATGAAGAAGCTGCTTTTGTGCACTGCATTCAGAGTGATGCTGGTACATATTACATGTGTTACGTAGCACATATAGGGGAATTAACACCAAATATATACAATTTCAGATTTCACGTCACTGTGTGCCTACTGCCTAACCTGAAAAACTGCTTCCGCATGGAAATAGTTTTGAAGTTGTTTACCAAGCCTATCGCCTTTCTCTGCGAGGACAGTGAGAGACAAAGTAGGAGGCTAACCAATCTCAATAGTCTTTACAGAAATATTTAACCTTTGATGCACTAACGTAAAATGCAGGGCAGAGTACTTTGTTCAATGGTGAAGAATAAACTGGCTCATCCGAATCGGGGGAATTGGGAGGTTATCTCTGTGAACAGCATGTAAAACTACAGGCAAATCTGTTGCACCTAACCAAATTAGAAAATCCCTATTTAAACAAACAATAGTATTGAGGTCCTATTGCAACATGCAAGGTTGATATTTTGTTGGCTACTAATTTAATGAGGTCAACCTACATCTTCCCTAATCTGCAAGGTAAACAGCATATAGCTTTTCGCAGCTGAAAGTGACAGTCATTCTCCATTGCCTCTTGAAGGTTTTTAGACAATGTTGGCTAAATTAAGACAGAGGGCTTCCTTGATCTAGCTGTTGTTCGGGTCTATACCAGCAGGTGTTGGTATACCTTTTCAGTTTGCAAAGCCATGCAAAATGATACAATTTCTTGTTGAAATTGTGGTTAGGCAAGCTGAAGAATTGCTTATATAATTACATTCAAACTTTTGGGAGGCATCAATTCATTAATTTACTATACAAATCTATTACCTATAATGCTAATGTATTATCTAATCTGATTGTTGATTGTGATCTGTTTCAACCATATGCAATTAACGAAATGGCCATACTACAAATGCTGTGGGAAAATGCATGGACTTAACACTATTTTATAACGACAACAAAAAATACTGTTTCGGTTAAGTTATGATACATATCAGCCTAATCTAATCTAAAAATCTACATAGAAGAATGTAAAAGTCGTGCAATTTTAGTGGAAAAGAATGTGAAGCTTGAAACGGAAATTAGGGGCATGCGATGGGACGGGTTACTACCAATTAACAGGTTTACATGGTCTCAACTTCTCCCGTGTAAAATTACAATTGACATTAAGGATATATGGAGAAAATAAGCTAATCATGTCGGCAGACTACATTTAAATATATTTGTTTGTATTTTAGGGATTCTCAACAAGAAATATAAAATATGTAGGACTCAACCTACTGTGTGCTATAACTTAAATCACACCTTAGATATAATGGTTACATTTTCGATAAACACAAATTCTAGAGCAACACATCGACACTGCATCCGCTGGGACGTTATACGCAGTATTCATAAGAAACCTTCATCATGTCGCTGTAGTTTCCATGACTGATGCAGGAACTGTTGATGGCGTGGGGATATAAATTGGAAGCTAGCAGGGATAAGCGATAAGGCCGTCGTACCTGAAAAGAGTCTGGAGCAATATCTCATGTACATCAGCGATTGCTTTAATCCAAGATAGTACAGCCGACGGAACTTTACCTTCTCCCTGCTCTCACACTTTTCGTGTGAGAGCAATTACCAGCTACAACCCCATAAGAGTACACACACACACACACACACATATGATGACTACACGTCATCATCCTGCGACAGAAACAAGCTAGCGCTCAAGGAATCACACGCTCCTATTTAAAGTCGGAAAGGTTCGAGGTTCTGGTAAAAACACGAAATACAAGGCACAGAAGCACGCAGCTCCCATATTATGTCAACAAAAGGTATAGACACGAACATACAATCAGGTTAACGTATCAACGTCAACTGTTAACGTTCCGTTACTTTAGGAAACAACCGGTGACATAGACAGCTAACCAGACAGCAGTAGAATAGCATACATTATGACTAGTTGAACATTATGAAGTGTTCAATCCCTCCGACGTGCCCCGAAAAGCTCCGAGATTCGATGGAGAAACTCCCCGGATGATGGACTCTTAGGCCCGGTGCACACTGCCATACGTGTCTGACCCCGTAGCCAAGTAAGCTCCTCTACACAGCCACAGTGTGTAAGACAGTTAAGACCAAAACAAAAAGAGGCCAAGATGTTTGGATCGTCGCGATCCGGGGGTGTGCGTGGAGGCCAAGACCAGTTTAACTGGGACGATGTGAAAGGCGATAAGCACCGAGAGAATTATCTGGGTAAGTTTGTATTGCTTATGCTAACGTTAGCAGTTCCGTTAGCACACCATGCTATATATGTGATTTTAAGTACACACTACGACTAACAATTATTAAAAGTGACCATGCTGGCCATCAAAACACGAACACACAACACAACATGAACATGTATTCGTCAACAAAAGATCATTTCGGCTTTTTTATTTTGCATACCTTTTTCCGCGTGGCACAAGTCCCTCATCACACTCCTTTTGGAAGGACGAGCGTCCAAAAATTGAGCCCCCCCTTGATGCGACCAAAGTCTGTGCACATGAGCCACGCACAGATGTTGCCTTAGTTTGTGTGCGATAGCCACACTAATACGTGTCGTTTAATGTTGTCAATGTCCTCCAAAACCATCATACTCAATCTGCCTGGCCCAATGGAGAACTATGTCCAACACATTTCGATATACGTTATAGAGACATTCATAGCAGACTATTACGTTCACAAAAAAGTTTGCAGCACCTGTCCACGGACATCCACATTCTCCTTCTCTAATGCTTTTCCTGATAACTTCCTAAAACACCCTAGTCTGCACTGCCACTGTAGCCTACATAGATGGTGGCATTGCACTCTATCTACTATCTACCATCGACTCCGTTATTATCACAATCCATTACATTGAATTAAGTGCTATTGTCATAATCCCATATATGCCAAACTTACTATGTTGTCATTGTAAAAATTGTTCCCCTGGAAATGCCAGCGTTGGTTGTTTATCCTAGAATACCCCATTCCATTTTTGCCATTAATTTATTTTCAGGTAACTCTTTGATGGCCCCAGTTGGTCGCTGGCAAAAAGGCAAAGACCTGACATGGTATGCTAGAAACAAGAAGGACGGTACCCCGCTAACCAAGGAAGAGGAGCTGGCTGCTATTAAAGCTGCTGAGCATGAGGCCTTGCTGGCTGCCCTGTGAGTGGATCATAACTGGAAACGGAATCATGCTGTAATTGAGATCAACAATCATGCAACACATCTTATAACGTTATTTTGTTTGTTTTGTGTCTTAGAGGGCACAAAAATATAAAGAGACAGCCAACTGGCTTGACCAAAGAGGTACGCAGTATTATTGTCAACTTAAACTATCACTTTGTTTTAAACAACCTATAAGTAATAACTTACTTCTAGAATTGTTTCACTTCCTGTTCCAGGACTTTGCCGATGTTTGCAGAAGGGAGGATCCCGGTGGAGAAGATCGAGATGTGGACCGTGTCTCAGGCTTGGGCAGCTCCAGGTGATCTCTCTTATTTACTCATGTCAATATTTAATCCGTTAACAGGTTTAAAGTAAATAAAAGGGAATTCTAAATTAATGCCATTAGGGTGGAGCAATGGGTAAGGCTGGGGCCAAACTTCCCGATTTCTTTCAATTCATGTTGTCATGAATTGAATCACTTGAATCAATTGTTGCGAGATGGTTATTCTTTAGGCAGTTGCGATAGAAGTGTGCTCAAGTGTGGTTCCATCTACAGTGTCGGGTCAAGGAGAATTCTGCTCTCGGAAAAGGAGAAGGAGGCTGCAAAAATGGGCTTGTCTGTCTTCACTGTAAGTGACTGGATACATTTTTGTTTCTCAAAATTGAAAAGAATTGCAATGGATGGGGCCTAAAGTATTTCAACGGCATTCTGTTCCGAGAACTGCATCGCAAGTTCCAGGACAGCTCCTCTTCCAAACATGTGTATATACAAAATATGTGTAAAATATTGATAATATTGATTTATGTTTTTTTTTGTTGCAGCATCACAAGACAGAGGGTCATCCTGAAACTTCAAAAAAACAGACATGCGAGAGTGTAGATAAGGAGCCGGAGTGAGTGCCACTATTGGGAGTAGTCATTGTGTTATCCTAATTCATTCCATGTTTTTCTCTGCCTTTTATTATTGATTCCAGTGTGTTCCCCCTGTTTGCCTATATCTGTATTTTGACCAATGCAAGCATCCAACTCTTATTCTTACTCTTCCAAGAAATGAGGGCAAGAAGAAAAAGAAGGAAAAGAAGAGCAAAAAAGAGAAAAAGAAGAAGGAAAAAAAGAAGAAAAGGCAAAGAAGAGATTCTTCCTCGTCGGATTCGGATGACCACAGGAAAAGGTTACGTACTGCTTTTATGTATTTTAAACCCGATGAGCAAAAGCTCGTTATAAGACGGATTTGGCCACTAGAGGGCACTGGTGCACTGTCATTAGAACCGTCTCTTTTTTTAAGCCAGAGATCCAGAGAATTTGCATTAAATAAAATAAGACATTAGATTTGCATACCTTTTTTGCACCAAAAGTTAAGCCATTTTTTTAAAATGCATTTATGCATGCATACCAAACAGTGTGTATAATCGGCATTTTTAAAGTCAGGCTCCAGTTAGCGGTTAATCATGACCTTAGGCCATATTAACCCACAATAGCCAGTTGACATTTTTGTTGTTGCGGTATGTCATGAATGATAGACTTCTGGAGGCAGCCTCTTCAACCGCAGGCCCGCATCGGCTTAACTGACCCCCGCCAGGTCCATATCATTGATTGTTTGCTTCCTTTTACTCTTCAGGCACAGAAAGGACCACCATCATCATAATCCATCATGCCACAGTCAGAGTGGAGCCAGACCCCATGACAGCTATTCAAGGGGGGAGGCAAAGGCCGACCGGCCCCCCTCCTCCCCTCACCGTCGCCAGCGGCGACACGACACAGACTCCTCCGACGGGGGGTCCCCCGTCCCCCGAAACAGAGGCGGTGGCAAGGTGGCCCCTGTGGCTAGCACACAGAGGCACCGGCGACGCCACGACACAGACTCTGACGACTGATGTAGCCCACCACCCTCGCCTTGGAGACACACAGAACACTCTGGACGGCATTATAAAACCCCAGCCCCCCCCACAGACCACCTGACCATTCATGTCTGCTGGTGGATTTGTCATACTCGGTCAGCATTGTGAATCGTTGGCTTGGTTTTATTTTTCTAATTACTGAAGTCAAAATATTTTTTTCCCATCAGTTCAATAAAAGTTTTTGAAAGAAATATATTCATTTTCATTTTTTCCCGAAACACTATTTTCTACTGTTTCAAGAAACCCTTCCAACATGTCTGTCTGGTGCTTTTCACACGAGCAGCGACGTTGCAGATCATTGTGTCGTTGGTGCCACTCGGCAGTCCCTGGTCCTTTTTCTCCTTAACCCTCCATCATGCCACTGCCCCTATTGTCCTGGCCCTGTTACGCGCCCAGCCCTGTGACTGGTAAGATACCGTTGGAATGCACTCCGCTAGTCATAATAGAGTGTAGTGTTTGCATTTGCCTTGAATTGCTCTGAAAGAGGGCATTCTGCTGGCTGGCACCTGGGGGGTGCACTAAAAAAAAGAATAAAAAAAAAAAAGAGCAAGGCATTCAAGGGGACTGCAGAAAACCAGGCGGGTCCTTTTATTTTCTTCTTTTTATATGGCAGAGTACCGTCAGGACCACCACACACACAGAGCAGCAGGAGAGGGAGCCGGACAAAGCCTCCCTGTAAGGGACCCAAGACGGCTCCCTCCTGGTCCACGACCACCGCACTCTCCCTCCATGTTTTACAGGCCTGGCTGCGTTAACCATGGCAGCCTAATCAACGTGAAAGAACGCTCTAGATTGCCACCCAGCGGGCTGTCCTCCCATTCACCTTTTAGATCCTGTGCAAGCTAAGGGTGTGCTAAGTGCAAATGTTTTGCTTTCACTTTAAGGACCAACATTTTGCGTTCCAGGTCAGAGACTGGCTCAGCAAGGGGTACCAAAGATGGTGGCTCCAATGCTATATCCCGTTAGGAAGTCAGGAGCAGTGGTAAGTGTCCTTAACTTGAGTATACCTCATGCACTCTATAGCAGGGCTTCAAACATAAGGGTTTAATGAACCATATAATGTAAATCATCCAATTACATGTCAAAACGTCAGAATAAGCGTTACTCTCGATATCTTCCCCTTGTCCATTCTCAAAACCCATCCCCCTTCCATCCAATGACATTGTCATTGCATGCATTGAAATTACTACAATAAAACAAAATGCAAACATATTTAAGATCATTTTAATTACAGTGCCTTTTCCTCACAAAAACCAAAGCTTAAGTAACAATACATACAAAACATTTTACAGTTCAAATATTTAGGCATTTTCGATCTGAAGTGTTTAATGCACCACTAGAGACCGCACCAAAGCAAATTAACCACCCATACCAGTAGATTGAAAAGCTTAAAAAACAAAAGAAAGGCAACATGTGTTTGGGATATGAGGGCAGAAGTGCAGCTTCTGGTTTGTCCCAAGGGCATGTGCAAGAAAGAAACCCTACAAACTAATATTAAGCTCAACACGCATTTTGTATTGCCATCTAAATACCTTAATCGACATCCTGCCCATCAGGTGCTGTCTTTAAAGGCAAGTATTTCAAATGAGAAGACCGTCGGCAGCAACCAAATCTGTTGCCGTCGTAGCACATAGTATGTACACTCGGTTACAAGAGAGGGCTATTCATTTGGTTGTTTCGACAGTTCCAATGTGTTCCAACACAGCCTGGTAGTTTTGTGCTAATGCGATGTAAAAAAATAATTTATGTTGTCCGATGAGATCACCACACACCACATTGTGCATCTTTGCTCATTGTGTATTGCAGAGGCTTTGCACGAATAAAACCTGAGTCGTAGAAACCCCCCAAAAAACAAGTGCTGGCTGTATCTCACTGCATCTCCATTCACACCTAGAGCAGGTGGATGGGTGCAATTATTTTATATTTAGGCCAACAGTTGACAAACTGCATCTCAAAAAAGCTAAAGTGTTCACAGATGTTCTGTTTACGTGCGCCAAGGAATCTCACAGTACAGACAGTACAAGGTAATGCCAGTGTGTATTTTAAATGTAGTTATGGGACTGGCTATCGGGCCTTCTTTGTGGAAGAGTAAACCTTTAGATCCTAAGTAGTGTCATTGTTTTGTTTCAGTAAGTTAGATTGTTGATGCTGCCCCCCTCTATGCGAGTGCTCCAGTTTGAAGAAAATCTGATCTGGCTTGATAAAATAATAATTTGTTTAATTTGATTCACTTCCTTAGTCAATTGCCCAAACCATGGGCTAGGAAAAAAGCAACATGATAATTTATTTTTTAAATACATGTCAAGTTTACATTGAACAGCCCTGTATAAAAGAACTAGAAAATGTGAGTGCCTTTACAAGAATAGGTCTTGCCATCCTTATTTATCTATGTTGTAATTACATAGTAATTGAGGGCAGCTTGAAGAACTTTTATTTTTTTTGCGGTTGAAGTAAAAAACTAATTTTTTGATAAATGAGACAAGGGGAGAACGCACGTTGAGAGAGGAGTTACAGTACGGAGATAAGGAGTTATTTCTGTTTCTTAAGCTGAACGGACAGCCACTCCAGCCCTTCGTAGAGGCCGTCGCCGGTTGTTGCGCAGGTGGCCTGTATGTACCAGTTTCTGTGGCGCAGCGAGTGAAGGCCCAACTTATCTGTGAGTTCTGCTGATGTCATTGCATTTGGAAGGTCCTAAAAAATGTAAAAATAAATAAATTAGAATGACCCAAATCATGATATACAGGCATGCACACTAACTAGGACCTTGAATGAACACCTGAATATGGTTCTACTTGAGGGCAGCATACAAAACAGGTTGTGGACGCAGCTCTATTTCACCAGAGAAATGCTACTTGCCTGTTTGTTGGCAAACACCAACAACACAGCGTCACGCAGCTCGTCTTCGGACAACATCCGCATCAACTCCTCGTGGGCCTCGTTCGCTCGCTCTTTGTCATTGCTGTCCACCACAAAAATCAGACCTACAGAAAGAATATGTTTACATTAAAACCAAAACCACAGTCAACAGCGGAACATTCCGTTATCTTGGTGTTGAGCAGGGGATGCGTAGGGAGACATCCTACCCTGTGTGTTCTGGAAATAATGACGCCACAGTGGACGGATTTTGTCTTGACCACCGACGTCCCAGACAGTGAAACTTATGTTCTTGTACTCCACCGTCTCTACATTGAAACCTGCACAGAACAGAATACATGTTGCTCATATCAGAAAAAATAGATGGCAGCAGACACACTACAAACAATACAATACAATTCAATGGCTCCCAAAAATGTATTCATACATTTTGGATGGCAGGATGGGTTGACCTGGATATGGCTTTTGACCGTTTTTGTTTTTAACCAATATAATTGTGATGATAATTAGAAAATAACAATAGATATTCACATTAGTGTGACCTAATGACCCTTACTTTCAAATATTTTTATTAGTAGCTAGTTGAGGTGGCAGAACACTCCTCGGTTTGCCACTCCTCGGTTTGCAACCCAGCCTCCGCCCACATCACCCTGTCAGCGTCATGTTCCTGGCTACATTTCAGGAAGAACAGGCTTACCTATTGTGGGAATGGTGGTCACGATTTCGCCAAGTTTAAGTTTGTACAATATCGTTGTCTTTCCAGCCGCATCGAGTCCGACCATGAGGATCCTCATCTCCTTCTTACCCATAAAACTAAACAAACCAGAAAAAAAGCCCCCCATGGTAGCAGATATTTGAGGTCTACTTTATTTTGGTTGAAGAAACCTTCGAGAGAGAAAAACAACAAAATCAAATACCATTTTAGAAACATTGCAGTGGAAGACAAAGTTAAACCGTGTATTATTAAATATAGCAAAAGTAATATGCATTTATAGAGGTACAACATAACAGACAACAACACCGCACCCCAAATTCCACAATAGTGCGGAGATAGATTAGGACAAAAAACAATCCCAACACTGTAAATCCATGTATATATACCATCCCTTTAACTTCCATGGACACGGACGGCAGGTGAGGTACTCTGTGCATGGACTTAAGTTTACTACACAGTATCACTCCTGTCGTAAGTTGGAGCTCCCGAATTGCGCAATACCCAGGCTACCGCTTAACGGCAAACGCCTTACCTTCTGACTTTAAGTCTTTCAAACATCATATGTTTTCAAAACGAGCCGGGGGACATAGGATCGGTTGAACTTTGTACTTTACAAGATCTTTGCCTTAAATCAAGTGAAACACTCGAACTGAACGCTTCCGCTAGGCTAACTTTAGCATACACCGCAAGTCATTTACGCTAGCTTTCGCTGAAGTTTGTCACAGAGGTGGAATATAATGCTAAATGATGTTAATTTCGAGTATAATATTATTTGAATACCTCGAGTATTGTTATAAAATTGTGTTCACTTACTGATGTGTGTTTATTTTTTCCTTTGAGGCGTATCCTTCCGTCAAGAAAATGGCGATATTTCGACACGTCAGAGGACGGACTCTCCAGGCTGCCTGGAAGGCCATGAGGCGCATTACTGCCACCTGGAGGTCTGGAAGGCACCACCGTTTAGTGAGTAAAAACATTCATACGATGACATGCTGGCAAACTGTTATCCTATGGAAGCCCATTCCCGCTATTAACAAAAAAACAACCCCATTGTAAGTCATAACAATGAGATATATGATATAACAATTCATAATGTATATCTCATAATTATGACTTACAATGGGGATTTTTTTTTTTTTACTGGCCGGAATGGGCTTTCCATATTATTCTGTGGTGTGTAGAAGTTCTGAATCTAAGCAGAGCCTGGATGAAAGCTCTGGTTTATGCTTTTATGGTTCTTTATGGCACCCTATGGTCGAGAGCAATATTATAAAATGGTTCATGTTTGAAATGTGTATAGGTGTCATGACATTATACTAACAATTCGCTCTGTTCAAAGTTGAAAATTGTGCCATAAATATATGTATTCATATATGTATTCATTTCAAAATCAAAACCTTTTTACAGGGGGCCTTGTTGTCTTTCAATTTGATCTGATAGCTATAT
>JAOTIX010000132.1:3026040-3036208 GCA_027123715.1 Gaidropsarus macrophthalmus
GGGTGATCATTCCCCCCCCCCCCCCACCCCCGGGCTGGTTAGCCTCCCGAGCGCAGCGGGATGCACGCCAAGCTGCTGGTGTCTACATGGGAGAGAGGCTGGGGAAGGGGATGGGGGTGGGAAGGCTCCTCCATACATCTGTGAGAGGAAACCCCCCCCCAGCCCACCAGCTCTTTGTTCAACAGCAGCGCACGCGACCAGGGCTTGAGACGGTGCTGGAGATTCACAAGGGAGAGAGAAAGAGAGGGAGAGGGGAGATAGAATGTGGAGAGAGAAGGGAGGGTGAGAGAGAGAGAGGGAAAGAGAGAGAGATAGAGAGGGAGCAAGTAAGTGAGAGGGAGACAGATTGAGAGAGAGAGAGAAAGAGAGAGAGAGAGAGAGGGAGCAAGAAAGTAAGAGGGAGACAGATTCAGAGAGAGAACGAGAGAGAGAAAGAGAGAAAGAGAGAGAGAAGGAGAGAAAGAGAGAGAGAGGAAGAGAGAGAGAGAGAGCGAGAGAGAGAGAGAGAGAGAGAGAGAGAGAGAGAGAGAGAGTCATGTTTATATAGGGTACTCTGTACATCTACATGTTAAGTGGTACATTTTGACTCTATTTTCCTTCGGATCAACCCTCGGTAGCCGCTTAACCACCCATGGACCTTTCATATCCGATAAGATAGCGCTACATTTTCGTACTTGACCCGTATCTTCATTTTCTTACACCCGTAGTGTAGTATATTAGGCATTATGCTGTAGAAAAGAGGATCAATGCAGTATACTGTATGTGCAATGGCTAGCCATAGTTGTACAGACAAAGTACAGATGCTGGTGTTGTTTTTGCTTTTTCATTATTCAGCACAGGAAAAGCACTTTCATGACTGTTTTTGTTTTTCACAAATCAGCTATATTATGAAATAATGTTTAGAGGTCGGCTACAGTAATCAATCAGAGATATGGAATCACAAGTCAAAGTAACGAGATAATGTTAGCTTCCATATTAGCATTGAAATGAAGTACACCAGATCAGACAGAAGGTGTATTAATAGATCTGCGTTGAATAGCTACGGTGTATCTCTACCTTGGCCCCTAGGTTTGTGGTACTGAGTCCTGACCTGTTTACAGTCTAGTCTAACACTTAGAGTGTAATTATTATTTTGTTGTACTTCAACCACCAATACTATAACAAAAGACGACATCAAATATAACCTTTCAATATTTTATTAATATGTAGAAAATGTATTAAAAAAGGAACTATATAATACATGTTTAAGTCAAACTAGAGCTAAACTTTATGGTACTAGCAAACATTATCCAACAGAAAGTCCATTCCAGCATATACAGTATAAGCTTGCCAATAGCCGTTCAACAGTCAAAATAACACTTTTTCCGCAATTAAACTTCTAAGATGAAATTAGTTGTGTATTGAATATAACATATACTTCTTTCCCATCCTTGTTATGTTAGAAAGACAGTTCTTCCTCATTCGATTAACTTGGACGCAAGGACCCAACAGCGAATGGATGGATAGTACGCTTTTCTGTTTTTACAATGAAGCATGTTATGCAGGTATTCCATACAGTATTTAAATAAATATCAACACAATAAATAATCTGAAATACAAAGACATTTTGCAAGTTAAAATCAAAGTCCCAACCGAAAAAGACATAATTGTTTCAGACTCAAAAGAGGAGATTAGAAATTGTTACTCGTCGCACCCTATACGTTTCATTGGCCCTATACTTCATTACATAGTGTTTTCATTTCACAATCCTTCCTTCTCCTTGACACAATTTTTTTTGCATCACAGAAAAAAGCATAGTGAAAAGAAGTCTATAGAGCCCGTTTCTCAATGGAAATAAATAATACCATTTTATTATTTACTAAAATTGGGTATTCGAATAAAGTATTGTCAAACAGCAATTCTAAACCAAAAAAAGATGTACTGTTTGAATTGTAAAAATGTGCATCTACAAGGACATTTCACAGAATGGTTTGAATACATAGTATGAATACAAGTCAATACTAATGAAGACATTTTCCAGTGTGTATTATGAATCCACTAGCACATTCTCCTCACACAATAGGCAGAACAACTTCAAAGATTCACTTTTTTTGCATTGAAGCATCCCAGCTTGTCTTACACAATGCTGTACACTCTGTTCCTCTTCAACAAACCTTTAACCCTCGAGAAATAAAGCACTGAGGCTAAATACATCTATCTAGTTAATGAAATAAAACACACTCACACACAAAACTTGTTCTAATACAAAATCATTTCGGAATATATATACCACATGACCAGAGTGAATAGGGATGTTCACTCTGCATTAGATGCGCAAGGGTCAAGTTCACTTGGAAATGATTTTCACTTTTTGATTTAATTCTTTCTGGATCTATACCAATTTTTTCTTCATCTACCAAAATGCAGTTGCTTGAAGGTCAGCAGTAATGTCTCTTCAAGCAACCCTCCCCTCAAAATCATTTCATAAGAAACTTATCCTTGGACACGTAGGACAAAACTTAACTCTGATCAAAACAAAATGAGTTTTGTGACAATGTGGATTACAATGGGTTAGTTGTAGCGTGCTATAGGCTCCATCGCCTTCTTAGTCATGGCGAAAAACATTAGTTAAAAATACAACGGTTACAATTGGAAAATTTGCGAGAGGGCATCTTAGTAATTAGTCTATAAACACACACATTGTCTTCAATGCTATCGCTAAATCAGTGGAATTGGATGTTTATGGAAGGGCTCATTATCATTGGTTAAGCCTAGTAATAAAGGAAACAACTAAAATGTACAACGTAACATGATACAACCCGTCTGTGCTGTTTCAATTGGTTAAACCGTGGTAGTTATTTCAATTTTGCTTTTGAAAAAAAGAACAAATATTACAGCCAGAAATCCAATAAAAAAATCGGTGGAAGTGAGATATTGCTCTCAGGAATGGTGATGCATGGAGGTACTTGCAGAATGAACTTCTATAACTTTTGGCTGTAAGTAATGATCAACGTAAAGATCATTTGAATACATTTCCCATAAGGCATTATAATTGGTCTTTTTTGGTCTCAACATTGTTGCTTCCACGCAGACGTACAGCAGCGTAGATGAATACAAGTCTGCCAAGAGACAGATGAATGCTGTCATCTGGTTGGTTCGCTATGTCAACCGTGTATGTATGCTATATTAAGACTGTACGGAAAGTTGGACCTGTGGATGTGATGCCTGACATGCAAACCATTAGGTAGAATGTATGCTTGTGTGTGTGTGTGTGTGTGTGTGTGTGTGTGTGTGTGTGTAGGGGGGGGTGTATGTTAGGCACAGACCCTGTATCACTGCCCTGAACATATATATCATGTGAGGATCATTAGTGGGTTGAACATATCTCATGACACCATCCCTGCCAGCAACATCCACATTTGGTGAAAAAGGGAACATGTATTAATATCACCAGTTAATATCCCTATTTTTATTCAAACCAAGACACGAATACGAAATATGTTGTTTGTTTGATTGGTGGGAAAGCAATTAACAACCAATGTCATACAGTATATATATTTCTTCATGAAAAAACGCATAGTGCATTACAGTGTTTTGACTTGTGTGTTGAATTGCAAATGATGTATTTTTTAAATGCTAGCTACATTAACAAACAAACATTGAATTGATTGATGGCTTCTTTTTTGTTTTAACATTGCTCGAGTGAATTACCCACACTGACGACCTTAAATGAATCGAGAAGAGTACCAAATGTACTGCCGGGGCATTTTTGGTACGTCTGCAAAAGCCGAGTGTTCTCTGGTAAAATTGCCATGCGAGATTTCCTCCTGTTTACCCAATGAGCCCCTCGTCATGGTGTCGGTGTATCGAGAACGTCACGGTGAACAGTGGCTTCTCAACGGAAACACAAATCATAGTGTATAATGAACGGACCTCTCTCACAATATCAGGTAGAAAAATAGAGATATCTTAAAGTTATTTTAAGGGCATACCGTTTGTCAAAAGGATTTTTTTGTCGTCGTAGTCGTCGTTGTTGTTAATGCTATCCTACTCATCTGCGTCAGAGGGAGTGCTCTGAGCATCCATTCACCTCCTATCAGAGGGAAATCCCCAACCCCTGTCTCTTTACAGCAAAGCGACTCATTGTCATTTTAAATGTATTGTAATAACTTATGTACAGCGCCTTCCTGTGCTGCCTCCGGGGGCAGCGGACTGGAGGGCGATAGAAAGACGGCTCAAAAGCGGAGGTTTTGGAATAGTCAACGTGGATAGACAGAGTTTGCGTCGTGATTCGCTTCTTCAGGGGGGGCGCTGGCTGCGTGTTCTTCAAGGTGGGGGTGCGGCTTTCGCGTTTTTCATGAAATCTTCACATGCATGCTTGCAGGTTCAATTCTCTCTCACGCGCCGGAATGTACGTTATCGGCCAAATCTCTTGTCTTGGAATGCTTTTTTCTTTATGAATGCCTTGTAGCTCAACACACACAGCTGCTCACACAGCAGACCCCCTAGGCCACATAGAAATTAGAGGAATGACACTAATCCCCTCACACCACCCCATCGTATTCAGCAGTATCAATGCATTGGTGCTACAGACATTGGATCAAACTCTGCTTATCCAGGTCTGAGAGAGAGAGAGAGACAGAGAGAGAAAGAGTGTGTGTGTGTGTGTGAGTATGTGTGTGTGTGTAGGGGGCACAGGGGGGTGGGTTTATAAGGGTGCGGACCTCCTCCTCTTGCCGCTGATGCTGCGGTAGTTATACGGCCTCATCTTCATCTCCACGAACGGGATGGAGAACTCATGGCCCTTCCAGTTGAACCAGTTGATGCCCTGCAGTGGGAACACATGGGAGAGATCTGGCTTGTGGACATTTACATTTACACTTCATGTAGCGGACGCTTTCATCCAAAGCGACTTACGAGTACATTTTGTCAAAGGGCATAAAACACATCACCGTGGATCAGCCACAATCAAGGACAGTAGAAACGTGTTTCAAGCACTCATCTGAGTAGAGGAGATGCTATTTAGCGAGGAAGTGCTCCGATTGCAGTGCTAAGGATACCATAACACCTTAACGCTTTATAACCAAGCCTCAGGGTACGTCCACACGGGAACGTTTTTAGGTGAAAACGAGAAAATACTTTATCGCTTCGGCCTTTCGTCCACACGGCAACGTCGTTTCGGGTGTCCTGAAATGATACTTTTTGAGAACGGGTCCCAGAGTGGAAAGATCTGGCAACGCCGCCTCTGCGTTGCCGTGTAGAAAGAGGAACCGCTGTTTTGGGGAAACGATGACGTCATCGCCCTATCACCCTATTTTTCGAGATTCTAACTCTATATTTTTGGCATGAAATGAAGAGATTCCCGTTCATAGATTCTGTTTTCACATGAGAGTAAAGCAAAAGACTAGAAGCGCAAAAACCGACACGACCTACGCAGATCAAATAGAATCCGGTGTTTTCATGTCTACCCCTAAACTTTACCACTGATGTGAGGCCACCGTGTGCGTCTCTCTCTCTCTCTCTCTCTCTCTCTTCTCTCTCTCTCTCTCCTCTGCGAAACTCTACGCTGCTCTGCTTTGGCGTGGTCCGACCACTTTTGTTTCATGTCATCAAACGACAGAGAGAGAGAGAGAGAGAGAGAGAGAGAGAGAGGGAGAGAGAGAGAGAGAGAGGGAGAGAGAGAGAGAGCGAGAGAGTGACAGACAGAGCGGGGGAGGTGGGTGGTGTTTGTGTGATATTACATGGTCTTTGTACCACACTCTAATCAAAGCACCCCACACACACGCACACACACACACACACACCATTCTACTTTCACATGCGTGTGGAACATCACAGAGGGAGCAGGCGGGGGTTGGAGAACTGAGGACTGCACGGTGTTCCATTTGAGAAGCGTGCGCCCAGAAAGCTTCACGTCCAGAGGCAACCCTCCATCGCCTCTCTCTCTCTCTCTCTCTCTCTCTCTCTCCCTCTCTCTCTCCCTCTCTCTCTCTCTCTCTCTCTTTCTCTCTCTCAGGCACCTTCTACCACCGCACACTGCCTGGCTCAGACCCTCGTGTTCTTCACGTTCCTCGAACAATTAGCCACACGAGCGGTTCAATGAACGCTTGCACGGTGGCGCAGCTGGGACATTATTATTAGATAATAAAGAATACGAAGAAAAATCAGTAATTGAATGCGCAAGGTCACATTGCCTGCGACTTTCCATTTCAAACTTGTTCCATTCGGCTCATCGTTGTTAACAATCTATTCGCACAATACGTCCTTTTGTCGCACTTCTCTCCGCTGTTCATGCGTCAGTCAGAATACAAATTAAAATCCCACCATTGAGAGATGTTGCATAAAATGTGATGTAATGCTTACAAAACACTGACATATTTTTGCTGTCCAACATCATTTGTATTTGGACTATATCTATGAAACGACATTTGTTAACACCTGCCCCCCTGCCCCCCGTCTTCCCTCCCTCCGCCTCCTGCTGGGCCAGCCTATGGCTACCTGACTGACACCTTGGAAGTTAGCATCTGTCAGAACGGCGGGGGTGGAGACGAGCCCACTGCGGTCCGTTCTCTCCGCCTCTAATGAGCAAGGACCCATTTGGCTGCCTGCCTGCCTGCCTGCCTGTCTGGACTTTTCTGCCCTTCCTGGCTATCTGATAAAAAAAATATATATATTCAAAAAAAGGGTAAGGATTAAGGAATAAACGGACCTGACTGTGCCTGGACTCGCCGTATTTGCCGTTGAGGTTGGCCCGGTGGCAGTTCTTGTACCACCAGGCTCCTTTGTAGGAGAGCGCGCAGTTGGTGACGGCGATGTCGTTGTCCCGGTCCTTGGTGGAGAAGGGGCGGCCTTGGTGGTAGATCAGGGAATCGCCTGTGATTGGACACGGAGGACTGTCAGTCACCATGGGTCAGGAATATATTCTCTGGGTTAAAAGTAAAGGTAGTAAATGAAAAAAAGATCTCTCTCTCACACACACACACACACACGCACACACACACACACACACACACACACTGTGTAAGTGTGTGAAAGATTTTTTTTTCATTTTACAGTGACGGAGAATATTGTAATTGTAACTACGAAGGGATGACAGGTAATTCTGGGATATCGTTGTGCTGACAGGCAGATGCTTCATTGGTCTCCAGTGCTGAGTGGAGGACTGTGTGTGTGTGTGTGTGTCTGTGTGTGTGTGTGTGTGGGGGGGGGGATGAGAGTGTGTGAGCATGCCAGGGCCCCATGACAAGATAATCGAATGCGGGGGAGGGGGGCAATCACAGAGAAAAATTGGATGGGAGTAAACATTAAACAAAAATTATGAAAAAGGAACTATCCAATTCATCAGAACGAGTTCATTTATATTCATTCACTATTTACATTTTCCTGCCTCCCCCTGGGGAGTTTTAGATAAAAACCAAAAACACAAAAAGCCTTCAGCATAAGCGGCGAGGGATAATCGTGATAGCCATCATTTTCTTATCTGGATGGGAAAGAGCTGTCAAGGTTGACGGCTATCGTCCCAAAAAAAAAAGAGCCAATCGGAGGCGGCCGTCCCGTCCGATAAGTCCCGCCCCTGCCGGCCGCAGCCACCTACCAGCCGTGCCGTTGTACTCCCCTATCCTGAGCTTGTACAGGTTCCTGGCGTCCCCCAGGGAGAACTTGTCGTAGTTGGCGTACACCGACTCCTGCCCGTCCTTCATGTCGATCCTCAGCTCGTAGCGGCCCTGGGCGGCCATCTTCTGGATGTTGTCGAGTCCTGAGGAAGCAAGGAAGCGAGGAAGAAAGAGAGGGAGGGTGTCAACACATTTGAAATTGAAACAACCGCACAACTTCTCTGTGTGTGTGTGTGTGTGTGTGTGTGTGTGTGTGTGTGTGTGTCTCCCAGTGTCAATCTGCAAGATGCTGATTTTCTGATGACTAACCCATCAGTTGAGTATTATTCATCTCGTCTTTATTTTTAGATTGTGACCTATTTATGTATTCATTATCCATACATCAATCTGGCGGCCACAGGAAAAGAACTGTGAGCCCGGCGTAGTCAATTTGTCATGGCGGGTGGGGGAGGTGGGCTCAAACCGTCAGTGAGACACAATATGGCTCCGGGGGGATTTGTGTTCACCGCTTAGTGACTGATGTCACCCAGACCTGTAAGGGAAACACATCGCTCAACATGGATAGAGCGTACTGATATTTCAGGCAGGTATCTCCCTGTTTGAGGGGGAGAGAGCTATTTTCAAATATTTTGTATTTGAGCTATTACTTAAAGGTTGTATCAGTGATTCTCGGCCGAAACATAAATCACCCCATTCGATTGATCTGAACCGCTAGCTGCCTGCCCCATGAGCAGGCCGTCGAAAAAACGCGTCTCTGTAGGCAGCCTATGCTCCGAGATCGTACACAAAAACAAATGGTACGAGTAAACAAATGACAGAATCGCTGATACAACCTTTAACGCCTGATATGCAATTACCTCGCTGAAGTATCTCACAACGGCAAATAATTAAGCGTCAATGGTCCCGGTGATTATCTTTCACTTTTGCTAATTAGACTGAATAAACACTGCACATCTTTGCCAGACGGCTTCCTCTAAAATGATAATATTTATATGCATCGGTTGAAGAATGGTAACGATCGAGATTAGTTGGTCCGCCCCTCCCCCCATCCCCTCCTCACGGACGGCATCCGTTCGTTCCCCCTCCTCTGTGGAGGTCTTCAGCTGTAGCCTGCTATCTCCCAGCCAGCACACCTCCCTTAGCAGTATTTGAAGTCTGACAGGACTCCCCAGGTCTGTCGCTGATAAGGTCTCCCGCACGCACACGCAAACCCCCCCGAAAAGACAGCGACCGCCACTTCATTATCAGTCGACGGAACACCGGTAATCCAACTGGAGAGAGATGTTTCCCCCTGTCCGACATCAAGCGTGAGCTTCACACCGCTGACTTCTAAACGCACAAGCGCTACAGCTCAGTCTGAATATCGTCCGGTAGAAAAACAGCCGTTCTCCGAAGGCGATACACAGCCCTGTGGGGGAGCGGGCAGAGGAATAGAAAACCAACGCTGGCCAGCGGGTGGCTAGCAAGACCAACAGCCTACTCCAACGCTAATATCAGCACATAAGGAATAAGTAACACAACTAAGTGTCGCTGCGCTGTAATCGCACCGCAAAGAATAATACACTGCCTTAACATTTAATTACCGGCGCTTTCCCCCTTACTCATGGCTAAACGTGGGGGGGGGGGAATTAACACATTAAGGGCAGCCGATAAAAGTGGGGTAATGGCCCCATATTGCACACACCCGCATTGGCTTCCCTAAATTATTACCCCATCAAATTAACGTTGTGTTCCGGGCGGAATGGGGTTATGATCGGTAAACGGCCGGAATTGATTGCCCGTGGGTGACAGTAAAAAATGTCAATTTCAAAAACGTTAAACAGATAATAACGGAGGGCTGCCCCGGATTTGCATACCCTTTAGTGCGCCGGGCGGTTAAATGCATCCACTTCTCATCAGGAGGGGATTATTTGAACATCACGGTCTGAGGCTGCTGCGCTGCGCCGTGGATTGCTATTAAGTGGGTGTCGAGGGGGTGGGGGTGGTGGGGGTGGTGGGGGAGGGTTGGGTGGTGGATGAGAGCGGGGCTGATACATGAAGGCATCACTTGAATCCCCTTTGACGTGCGCCTCTTCTTGTGTTGTGATCGTAATGTCATCATCAGCACGTCGTCGGGCTTATGGGACTGGCGTCTTGGGAGCGGCCACATGCTGTGACGGGCTGATCCACCCCCACACCCCACACCCCCCGGAGGAGCTCTTCAGAACAGGAGTGCTTCAACAGTCACAATAGTCAGTGATGAAAATATAATAACGGTTAAAGAACACTCAAGTAATAGAACAATTATATAGTTGCTGATGATGAAGCGGAATCATCATTGTAAGGGCGTTAATTCACACGACACTTTGTATGTGTATGTGTGTGTGTGTATGTATGTACGTGTGTGTGTATGTATATGTGTGTGTGTGTATGTACATGTGTCTGTGTATGTATATGTGTATGTGTGTGTGTATGTACATGTGTACAAATATGTATCTGTGTGTACCTGTGGTAAAGGTGGTAGAGAGACAAAGCTGTTTCCATCATAAACACCCAGCCTGCCCTCCATAGGTAAATAACGGACCCCAAATAATGTC